>CAXHSM010000593.1:0-58000 GCA_964019185.1 Maratus speculifer
TTAAGAAAATACTATTTCTATAAAATGCAGTTGTAGAAATTGTTAAAACTAAACTTTAATCATGTATGTAAGCAGTAAAAAATAATAAAGATATGTTATTATAATAAAATTATCAATTAAGGTTCTTATGCTAGTACAGTCAAAGATCTATAATCCTCACACCCATAATTCACTGTTTCCTCATTGTTTTTTCATTTAAAAAAAAATTCTTAAAAAAAACGTTTTTGGATCACTAATTTGTAAATTTTTTAACTGTTTATTTCATTGTTTACATTTGTAAAATAATGTGAATTATAGAAAACAGTGGATTATGGGTGTGTGGATTATAGATCTTTGACTGTATTTCAAAATGATAAAAAGCAAAATTTATTCAACTTTGACTCAGTAATAGAATTTTTTTACCGTGAAATCTAAACCCAGCATCATTTTCACCATATCAAAATTTACAAATGTACATTTCACAACTGTATTCAGGTTTAAAAAAAATTGGCATTTTAATTTGATAATTTTGATTCAAAACTTGAAGTCTCAATGCTATTAGCTGAAATAAATATTAAACTGTAGATATTCTTTTATGTGTAAATCAAATTTTGTAAATGAAGTCAAAATTCAACTGGTTTTATAATAGAAGATATTTAAATTTCTATTTTTTCTCTTTTAATGACAAAATGACAACATAGAGATACAGCACTCAATTTTTTCCCTTTTTTCCATTGCTTTAAATAGAAATGGAGTACTCCTGTTGCCACAATTAGAAAAGAGGTATTAAAAGCTACAAAAAATTAATATTTCAAAAACAAATTAAGATACAGCTTTCAAACAAATTTCATTTAAAAGTACTTTTTTTTCCTGCATAATAGTGTAAAAATTGAAAATGTGCGACAGTAAGAAGGTGAAAAAATTTTAGTAGCAAGAATTGCAATACTGAAATTCATTTAAAATTTGAAAGTGTTGCCATGTGCAAAATGATGTATGCACTACGCACAGATACATTTGGCCTTTATAATACAGATATTTATAGTTTTTTTAACACTGTTACCCTTGTATATTATCATTATTAAATATATTTAAATAATAGTAATAAGAAAATTTTAACTTTTCTTCTGTAATGAAATTTTAAAATTAATATTAATTTGGTTATTTTTCTTTCTCTAAAGTTAAGATGTTACCAAACCATAAAAAAATCAGATTTTATTGGTAATATTATTTATTTTGATTATTTAATTTGTGACCTACTTTGGAATTTAAAGTATTATGTAATTTATTTTTTTAATATAACATTAACCTTATTCATCACTATTTTAAATGTATTAATGTAATAAGAAAGTTACTTTTAAAATTAATTGTAAGCTTTATTTAAATTTTTCATTACAACAAGGGTTTGAAAAAAACCCAGTTTTTTTTTTTAAACCCAACCCACTGGGCTCTACTAGTGTAAAACCCGGGTTTTTCTGAAAAAAAACGTGCTTTTTTGAGTTTTATCGATTTTTTTTTTTTAAGACACTTTAAATTTCCAATTTTCATATGCATAATAGCTAAATTCTTCATGTATAAGTGAATCCTGGGTATAATTTTGCTTTAAAAATAAATCAACAAAATGTATATATTAAAAAATCAAGTTAATTTAAAAAGGTAGATTTGTGTCTGATATGACTAGTTTCTTGCATTGATATATTAAGCCAGCTATAAATGGAATCTTTGAGCTAACGAAGAAGGTTCAGAATGTTTGAAAAAAAAAATGTACTTACTACTAAATACAGTTTGAAGTAATTATAAAAATATATAAATAAATGATGATCAAAATTACACTTTGCTTTTACAAAAATTGATTACCAGTAATAATTTTGTGAATAAAATTATCATCAAAATACTATATTAATGCTAATGCTAAATCAGAATTAGTAAGTATTTTTTATTATATAACTAATTAATAGAATGAACCAAATAATCTTATATAGCTACTTCAATAAATTAGGATTCGCAAGATATGTGGTATTTTGTTATGAGTTTCAATTGTATAACATAACATAAAATAAATTATACATAAGTTTTTTTTTCTTTTTTAAATGGGAAAAAGTTTGTTTCTGTGATACATAAAAAATTAAATTACAATTATTTCTTTTTAAAATTTTCATTGGGAGAATTAGGATATTGTTTCCCCTTGTGGTGGGGAGAGAAACTTTACGAGTGATGCATTGTTATTAAGAAATATATCTTAATATCAGTATTAAAATCTTAATAACGATTTTAAGAAATTAACGTAATTTAGAGTTGAAATTTTGAAAAAACCCAGTTGGTTTTTTGAGTTGGGCAAAATCATAACAACCCTTCTTTAAGAACCACTTCACCGGCGATGGGTATGGGGAAACAGTGCTTTTAATCCAGAGTTATCTCGGGGCAGATGGTTAAGAGGTTAATATGCTAAATTTCTATGGTTTCTTTTATTAATTTCAATTAAGAAATCAGCCAAAAATGTTTTTTTTTCCTTCTTTACAGCTAATTTATTTTTGGTCATTTTATCAGTGCTTAGAAATTTCTTTTAAATCTGGTTCTTTTGAAATACATTTAGATTGGCACTTATCTTTGCATTGATACCTTAGATTAAATAGTGATACAGTTGTAAAATCATGAAAAATTTAAAAAATACCACAATGGGTTTTTTCAAGTGAACCTGCCTGAAAATACCCTGGCAGGTTTTTTCAGGATGGGCCCACTCGGACGAACCCTGATAAGAACATTTATCTGCTTTAAAAAATTACTTTTATTCACAGTATTTTTCATTGTGTATATGCTATTTTTATGACTTGATTATTTATTCAGTATTTATAAATGAGAAATAATAATTTTAAAAATATCACATGGAGATTGTTAGGTAGATTTCGTATGAAATACTACCTATTGCATTGTCTCCCATGTTGGAATTTCTGAAAAATTTTTGCGGATCTACACGAATCATGACTCCTAGACCCCAAAACTACCATCAGTAAAAAAGTTTATATATATATATATCTATCTATCTATCTATCTATCTATCGGTGTATATCACTTTCTTCTAGACACGATAACTTCCATAATTATGCTCAGATCTTCATCAAACTTTTACATAAAATCAAAGGGCATAAAATCTCGGTTAAGTTCGTTAATGGGCAAAATCGGACCAAGGAGGTGAAAGTTAGGAGGGTTTTTGTGAAAACAGAAAAAACGCGATAACTTTTTAATTAAAATAGATATCGAATCAGTTTAAAGTTTATATTACTTCTAAAAAATGAGGAAAAAGTTTATGCGTGACAGATTTTTGATAAAGTTAAAAGTGGGCTCAAGGGGCGAAAAAAACATGGTTTTTGGGAGAAAAAAAATCATAACTTCGTCAATTCTCAAGATATCAAATCCAACTAAATTTTATATAAATGTACTCAATATTATCTAAAACTTTTGTATTTACAAGTTTTTGATAGGACCAATTTTTACCGATGAAAAAAATTAAAAACGAAAGGAAAAAGGGGGGAGGAAAAAGAAAAAAAACCATAACTTACTCAATTCTTAAGCAATTAAATCTAATTAAATTTATTTTACATCTTCACAATAATATCTACAATTTTTATATTGACAAGTTTTTCATAGAACCAATTCTTATAGCAAAAATAAATTAAACAAAAATAGGAGTTGGAGAAAAAACCTCAAATCCAAACTGCTTATATTCTGACTCATTTTAAAATTCATTTTTGATTTTAAACGCATCCAAATGACAGATCCTATTATTTAGCAACTATATAATGCGACGTATTGGCCAATTTTTTGATAAAGGCAGAATATATTTTTAAAAAGGCTGCCAAAAAAGGTATTTTGAACAGATTTCCCGAAGTTTTCATCATTAAAAAATTCATTAAGTATAACAAATTGCGTTTTTTATGCGTCATTTTTAAATTCATTTTTGTTCTCAAACCCATCCAATTTACAGGTCCTATTATTTAGGAACTATATAACTTGACGTATTGGGCGGTTTTTTGATAAAGGCAGAATATATATTTTAAAAGGCTGCCAAAAAGGGTATTTTGAACAGAATTTCACGAAGTTATCGTGATTAAAATTTGCGGAAATTTAAGAAATTGCGTTTTTACCGAGTCATTTTTAAATCTTTTTTTGTTCTCAAACGCATCCAATTTACAGGTTCTCTTATTTAGGAACTATATAATGTGACGGAGTGGCCAGTTTTTTGATAAAGGCAGAATATATTTAAAAAAAGGCTGCCAAAATGGGCACTTCGCACAAAATTTCCCAAAGCGACATGATTAATGAACTGTGGGTATTCAAATAACAAATTGGTTATTTTATGACTCATTTTTAAATCCAATTTTGCTCTGACACACATTCAATTGACAGTTTTTTGTTACTTAGGAACTATATAATGTGCGTATTCGTCGATTTTTTGATAAAGGGTGAATATATATATTTTAAAAGCTGTCAAAGTAAGCACTTCACAAAAAAATTTCCCAAAGCGATCATGATAAAAGAATTGAGGTTGTATTCAAATAACAAATTGTTTATTTTATGACTCATTTTTAAATTCAATTTTGCTCTCAAACGCATTCAATTGACAGTTATTTGTTATTTAGGAACTGTGTAATGTGCCGTATTAGTCAGAGTTTTGATAAAGGCTAAATATATATTTAAAAAAAATCTGTCAAAGTAGGCACTTCGCACAAAATTTCTCAAAGCGATCTTGATTAAAGAATTGTGGATGTATTAAAATAATAAATTGGTTATTTTATGACTCATTTTTAAATTCAATTTTGCTGTCAAACGAATTTAATTAACAGTTTTTTGTTATTTAGGAACTATATAATGAGCATATTGTTCAATTTTTTAAATAAAGTAAGAATATAATTCAAAATATATTGCCAAAATGGGCATTTGAGTAAAAATAGGCTTTTTTTTTTTTTTTTTTTTTTTTTTTTTTTGAGATGAAAACTTTTCGAAATCTACCTCCGCCTATAGGCCATGCCGAAAGGGATTTTTTTATATAATTTATGACCCAGGGTAACATTTCATAGAATATGCAGCATATATACATTTTAGGACATTTTAAATTGAATAGAGAGTTTCTGAGTATTCAATTATTTTTTTAATTAGGATGTTCTTTGAATTTTTATAATAATGCATTCATGTAAAAATGCATTATAGTTTCAAAACATCTGTGTGATAATAGCGTTGATTCTGAATAAAGGAATTTATACAGTATATTCTTTAATTGCTGAATTTTTAGCACTCATATAATTCAAAGAGCCATTTTTAATTGGTTATTTTACAAAAAAAAAAAAAAAATCATCTGAATATGTACAGTAACAATAGATTTTTCAATAAAAACAATTATAGAAATGTTTATCAAACTTATTACAATTTTGTGATGAAAATTTAAATAAGTTTTTTTTTAATACTTAAAATAAATAAATAAAAGAAAGAAGATATACCTGAATTGTAGAGAGAAAAAAAACATTATGAAAATAATGGTGCCTTCCTGGGAAAACTGGGGCTGTAAATTATCAGCATACATAAAATTTAAAACTCGCAAAACAGGATATTACACAAACTAGAGAATGGTTCTAATTTATAAAAAAGTTATTCATTTATTACAATCCTATTGTTATGTAATTCAGAACCAAATATTAGAACTTAATAAAAAAGTAAACATTTACCTATTATAATGCATTAACAATTGCAAAACTTCATGAAAAACATGTCATAATGAAGATTTTTTTTTTTCATGGGAACTATTGAAGTGAATTTAATATTTTCATTAATATAGTTTTAGAAAAACATTCTTTTTTTATAATAACAGATCATAAAAGCAAGTGATAGCAATTTTAATTAAAAAATAATATTAATACATCTCAAGTAGTAAGACAGAATTAAAATATAAATTTATAACTGTGAAAAAAAATAAAAATGTCATTAAGTGATTTTGAAAATTAATAAATACTATGTTTCTTTTATATTACTTTAACTATAAAAGAATCAATTCTCTCAAAAAAACAAAACGATCTATATGTACCTAATTATTAAATAAAAGTAAAAAAAGAAAGAAATGATATCACTTCAGTAGTTCCTAAAAATAGATAACTCAATATTTTAATTTTGCTACTGTGTTTGTCACAGTATATAATTGAAGTCAGACATTTTTGTAACATTTTAAGCAAAACACAAACTCTGCTCAAATGTGAATGATGTCAACTGGCATCATGTCAAAAGAACTTTAAATGATGAAATTAAAATCATTATCTCACCTTATTTGTCAAAATATACAGTAAAACCTCTATAACGGACACTCCCGAATAGTGGACACCCCTATTTAATGGACAATTTTCCAATCCCCACTCCTAAAACCTGAATTTTTGTATGTTTAACCTCTAAATAAAAGACACTATTTACAGTGATAAAGAATGAAAAAATATTATTTTAAGGAGGAAAAAATGCAAAAGAAAAAAAAAGTAAAAAGGCCCCTAAATTTATCAGAGATTTTTGTGATCACAGATAAATGGGCTGATGAAAAATCCTATCCCCCCCCCCCCCTCCATGTTCAGTTTTGAATTGAAGGGGTTGCCCAGGAGAAACATCTTCCAGAGCATTAAAATACCCCTTTGCCCCCTCTTCCCCCCCCCAGAAAATCTTGAGATTTGATGCTTTTAACAGTCAAAAAGTGCAATCTCCCTCCCAGCCCGGAACTCTATAATGTCGAATAATGCCACTTTGAAAAACAAATCACATGTAATCGCAAGCAAAAGCTAACTTTTGTAACTGTCTTTTTTTTCATAAGAATGTAGTAAACAGGGAATAAAAGTGTGTACAATTTTATTTCAGTCCCATTACTTAGAAAATAATTTTAATTTCTGATTACCGTATTTTCGGGAATACCCGCCGCACCCACCGTAAGCGCCGCACCAATGACAATCTGTTAAAAAAAAAGTACATCGACGTAAGCGCCGCACCATCGTAAGCGCCGCACCCAAGCTGCTGATATTTATACAGTATAAATCTCTAAATTCCGAAATCGTTCGTAGACGCGGCTTTTAGTTATTTCCGAATTTTAGTGATCTTCAAAAAACAACTTTAAAATGTAAGTAAAAATTATTGAAAATCATCATTAAAAAAGAAAAAAAATCACATATTTATAAAAAAAAAATCATAAATGGCACATTAAGTTATTTAACAGCAAAGCCAAGCATTTAATCTTATTAAAATTAAATATACACAGAGCATTTTCACGATTACGATTTTATTTATATGTTAGTATTTAGTTGCTTTAATTTAGGCCTACTGGTCATTACTTTTTCCCCAATTACAATGATATTAGCTCAATCTCTGTAATAAAATTCCTTTGTTCCAGGCCTAATATTTTATATAAACTGTTTATGAATTTTTCTGTTGATATTTCTTTGTTTTCTTATTTTACTATATCAAGATAAATAAACTTGGAAATGAATTAGAAGAAATGATTGGTACGGCCATCTGTCGGCAAAATGCAGAATATAATCTAGATTATACTAAAAAGTTAAATACATTTTTGGTGCTGCCATCTGTCGATAAGATAGGATAACTGAACTATATAAATATAAAACATTTGATGATCATTTATGCTATCTGTATTTGAGGTTTCCAGATTTTAGAGACTGTTACAGTATATAAAATATTTTCACTTGAACAGTTAAAAAAAAAATTTTTTTTTCACTTAAGTGCCTAAAAAATATATTTAAAATGTAAAGAAATATCGTATAGAGACACTGACGAAAAAAATAAAATAAATAAAATAAGCTGTTGAAGAAAAAAATCATTGGACGAAAGACACTTAGATTTAATGTATGCAAATGCCTTAAAAACTGTAGTAAAAATATTACTGAAAAATGTGATGTAATAAAGCGTATTGCTATAAGAAAATATTTTTTAAATGCATACTAGTTTATGTTAACTCCTCAGATTACTGCAAAAAAGCAACATTTTGTCACTGGATCAATAACAAACAGAGAAAAATATAATAAATATCAGAAACTTATTTATAATATTATAATCTTACCTGTAAATATTGCAGAATCATTTTTCCCTTGACTGTTGATTTATTATTATTATGTATTTGTTTTTCAATTTAATAACGTTTCCTATCACTGATCCGTTATAAATAGCAGGTATGTAATTTTAATATTAAGATTTCAATTTTTTGTAATATTTATAAAATTTTCTAAAAAAATATTGGATTACATATAATAAGAGAACACTACTTCAAAATATCTTTAAAATATGAAAAATTATTATTGGAATGAAGTGAAAATATAGAAAAAAATATATACAAGATTTTATCAACATGTTTAAAAATCTTCAAATCCATCAAAATCGGAATTTTCACTGTCGGAATTAAATAGTTCTAAAAATTGTTTATCAGTTAATACGTCACAATTTTCATCTTCACTATCATCAGATTCAGATGAATCATCACTAACTGTATTTTCCATGATATTGGCTGCTTTGAAGCCCGACATAATAGTTTTAGCACTAATGTCTTTCCATGCCGATGAAACCCACGACGCTACTTCTTCGTAAGTGGCTTTGCGCATTTTTCCAGAATTTGTAAATGAATGTAGCCCTTCCATCATCCATTTTTCCCACAGTTTTCTTACTTTGGACTTGAAAGATTTATTCACAGCCAAGTCAAGAGGCTGTAAAACTTTAGTTAATCCGCCAGGGATTATTGCTGGCTCGGCTGAGACTTTTTTCAAAGCAGTTTTTACGGAATCACCTTTGTGGGCACTCATTGAGTCCATAATAAGAAGCCCACTAGGCTGAAAAAAAGAATTTTTTCTTTTCCTCCACACTTCCGCCAGCCACTCATACATGATTTCCTCCGACATCCATCCCTTTTCGTTACACCGTATTACGACGTCGGAAGGAAAATTTGCCTTAGGCATAGTTTTGCGCTTGAAAATAATTAGTGGTTTTAATTTGTCTCCATTCGCAGCGCAAGCTAAAACACAGGTAAATGAGGTTCGCTCATTACCAGTTGTTACGATGCCGATTGTTTTTTCCCCGATGGTGTTAACAGTTCTACTGGGGGGGCAATCAAAAGTTAATGGAACTTCATCCATATTAATAATCTGTGCTGTTGAAAAGTTGTTTTCCTTGATTTTTTCAGCGACATACTTTAAAAAAGATGCTTTTGTCTTTTCCCAATCTGCAGGCAGTTCTTGTCCCACAGTTGTCCTGGTTCTTACAGACAAATTATTTCTCGACATGAACCTAAAGCACCAGTTGGGACTACCTTTAAAATTTGTAAATCCCATGTTCGATGCCATAATCCTCGCTTGAAACCGTATCTGAACAGTTGAAACGGGCATTCCTTTTTCCCTTTGCTCCTTTACCCACTTGGCTAAATTTCTCTCCAGATTTGGACAAAAAACAACGCCACTTCTTCGTGCCCTCTTAGATTTTGGCATTTCCTTCAAAATAGATTTTTCAGCTCTCCATCTCCTTACGCAACGCTCATCAACTCCATATTCTCGTCCTGCAGCACGATTACCTATTAGCTCTGCCTTATCAACCACAGCAAGCTTGAAAGCGGCGGTGTAACTTTTTAACTTTTTGGGAGCCATTTTCACTTGAAAAAAAAAATAAATTGCTTAAATAAGAGCGTCAGACAAAAAGAGCAGAACAGTACCGTAAAATAATTCTCAGCTAAAAAGAAAAAAAAAACGTGTTTGTAGTACGCAATTAAAATCCAATCGGAAATAGGCGCAATTACTTGCGCCAATGAGAGGAGCGCAGCAGGATGCTAGCTTCCTCCCTAGCATCTTTTCCTAGTAGCGTTCAATTCTAAGTGCTCTTTCCACAGACTTCTAGTTCTTTCCACAAAGTTCTAAACTTTTCTTCGAATCTTGGTCATCCTTGTGTAAATGCGGTTTAGGTTCCCTTAGAAAGACCCCCCACGGAGGGCACTTATCCTAGGGCCTATATCCCTCCTGCAGATAATCGGCCGTCATAAATAACACTATTAACACCACAAAGTTCTAGTTCTTTCCAGCAAAAATCCGTCAGATTTTCGATCAAAGACTTTTTCAAATTAATTTTAGTGTAGGATTTTTTTTTTTTTTTTTTTTTTAAGTTAAGATATTATTTCAGTCACACACAAAGACCTCCTTAATGCTAATCCTATGGATGAAATTTATAAAGATATCGTGTTTGCATTTCAATATTTTTAAATGATTTTTGGGCATTGGATAGTTCAAGTCCATCTATATGCAGATCGTTTTATACTTTTTCGATTTTGAAGATTGTTTTCACTTTCGAAACCGACTCCCAAAATGAAAGTGCCCTCATTGAAAAATACCTGTAAGCAAAAAGCGAAAAATGTTCTTTCTACAAATCTATCAGAGTTAATCAATGCAAAAATCATTTAAAAATATTTAAATTCAAACGAAATATCTTTATAAATGTTTCCCATAGGATTAGCATTAACGAGCGGGTCGCTTGACTGAAGTAGCCTCTTAACGAAAATATGATACAGTTGAACCTCAACATTTTAGAATCAGCGGGATCACGGCGATACCGTATTTTCGAGATCTGTTAAAAAATAATTTTAAAACAATATCATGCCCCCCCCCCCAAAAAAAAGCAACTTTTTCCTCAGTGTAAAGAAATGACGATCAAGTAAATTGGTGAAGTAAATAATAAAATACGAATTACATTGAAACACAGCACATATGCTAAAATTAAATTACACATGTTAAACCACAATTGATTAATAAATATATATATAACCATTGTATAATACTACAAATCATTATCCACAGCGAATACAATCCACAATTGTTTATCATGCCTGCGGCAAAAAATCGATTCTTAAATAGCTTACAGCACTACAAATTCCTTTATATAAATATATACCTGCATATCTTTATTTAATATTTTAACTATTGATAATCTCTATAAATAAAAGGAATTCTGAGGATAATTAATTGAATAATTGAATAATTATTTGAGGCACAGAAAAAATCGTCTGCTAAGAAAATCTTTTTTCATTTTGAACTTCTATAAATAAAAGGACAGATAGGCTCTCAAACAGTGAATCGTCGAATATAATTGAAGAACAAATGGAAGAACAAATGGAAGAACAAATGGAAGAACAAATGGAAGAACAGATGGAAGAACAGAAAGAAGAACAGATGGAAGAACAAATGGAAGACCTCTTCATTAATTGAAGAACAAATGGAAGAACAAATGGAAGAACAAATGGAAGAACAAATGGAAGAACAAATGGAAGAACAGATGGAAGAACAGAAAGAAGAACAGATGGAAGAACAAATGGAAGACCTCTTCATTAACAATAAAAAAAGATATGCAAACGAAACCCCAGAACACCGAGAAGAAATTCAGATAGTCTTCGGGCTACTGAGGGCGGGCAACCGTCTAGTTGATTTAATGATTCCTTTTGTGGTAGATTAGTTTATTTTTTATTTGGTACATACGCATCTATCCTTGTTCATTTACAAAAATTTTGTAAGTTTAAATATTTCTTGCTCAAATTTAGACTTTATATTCATCTTAAGTTATTTCGATGATTATATTATGAAGATATAAATTAAAAAAAGAAAAAAAAATCCACAAATCCACTTAGCGTAAAAAAAAACTATTTTCGTTCTTTTTTTTTCTACTGTATTCAAAGAAACAAAACAGAAGCAATGCGATATTAGCCGACTTACGCATCAAGGTCAAAGGGCAACATGTCCGCACATTGAGTCATGAAGAGGATGAGGAGAAAAGGTGACTTTAAATAACCAGTGTCTCTCTCTCTTTTTTTTTTTATTAGCAGAAACAAGAGATAACAAAATTGCACGTTTGCTTTATAGTTATAAATACTTACTTGAGTGCTTTTATTAGGCACTTCTTTAAAAATAAACATAGTAAAAGGAAAAAAAAAGGATAAAATAAGTAGTTTTGTTCAGAACTTTTCGTACGAAACAATTTTTAACCATATCATAGTAAAAATTAATCTATTGAAAAAATTCACTTGGATGATGCGGATATTTTAAATTTTCCGGGTGCCGGATTGTTATTTTTATTTATTAATTATTATTATTATTTTATATGGGCCGGACCGAGCTGATCCCCCCCCCCCCTATAGATCGGACTGCTTCACTCAAGTAAAAACATCTACTCGCTAATGTTAATCCTATGGATTTTTTTTTTTTTTTTTTCAAATGCGTTTGCATTTCAATATGCTTAAATGATTTCTTTGTATTTTATATCTGAGATGTTGATCCCTAAGAAGACACCTTTTCGATTTCGTTTACAGATGTTTTTAGTGGTATACTTTGACTTTTAGAACCAGTTTCGAAAGTGAAAGTATACTAATAAAAAAACCTGTAAACAAAATCGAAAAAGTAAAGACTCTTTGTGGAGATTGACTTCCGTTATCCAAAGCAAAAAATATCATTTAAAAATAATGGAATGAGAATGACACTTTTTTTTTCTTTGAGATTAACATTAGTTAGCCGATGTTTGCACGTGGGTGAAATAGCCCTTAAAGTTGCCAAGTTAACATCGACTCGTGTAGCACATTTAAACTTATTCTTGCAAAGTCATATGCATTGAAAATTGTTTATATTCTATTGGCTTCTTTTAAATGTTTATCACGGAAGTCGGCCTTTTATTATTTTTTTATTATTCGCCAGGCCCGTTTTTGTTGTTTATCACCTGAATTAACTCATTTGGGGGAAAAAAAACTTGCTGATTCGACCAGTTTCAAAGTTTGGATTATTTTTGCCGGATAAAAAAAGAGTGAGTTATTGAAAAAAATAAAGAAAAATCTTGCTCTCTAAAGTTTTTACTATGTATAGGAAGTCTATTTCAAAAGAGTTCTATACCGGGATTTGAGCTCTCTTTGGGCAGTTTTATTTTCTAACTGGAAGGAGGATCATTAGAAGAAAAAAATGTGACAGCTGTACATTCCAATATCCTACAGGTAAAATCATTAATAGATGAGGGGAAAATATAATAATTTTTAACATGAGAACCGGTGAGACCAACATTATTTTTGAATAATGTTGATTGTTTAAAAATAAACAACTAACGCATCACGGACACCTGCGGTTGAGAGACGTTTTCAAATGTTTTGATACCAATTTGAGAGCATATAATTGTTGATTAAACGAAAAAAAAGTGTCAAAATCATTTGACAAAATAAAAAAATAAAAAAAAAAAAATCATCGTACCCGCCGCCCCGGCGTAAGAGCCGCACCTACAATATTTTATACTTTTAAACTCGTATGCGCCGCGGCTCATACGCCCGAAAATACGGTAATCATATAACAAAGGTTTTAGAACATATAAAAGTCAATAAATTTTAAGCATTTCTTAGCGATTTTTGAATTTCTGAGGTTTTCCCAATAGCAGACACCTTCGAATAGTGGACAATTTCTGTGTTCTCGAGGTGTCCGTTATTTAAAGATTTTACTGTACCAACATTTTCTGGAAATGCTTTCATCCATATGACTGCAATAGGTAGCTTTCTACTTTTTGTAATGAAAGAAACAGACTGGAACTATTTAAAAAACATTTCACAGCTTTGAGATTTACCAGGATTGATTTTAATAAATGAAGCATTCTTAATGATAACAAGAAGAAAATATAAAGAATAGAGATTAATAAATATAACATTAGATGGATTTTACATACAAAATTTTAGTATGTGGTTAAATAAAATAAAAGCAGTTATTTTCCTAAGCAAAGAAAACTGTATATTGTTATATAACACACCAGGTCCAGTTAAAAACATTTCATGATTGGGTAACAAATAGTGATTCGAGATTTCTTTCTATTGTATTTAGGGTAACAAGGATTGGAACTTTTTCAGGTCATATCTCTCAACTTATCCACATAACTGAACACTTTTACTTTAAATATAAAGTGTCTCCTGGGTTTGAAAAAAAATGGGACGCAGTTGATGAGAAAAGAAAACAAAAAAGAACACTTCATTTTTCTATGGGCATTCTGTAAAGGCATTTTTAATTTGCAAAGGTCTCAGAGTTTTCCCTACTGCTTACACCCCTCTCATCCAAAAATAGCAACTTTTCTATACTCAGTATGAAAAAAGTAGAGGTTGTTCTCTTAAAAAAATGCTTGAATATTAAAAAAAAGAGTTATTTTTTAATTTATTTTTACATATTACTTTTATGGTTGTCTTAAAAAAATAGGAAAAAGGAAAAAAAATTGCCACGAGCAGCGTACCATTTTCTAAATGACAGCTAACTATTTTTAACAATACAGTGACAGTACCTTTTCAAGCAATCCATATAACTTTAGGAAAGTGCTACAATTTCAAAATTCAGATTCTCATTTTTTTAAAGCTGCTTTCACATACTATAGTTAAATTTTATATTATATATACATTAGTATGCAATCAACTGTTAAAAAAATGTTTCATTTTATTTCAATCGAATACAGCCAAATTCAGTCAATGAGCAATAGAGTGTTTTCAAATTAAACATTTCAATAAAAAACAAATCAAAACTCAAATCAATTAGAAAAATAATTACAATGCTTTGAATTAAATGTAGGCAAAAATGAAAGTTACAAGAAAAATTCCTGTACTCATATAATCAAAACACAAATTGCATCATTTTTAGAAAAAGAGTAAACATTAAAACATACTTTACTATTAACTTATTTTAATAAAAGTGAGTGGGATCAATCAATTGATTTTTTAAAATCTACCTAATATTACAAACAGGTAAAAGGGATAATAGGACCACAGATTAAGTAAAGCAATACTAAAATGGATCGATGAATAAGGCGAGACGCCAATGCAATGAATGAATCATGAAACACATAAATAAATCATTCGATGAATAAATTGAACGTCAAAGAAAAGCAAATCTGTCTAACTTCTAATAGTTTTCTAATAAAAGAAAATTATAATCTACATTTTCTTGCATGCGCAATTCCTTATTTTTGTCTATGTGTCGCAATGATGTAATTGGTAATTAAGTATCTTGTATTGTCAATTGTTATAGATGTTGGGTTCGATTAAAGTGCCCTTTCTCTCTGATACCAAAAAGGCTAATTTCAGAAAACATATTTGTTAAACATTGAATGGAGCTTTGAATAAAGTTTTTTTATTCAACTCTCTTATTTATAATTTTTTATAGGTTTTAGTTATAATTCTTAAGAATTCAAGTCATTATGAGTTATACATTATTCATTCCAGTTCATCCTTCGTGATTCATTCAATGTACTGGCTGGCGGCGTCTCGTTTACTCTTCCGTGTGTTGAGGAAAATATTGGCCAAAAACATAATATGTAAAAGTGTCATTTGATTCTAATAATAGCTAATTTTTAAAACATAAACATAGTGTTCCATCTTCTTTGCTAATGTAAGTTAATGTTAAGATGTGTTTCTTTAGGTACTCTTTACTTAAAATACTCCAACTTGTGATTTGATCATGTGATAGCAATAAAATTTCATAAGTCGCAATTTTTATATTTGCAGATATTTAGACATTTAAAATTAAGGCTATCATGTAGTATTCGCCCGGAGATGGCGGCCATTTTGTTTCCTGATTTTTAAATCTCTGTATTTGGATTTATTCATTCATTTCTGTTTTTTTTTTTAAGTATAATCTTTGAAACAGTTTTGACTGTAATTTCAAATATATGTATTTTTAAATTAATATATCTTCATTTTACTGCTTTAAAATTTATGTACTTATCGCTTGCTAATTATGAATTATTATTTCTCCTTTTTACAAATAATATTTGGAGTTTAAAAAAAGTCAGTTTAAAAAATTGTTGTTGTTTATATCTAATTTCTGGATTGTTGAGAAATTAAGTATAAAGGGGTTAAAAGTGACCAACAAAGAAACAAGATGGCTGTTTCCAGGCAAATACTACACCTGTTCCAAATTAAGAGTATTATGAAAATATTAATTATGACTCGCATTTTTATTTATTTATTTATTTAAGTGTAGTTTGGGTTATGATTTTTGGGTTAAACACAAGGAATTTATTTGAATTTTGATCAAGAGTTTCTTTTAAATGTTTAATTTTAGATCATTGCATTGCTCATAAGCCAAATTCGTCTGTTTTGAGTAATGTTAAATGAAAATACTTTTTAAATAGGTAACCTAAAATATTTCTACCTAGTTAGATTAAATGTCAATAATGGCTGATTGTAAATGCAAAGAGAAAACTGTGCCTGGGGCAAAGTTCTAATTTTGTGCCCCCTCACCCAACTTTTTCTTGTAACAGGCCTAAACTGATGTTGGTAGTACAAATTTGGCAACCCGTAAAGCTCCATGCCCAGCGCAACCGCCCCCTTTTGCATGGCATTCTTTATATAATTTGTCAAAATTGATCAACAGGATAAGTAGCATGTCTCCTTTCACCAAATCTGGATAGACTGTTTACTAGGTAATAGAAAAACTTTTTAGCTCATGCCCTCAAAAATGCCTGCTAAATCTTTTTATTGGTAGTTCTTGGCTCAGTGTTTTTTTTTCTTTTTATTTAAAACTTTATGATGATCAAAACGAAGTGTGGGAATTTATAATAAAAAATTACTACCCAAGGAGGTTCTATGTATGGATAAAATTATTTTGACACATTTTACGATAATTTTTACTTTTATGAAATAAAAAAAACATGTACAAAAAATGAATTGTTATTGTAAAATTAAATAAGGAGTGTCTTGTTTAAATCTATTCAATTCTTGCACAACTGTAATTTAAAAGAAAAGATGATGTTATTATTATTATTTCATTGTTATTATTGTTGTCTCAAAAAAAAAAAAAAAAAAAGATTGACTTTTAAATATTAAAAATGCTTGTAAGAGTTTATACAAAGTGGCTTTTTTCCCACCTAATGCACTTGACACTTTTATAAAAGTAATGGACATACTCCACATAACTAACAGTGTTTTCTGATATAGAAAAATAGGCGAAAATGATCTGGAAAGTTTAGATTCTGACTGTCCTGATTTTGTATAGCCCGCCTCTTTATTAAAATCTTCATTTATCTGTGGGTTGTGATTTGTCTATAATTAAAAGCATCCATGGGTTGATGCAGTTTCCTTTGCTTGTAAGAAAACTTTTTTTTTTTTTTCTTTTGAATAATAAAAATTTGGCATTAAAATCATCTCAAATTTTACCCTTTATTAATCTGGTAAATTTTTCTTTTGGTAACTTTAACAGTGCTTCATTCACATTAGTCTGGATAAATCCCAAAATTGACAAGCGTTTTTTTTGTATTTGTAAAGTTTATTTTCAGTGTAGAATTCTATAGCTACGCCATTTTATTGAATGTAATTTTTTGAAGTGCCTGTAAAATGTATCTCTGCTATTGATTCTATTGCTTAACTTCTATATAAACATTCTCAAATGATAAAAATATTAGTAATTTTATTGTTGTTTATATTTCTGAATTTTATTGTAGCTTTCTTAAAGACTGCATACCAAGACACGTGTGGATAGTAGCAATTCATCATAAAAATTAAAGTCCATCACAACGCAGTTCTCTGTGTTCAGCTTATTTCACAGAGGACAGGGTTGATTGGACGTGTGTGTCATGACTCATGCCGAGTGATGAAAATATACTTGCTCTTCTCGGATATTCTTTAGGTGAGGCAATGAATCCATTTTTATCATTTAAAGCGTTTCTGGTGCCCTTAAACAAGATGGCAGTTAACAACACTCGCATAAGGGCAGGGTTTGTGCTTTGTTGGAAAATTTTTGAGTCAGCTTATCACTCTACTAGTAAAGCTGCAAGTTCATCGACAAGAGTTAATAGGTCAATAGAGAGAAACCATGTTTATTTTTAAGAAGTCAGTAATAAAATATACAGTGGAACCTTTATTTAACAAAGTCTCATCTTTATACCTAAATACCTCATTATAAAGAAAATTCTGTAAAAATAAATAAATAAATAAATTCATGAAACTTATTTAATATTTTATATATAAAATGAAAAATGTACCTAAAGAGGAAATATTAGAAAAATGAAGAAAATTCGGCAGTTTTTCTTTTCTTTTTTAAGGCGATAGAGTCAAAAGGAAAAAATAATTAGAATATTGCCTAGAGAAACATATAATAAAGAGTGGTAAAGAAAAACTGAAGCATAGTTCTAGTTTTCTCTTTCAGTATTGCTGATCCTTAAAAAAAAAACAGCAATATCAATTAATACAGGTTTTTCGCAAAAATAAAATACACTGTTCTTTGAAATTTAAATGTATCTGTATCTGAATAGTTCTTCGGCGAGTGGAATCCCCTTACTGTATCAAAGGCACCCCCCCCCCTTTCCCCCATCACCCAGCTGTCAGTTCTGAGTGTCTATGTGAGAGAATGGCGATAACAAGTGTTTATCTGAGTGTGAAAAATATTGATTAACACCAAGAAATATGGAAATGATTCAATGAATCAATAAACTAATCTGAAAGTAATCTGCAGAGATAAATTTATATATCCATCGCAACAGCAAACAGAAAGAAAAATAATATGTAAATAAGTAAATACCCAAGATTTTTTTATACTATTTAGTTATCTCATCAACCAGTTCCACCAGATTTTGAAAATCACGAAACTATTAGTGAAATTATACATATTGACATAATTTTTATATTAAATAATGAAAAAAAGATTTGATTAGTAGAATATTAATAAAAAGTTGAAATAAAAATCACTTAATGAAGTTTTAAACATGTGCATCATCTTTAATGTCATTGAATGAGACATTCATGATCATCTATTATTGGTAATTAATCTTATAGCTTGTCGATAGTTTTCTGGTCGATGGGATAACAGTATAAGTAGTATTGATTTTTTTTCTCCTTTCAGCATTCTGTTGAAAAATTAATTCTTTAAAGTAGCGGATAATTAACACTTTATTGTGTGGTATATTTCTTTAAATTTCGTTTTCTATATTATTTTTTTAAAGATTTTTATGCCTACATTCTTCTGTCTATTTATTTTTTACAATCTGGTGAATAGTTTGGTGATAGTTTTATCTATGCAATGTGGTCAATGGGATAATGAAAAAGTACCACATGTTGCATTGTCAACAGAAACTTAGTACTTCTTAGTAATCTTTCTAGTACTGTCATATGAGAAATTGAGTTAAAAGTAGATTACAAAACTCTATATTTTAGTTAAGTGCAATAAAAATATGTAAAAACCTATATTTTTTAACAAGATACAGATGTTTGCTGTAATTGGAGATTCACTGTAAGTTACATTAATAAATAAATATTATTAAATTAATAAATAATGCATTTCTGAAATGTATTTTTAATTTTTCAAGAAATAAAAAATGCTAAATGTGTTTTTTAAAAAGAATAATTTAAAATTTCTAAATTTTTACTTAAAATGTATTTTGATACCCCTAGTATATTCTGCATTAAGTTCTATCTAAACATCCATTGATTATAAATCGATGAAAAAAAAAAAACTTTTGTCTGCATAATTTTCCCTTTTAATGTTTAGTTAGTGTTTTTCTATAAAATACCAAGCATCAGAATCTTCAAGAATTTTGAAAATGTATTCTGTGCTTTATCGATAGTGTATTGTTATAAAATTATGCTTTTTATAATATATTCAATCATATTCTGAAATATATATCTTATATACATCTATGTGTGTAAAATGTTATTTATTTTTACAGAATAACAAAAAGCAAGCTAATCTCATGTCAGGAACAAAGCTTTCCCTGCTAAATGTACAGTTGATTTCGCAAACTTCTTTTTGAGGAAATTTTTCAGCAAGTCAGAAATCAGTATTTATTTCAGTGTTAACTAGAAATTTGATATGCAAGAATTGTTACTTTACATTTTTATTGCTTGTAATGCAATATGAGTAATACTAGCCACCCTAGGCGACCAGTTTGGTCTCCCTTGGATGTATACTAAGCATTAAATCATATTGTTTTTATTCCTAATTTGTTTTAATTGCTCAATTTTTGCCAAATTAGAAGATTTTGTTAGAAAAATAGACATAGATATCATATATGTACCACAATGGCACAATTGCAAAAAAAATGGCAATTATATATGCCTCGCATGGTAATTCAGCTATTGTTATTTATTTATTAATACACTGTATTTTTGTTTTTATTAACTTTTTTAAATGACATAAATTGTTTTATTCTATAATTATTAACTAAAATTTTTTAATTATTATTTCTTTTTTGAAATTATAGAAATTAGTTTAAAAATATGTACATAATTGGTTTTGAAAACGAAGTTTTTGCGGTACTACTTGGTTATTTCGTCGATTTGCCAAATTATACATGACATAATTTTTATTTTAAATAACAAAAAAAATAATAATTACTAGAATATTAATAAAAATATAAATGAAAATCTCTTAATGACGTTTTAAACATGTGTATCCTTATTTAATGTCATCGAATGTGATATTAACCATCATCCATTATTGCCATTTTATCTTATAGTTTGGTGATTAATTTTTTGATGTATGAGATAAATAAGTAGTACCGTTTTGACCAAATTGGCGTCAGAAAAATAACGTGCCAATGTGGTGCGTATATGGCATTTGTGCTGATAAATCAAGAACTCAGTATTTTCATGCTCCCCTGGCACAGATAATAAATCGCCAAATATTGTACCCGTGGCATTTTTTCGTATTTCATTAATTATTTATAATATAATCCTTTCACTAATTTCATTTAAAGGGTATAACCTTTAATTTGAAACTGAAAAGTTTAAAATTCATGACTTTTATTTATTTTTTTTAAGTAAAAAGAATAGAAAAAGATAAATATAATGATATTTTGAAGCTCCATAATTGCAGTAAAGGAACAAAACATAAATATATCCAATTTACCACAGCCTAAATCTTACCAAAAAACTTGCACAGTAACCCAATTTCATTTGGATGTTGCCATTAAACAATTAACAAATATTGGGGATTTTTGTGTCACATACGTTAGTGTAATATATATATATATAGATTGTTAAAATGGAAGTCGATCTTGGAAAACATTTTTTCCTAGTAGATTCCTTCACACAAATCACCTCCATACAAATACTGTGAAAAATGACAAAAAACCATTGTGAGCAAACTTATGTTTTTTATATTTTGTTTGTGTTTAAAATGTGTGTAAATATTTAAAAATTCAACCAATAATAGAGAAATTTAGATAAATTGAGCTTAGTCTAAATGAAAAGCATTATTTTATGAAGATCTCATAGTTTGAAAAGTATTAGTACTTTCAGGAATACAGTTGGAAACTGGTGTTATACAATAGAACACAAAAATTTTCTTGAAACACCATAAAAATAAATATATTTTATTTATTATATTTTTATGGTGTTTCAAGAAGTTTTTTGTGTTCTATTAGTACTTTGTCTATTTCTATGTGTGTGTGTGTTTATTGTGACTATCCTATCATTCATGCTGTTTTAAGTATATAATTACCTTTGATATGCAATAAAATGATATATTCTCCACTTTCTTACATAATTTTTACTTATGCGATCAAAATGATAAAAACAAATCATTGAGTAGTTTCTCTATTTTTGGAATTGAGCTTGAATGATTTACTCTGCTGCTAAGATCTGACACATCAAGAGTTCAAACTTACATTTCTTTGGCTATTATTAACTATTTAAATAATATTCCTTTTTATAAACAAACTTGCGACAACATTTCGGCAAAATTTAGCATTTCTCTATAAGCCACGTTAAAAATTTCTCTATAAAAACATGGCTCGGACCAAAGCAGCATTGTGATTTTGTGACCTTCATTCAGAGTATGCTTTATACAATGTCCACTTTGAATTTGGAACAGACTTTAATGTTTAGGCACTCTATAAACAGAAAAGATTATTGCTATGCTGAAAATGGGTTTATAAAATGCCAAATGAAGCTTTAATATGTACTACTTTTACTGTCAGTATTGAATTAAGTTCAACAAAAACAGATTAGGATATGATTAAATATAGAGGTATGCAGAATAGTAATTCTTGATAATATTAGGCTTCATATCTTCTTGAAACTTTATATTATAATCACTTATACTTTTCAAGTGCATACAGCTCTATCCCACCCTACATTGTATATGTTTTTACAAAGTCTTCATTATTCTTTCAGCAATGATTTTTTTATAAAAATACAGTTACTAATTAAATAATTTCTTATACATAACTCTTCCTGCGTGAGTTATACTTGTACTTGACTGTATATTTTACTATATTCATTTGCTATATTCCGTGCCAGTTTCAATGCAGATTGTTCTAAAAAAAATCGGATGATTAAATTGAAAAAAAAAATTCATCTGATTTTTTTCTTGCTCCATATTGGTATTTCCAGTGTTCCATATTCTATTCTTCTAAAGAGATATTTCAAATTAGATGCACTTTTAATAATGCACTAAATCATTCCATCATTTACAATCAATACATGCGGCAATCGTTCATCATCGCTTGTTCTTTTAAAATAATGCATTATTCTTTAAAAAAAACTGCATACAAACACTGTTGATAGATAACGATTAATTGACTGGTCTGAAAGCTTTTATTTTGTTTCAATTCTAATGTCTAATACGGTTACTTTTCGTTTCTTTTAATGATATACAGTGCCATTTGTTCTAAATTCTAAAAATATTCGATTAATTTCACAAACCCAAGATCTGCAAATCATCGTCGATGTAAACACTGAAATTTTCAGTTCAGATATAGGGACAAAATTAGACTTTTTTATTTTATATCGATTTAGTTTGCATTTTAATATGTGGCTCTTGTTAATATTACTGAACTTATCATTTTATATGAAGGAAGTATAAATTTATTACTGAAAATCATCAAGATATTGATGATAGCACTAATAATTGCAATCTTTTTATAAATATAGTTATAGATTAATTAAGCTTTGTTAATTTTTAAATCTGAAATAAAACTTTCTTATTTTAGGATTTTTTTGTGAATTACTAGCGTATTTTTACGAGGCAAGTTTCTTAGTATAGTTTAGGAAATATCTATCTTGTCTTTCTAATGCATATTTAATTTTACATTATTAATTATTTACTTGATGTTAATTTTTATCACTTTAGTTTATTACATACAGTATTTGAAAATTTTACTATATTGAAAGCATTCATTATTTCTATTACATTTAAATCACTACCTAAGAAATGTAAACAAAGCAATGACCAGAAATCCACAAAATTTTGAAATCTGCACAACCTCTGGTCCCAAGCTCCGTGGGTATGTGGGAGTCTACTGTAAATTGTTTATTCCAAAATTTATTTTCCCAGCAGTATAATTATGAGAGCTGTTAAAACAATTGCATTTAAAGCAATCCCAAAAAGTTTTGCCTGTAGATTTCCTTCAAACGTATGCACTTTAATTATTGCCGATCTGTATATTCACTATTATCACTTTTTTTTGTATGGTTTAAAGTCATAAAATCTTCATTTATTTGTTTCTCTTGATTCTTAGATCAGAATCTTCAATTCTGAATAGTAAATTAAGGGATGGAATGCGCAAACTTACATAGTAATATTTTATGTATTTATTTGTTTCTTATAGCAGACCTTGAGAATAAAATTTTCAGCTATAAAACATATTTGTTTATTAGAAGTCTCCTACGATCAAAATAGTTCCTTTTTGCCTTATTGCTTATAAACTGCTTCATTGTTTCCAAGTGGGAAATCATAGAAATTTCTAATTATTTGGTTTAAATTATTAAAAATGCTGTTTAAAATGCTTTTACTTATAAAATATTTACGTATAAATATTTTCTTTATTTTTATATAAAATATTTATTCCCAACTTGAAACTTTTATTTATTGTACATTCTTTTAAAAAATTATTTAACTTTTTTATGATAGTGGTTTTTTATTTTATTTATTGTAATTTTAGTTATGGTTTATCCTTAAGAACCTTTACCAATTAGAAATGCATCTGACATACCTTTAAATTAGGAAACTACTGTTGATTTTAATACCATGGTAGAAATTTCTTTTCAAATCAGTTTTCTAGATTTATGTTAAACCTACACATTGAAGTTATTTTTTTCATGTGTTGATTTTTGATGAATAACAAAATGTGATAGAATAACTTATATTTTTACAGATGTATAGAAAGCCATACTTGTCGAAAAAAATCACACAGATCTAAAGTGATTAAAGTGTTAAATATGCAGGAAAATATGTCTTTGCAAGAACTTTCTGGAAAAATCACTTCTGACTGTCAGCAAAGAAAGTCATTCGTTTGTGAGGTATGCAATAAGAAATTTTGTCAGAGGAGTACTTTAATCAATCATCTGTTAACTCATACTGGTGAAAAACCTTTTGTGTGTGAGATATGCAACAAGAAATTCGCTCATAAAGGTAATTTAAGTACACATCTCATAAATCATACCGGTGAAAAACCTTTTGTGTGTGCTATATGCAACCAGAAATTCTCAAAAAAAGTCTTTTTAAGCAATCATCTGTTAATTCATACTGGTGAAAAACCTTTCGCATGTGAGATATGCAACAAAAAATTCTCAATAAAAAGTAATTTAAGCAGGCATCGATTTATTCATACTGGTGAAAAATCTTTTGAATGTGAGATATGCAACAAGAAATTCTCTCGAAATTACGATTTAAAAGTGCATCTGTTTGTTCATGATAGTGAGAAACCTTTTGTCTGTGACATATGCAAAAAGAAATTCTCAAAAAAGAGCACTTTAAGCCAGCATCTGTTGCTACATACTGGTGAGAAACCTTTTGTCTGTGAGATATGCAACAAGAAATTTTCACAAAAGGGTGATTTAAGCAAGCATTTGTTAATTCATACTGGAGAAAAACCTTTTGTTTGTGAGACATGCAACAAAAAATTCTCTCAAAAGAGTAATTTAAAGAAACATCTGTTAATTCATACTGGTGAAAAACCTTTTGTCTGTAAAATATGCGACAAGAATTTCTCTCGGAAGAGTAGTTTAAGCAGACATCTATTAATTCATATGGATTAAAACATTTAGTGTGTGAAATATGCACCAAGAAATTCTTTAAAAAAGGCTTGCTTAAGCCAACATCTGTTGCTACATACTGTTGAGAAACTTAATGTGTGCAAGGTATGCAACAAGAAATTTCTCTGGAGGATAGCCTCAAAAAGCCCCTGTTAATTCACAGTGATGGAAAATATTTTGTATGTGAGGTATGCCAGAAGAAATTCCTTAAAAAATGCCATTTCAGCAGACATCTGTTAGTTCATATTGGAGAGAAATTTGTTTGTAAACATGCTACAAGAAATTATCTGAAAAGGGTAATTTAATGTGGCTTTTGTTAATTCATACTGTAAAAAACTGTTTGTGAAATATGCAACAAGAAATTCTGACAAACGTATGATTTGAGCAAGCATCTGATTATCCATCTTGCTGAAAATCTGGCATGCAATAAAAAATTCCCCCGTAAGAGTGATCTGAGCCCATATCTGTTAAATCATACTGGTGAGAAACCATTTGTCTGTGCAATATGCAAAAAAATATTTTGTAGTAAGTGTAACCAGAGAAAGCATATGTTGATTAACTCTGGTGGGAGATATTTTGTGTGTAAGTTGCGTTCGTTGATATATATCAATGGATATATGTTGTGATATATTTCATGATATATATCCGATATTTATTTTCAAAAATATCAAGGTTTTTATAATTTCGATATTTTTATAAATTTGATATTTATTTTCAAAATGTCAAGATGTTCAATATTTTCTACATTTGAAAGTTATTTTCAAATTATCACTGATATTTTCTTTTTAAACTTGTTAACATTTTCACTTGTTATTGATAGTGTCATAATGTAGATGACAGAGAACGTTAGCCTCTTCCATTGTTTCTTTTATCCAAATGACATAATAAATAAATTTCGAAAGCCTTATGTTTGAAGTTTTTTTAATGGTAGAAATAATATATGGGACATAGTTAATTCAGAACGGTCTTTATAATATATATTTTCTAATTTAAACCAGTTGTATACAATTTTACTAAAAAATAAACTTTTCTGCTTTTAGTTCCGTTAATTTAAAACCATATTTACAACATGTTAGGGAAACTTTAAATAAGACAAGCTTTCTTTTATCTTAAAATGTTTTAATTAAAGGATATCTTTTCGTATTTGAAATTTTGTTTTATAAATTTCTGACTTTTTTATAGTTTAAACTGTGTACTATAATAAGTTTTTTTTTAATAACTGTATAAAGCAAACTTTTTTCTGTTTTCAGTTAGTTGATTTTCAATTTTGATCTAAGAAAAAAAAGTGAAGACAAATGTTTCATAAAACTTTCATATTAAGTGCAATATATTTTAGCTTCTGATCTATGTATGCTTGAAAACATTTACTATCAACAGCAACTTGGTTATTTTGAAAATATCGGGTATATATCGAAAATAGAGGGATATATATCACATATCAGATATTTTTATATTTTCAAAAATATCGTGATATTAACTTGTGTATTATATACAACACGAAATTATCTCGAAAATGCAATTTATGTTTACATCTGTTGATTTATAATGAGAGGAAACCCTTTTGTCTGTGAAATATGCAACAAGAAATTCTTTCATAAAAGTGATTTGAGAAAACATGTATAAATTTATACTGATGAGAAAACTTTTATTTGAGATATGCAACAAAGTATTCTCTCATAAAAGTGATTTAAGCAACTAACTGTTTATTCATACTGGTAAAAAATATTTTTTCTGACATACAGGAAAGAACATTCGTTTCAAAAGTTTCTATAAATTGTTATTTGCAAGTAGCTAATTTTGATACTGTTTCTCTATTCGAATCTTGATATAATTTAGTAGTTAAAAAGTATTTGTTGTCAAGTATTACAAAGACCAATTTAAAAAAAAAAAGCGATTAACATAATTTTGCCAATTTAAACTGGTAAAACAGGAGTTTTTGAATTCAGCTCAGAGAAACACAATTTTGTGCTTGTTTTGCTTTATATTATCTCAAATTTATAACAATTCTCTATTAATTTTTATACATAATACACAGGGATGTAGTCGTAAAAATAACAGAGGATATACGCTCAAGGCAGAGAGTATACCCTAAAGTATGTATACTATAGCTTTCTTGGGAAACAGAGGATATACGGTGCTCTTTTGAAAAATCTAGAAGGTATACGGCGTATACCCTCCACTACATCCCTGATAATACAGTTTTTTTTACATTTTATGACAATCGAGAATACTTAAGTTAAATTTTTTTAAACATGATTTCTCACTATAAAGTAAAGCTGCTTTGTTGTAAACTTTTAAATTGAAAGTACTTTTTCAAGGGGTATTCCCCCACAAATTCCTCGTAATGTTGAAAATAAAAAATAATTATTTGTGCTGGTGTGTTTGATGCACTAATTGTTCTTGTAGAAGATAATGTTTGAAAGTTGTGCTTTTTTCATTAGGATACCACAAAAAAGAAAGTATTCTAATTTAATCATGATGTCATTACTAATACCTCTTTTTATCTAATATGTGTCTTGTTTTCAAGATTTCTTAAATTTTGTTTCTTATGCTATAGAGGAATAAAGATCTGGTTCTTTTTAAATGTCAATAAATCCTGGTAAAGAGTTTTTGAAATTTTTGCTTTCTCATCGAATTTAATCTCTCTTTAAAACTTTCCAAAATACTTCAAAAGAGTTTATTACTTCAATTCAACAGTTTTCTCTTTGATCTTAATCTAACGTTTGGGGATTAATCAGATTTCCATGTAATTTATATATGTTATAGAGGATTACTGTGTCTCATTTGCTATTGAAAATTAAATTTGCATTTGTGGCTCATTTATAGGGACTCAAAAATTACTTTATTTTACACTATGGTCTGTGGGAGTAAATCATTTATGGTTTATTTTACACTAGTCCAAATTTTTATTGAAAAAAATTGAGTATGAGTTTGTGGGATTCCGTAAAACATGTTTTTCGTATATATATATATATATATATATAAAGAATTGCAAACTATTTATTGTTTGCGAACATAAGCAGTAACAACTTTTGTCCCAAGACCGAATCATTAATGCGTGTCTGTTAAAATATGAGATGTGTGTAAAACATTCTAAAGATCTTCAATACCTCCATATTGATCCGCAGATCTGAAAACTAAAATTAGATTTTTAAAATTTGTATCGTTTTTCGAAGTGTTATTTTTTTCTAACTTGAATAAAATTTCTGTAATGATGGCAACCAAATTATTTCAATTTTTGTGAAAAAAGGTTGAAAATGAATAATAATAATGATTATTAGATTTATTTCTCTTCGGTTTGAATCAAATTGAAATCGAAAATAACTTTTATTCCAATCAATAGTGAAGACAATATTATGATTAAATTATGTTTTTGAAAAATATACGACAAAATAAAACCTTATTTTTACTTATTTAATCTCCAGGTATAATTTACGGCAGAAACAAATTCGCCAGTCATTTTAATCGTTGAAATAAATTCCATTGATTTAAAATTTTTGAAGACAAGAGATAGATAGAGATGCAGTATGGCGTAAAAGTGGTTTGCAATATGATGCATGTTATCAATCAAATTTAAATGAACCACCCAAACAAAACAGGGACCAAATTCTCTGATATCATTTGTCCTTTTTTTCCTATAATTAAAAAATATCTGTTTATATTTAAGCATTCTAAAATAGCATTTCATTGTACTAGAATTAAAAATAGTATTATTAAAAGTTTTCTTATTTTTGCGAAAACACGTGTTTGTGTTTGGGCCGTATGTAGTAGATTTTAAAATTATTTTTTGGCGTCACACTTGCCACCAATCTCTTTTCTTTCTCTTTATTCTATGCATAAAAGTAATTCTGCCACTGTAGCTTTCTTTATGGGCTTTTTTTAATTGACAATAGCGCATAAACCCGAAATGGTTTGAAGTAAAAATATTCGATTTTCTACGCATTTATTTTAATTCCAATGCTGGAAATATTTTGAATCATCTTCCAAATGACTCCTGTCATGAAAAGCTAAAGGGGAAAATAAATCAATAGGGATTATCACTTATAGATACCAATATGTGATTTTTTTTACAAACTTAGGCCCGTATTCCCGCTAGATACGAAAACAATTTGCTGCGGATTGTGACGTCACGTGAAATCATTCTTTCGTATCCTATGCATTTTCTTTCTCACAAAAAGTTCTATTCTGATAAAAAGAATTTTTAAAAGCGGATATGTGAAACGAATATATAAAATAAAATTGTATTTCTGCGACGGCGGGGGGCAGTTTTCGAACCTTTTTATGTTTTTATCATTTTAGATTCATTTTCTTTCACGGGGCCCTCCAGCAAAAAATAATTATACTATATGGGATTTAGAAAAGCAGAAAACTGTAGTCCGGTCTGAAATCACATATTGATCTTTTGTACATCGAGTTTTTCCCCCCACTTCGCCTCTTTTGGGAGCAGTTTTCAAAATTTAACTGAGCTCCTCATGTGTCATATTGTTGAAAAGAGCTGTGACCACATACTCACATTATGTACTTCTCGCGGCCCTTTAACACACTTTGCCCCCACGGGGAACACATTTATATATTTAAACGAGACCCCTCATTTGACGCATATGCCTGCGATCACTTATACATGTTATATATCTTCGGAGTATCCCTCTCCCCTCCGCTTTTCCCCTATGGAGGGCACCATCCTAAATTTCGCCGAGACTCCTCTTGTTGCAAAGGCCTGTGACTATTTTCTTATTTTATGCATCTCCCGCAGTCCTACCCCGTTTTGCCGCCACGGGAGCATTCTTATAAATTTAAGAGAAGATCTCTTATGTGATATATCATGAGAAAGGCCTGTTAACATTTTCTCATGTTATGTTCTCCCGCCGTACTCCCCCATTTGCCTCTATCGGAGAGCATTCTTATAAATTTGCCAGAGACCCTTCATGTGAGATATTGTTGAAAAGGCTTGTGACCATTTATCCATATTATACAGGCTCTATTCCTCTCCCTCATCTTTATTGCCAAGCTCAATCGCTGACACCCTTCTTTTTTCCACCCACAGGGAAGGCATTTTTATAAATTCAGATGAAGATGCTTCCTATGACATAAGGTTGGAAAGTCCTATGACCACTTATTGATGTTATGCACCTGCGATATCCTTCCCCCTAGTTTATAGTCACGCGGGGCACTTTCTTAAACTTAGCTGAGAGCTCTCATGTGACATAATGTTGGAAAGGCATTTGGCCACTTATATTACCTCTCCCCCCCTTTGCACCCTAATGAAAAGAATTTTTTAAAATTTAGATATGTGACACAATATTGAAAAGGCATGTGATCACTTACAGATCTTACCTCCCTCCCCCCTTTGCGCCCTATGGTTTTTTAAAAATTTAGATCAATACACCTCATATGGCATTGTCGTAGTCACGACCTAAGTATCTTGGTCTTTCCCCCTTTATTCCGTTTTGTGCCTTGAGTTCGTTTTAACTCAAGCTAGGCATACTTTTTGTCCACCTATCCCCTTCGCGCTTTTTCAGCTGTCGCCCATGCGACTCATCCATTTCGCAGTTTTTGCGATCTCCAGTTTATTTACTTTTACTTTTACTTCCCGTAGTCTGCCAGCCACGTTTGGCATACTAGCCCGCAGTTGTTGGCGTTTCCGGTATTTCAATGATTTTTATCAATTCTTTGGCGCACGATGGGGCGGTTTGATTTTTTGTGTTGGCAACCCTTGCCGTGCTTATAGCCTGCGGGTTTCGCTAGTGTCTAAGGAAAAATCTTAGAAGAGATCTTGCGAGAGGAAATCTTACGGGATAGAGTGAGCCTTTTCCAGTGCCTTGCACTTACCGAGAGTGTGCTTGGGGTGCCGCTGAGTTAGGATTCTCTTTATCTGATAGAGAAGATGACCGTGGCAAAGGTGATATGCAGATTTTCATTAACTATGTTATTTTATACATTGTCAACATTTTACCAAGTATTTTTATATCCGCTGTCTAATGTTATATTTTTATGCTGACTGAAATACATATTGTCAAACTCAGAATTAAGCAGCAGTAAGATTGATATATTCTGGCATTTAACTTCCTTTGAATTAATTCCACCACGATACCTAAAAATAGGGGTTGGATTATAACTAAGTTTTAAATAAACATTGGTGTTCGAACGAACTATTTGTTTTGAGTCACTTTATACTTTACCACAATCACAGTCCATGGAAGTAAAACTTTCCACGTACCTAAATTATTTTTATCAATTATTTTATCTTACAAGAAACACAACGCAATATCCGAAAAACTCCACTATACGTCAAATGCATCTTATCTGTGTAACAGTATCTTATTGGCTTAAGTTGAATGCCTCCAATTTACAGTAGCTTAATGTGTTCTTTAAAGTTCACATGGATTTGACATTCAGGTGATTTAGCCAACCATTTTTCGCATTCTACGAATGCATGTTTTAACTTCTAAATTGAGTTTAATCATTGATTCTTAGATAACGTCGATGGTACAGGCACAACCAACCAACCAGTAAACAGCTTTAACACGACAGGCATATGGTTGAAAAGCTTATGATTATTTATTGATGTTATGCACATTCAGCGAACCTTATTCCACTTTGCCCTCTCAGGGACACTTTTCTAAATTTTGTCAATGTCCTTCATGTAATATATCGTGTGAAAGCCCTATGCCCACTTATTCATATTATGCAGTTTCTATGCCCCTTTCCATATCTTTACCACCCATGGATTCGGTCAATGGTTCGTTCGTTTCGAGGGTTTTTTTTTTTTTTTTTTTTTTTTTTTTTTTTTTTTTTTTTTTGTTAAAAGATTTTGCTGTGCGTGCACACCGCATTGGCTGTACGATGCCATATACAACGGGGATCGAATCCGAGATTTCATATTACAAGATTGCGTATCAGTTAGAAATCCCGATGAAAGGAAGGGCCCACTAGCGAGCGAATTCTCCCTGTCCTTGTTAACGCCGCCTCATTTTAGTTCACTTGCAGACGATTGTTGATTAAATAGAATCGAATATGATATAAAAGCAATTGCAAACTGGAGTCATCGAGAAAAATTTTACACAATCGACATTTATCGAGTTGTCCATACATTTAATCATACATTATAAGTCATTAACTTGACCTTTGCTTTTAATACTTTAATCATTAAAAAAAAATATGTAAATTTTTATTATTTTATTTCCTTACATGTTTTTGTATATTGTAAGCATTCATTTTAATTTAATAGCATTATTCGTTGCATTCAAATTACTGTTTAACCCCTTCGCGACGGGAGCCTTTTACGAAAGTTTTAACGTTTTGCCACCGGTTTTAAAAAACAAAAATTTGTTCCTTCTTAAATCGAGAAAATGCTCCGATTGAATAAGCCAAATTTTATCGTATAATTTTACCGGTGGGAATAAACAAGGATTCTTAAGCCTTTTTGCGGCACGTATACGTGTCACTCGTCCCCAAGGGGTTAAAAATATAAACAAAGCAATAACCAGAAATCTGCAAAATTCTAAAATCCGCACAACCTCATGTCCCACGCTCTGTGAATTTAAGAGAGTCTACTGTTGTATTAGTAATAAAAAGATTGCTTTTTAATATTTTCAAGGTGTCAGTATTTTACTATGTAGAGCAGGCATGTCAAACTCGTCTATCCCCGCGGGCCAGATTTAGCATTGTACAGAAAGCCGCGGGCCACAATCGAAAATAAAGAAGCGGATTAATTTGATGACTATCGCACTAAATTAAATTTGTACATTAAAAATACAGCATTGTTTTAAAAAACAAACAAGCAAACAAAAATACATACAAAAATTTTAAAACTATTTATTGGAAAAATTAGAAACACGCACCAGAAGATGTTTTTAAATAGTTATTAAGTACACTATCTAAACAAGTCTGCTATAAAAGCACCTTACGAGTGTGCACTGTCAAACGTAATGAAAAGCAAGTTAAAATAAAAATACAAACATGCTTAAACACATATTGAACTTTTTAAAATTTAAATCGCAATCAAAATTATACAAAAATGTGTTATTAAAATTGTAATCCTAATATCTGCATTTAATTTTATGTTGCAATTGCTACTTTTTATAAAACCAATCATTGATAGAACGCAATTTTTTACAGTATAATATTATGAAAAAAATCATAATTGATTGAAATATAATAGCTATGATTATTAATCCGACATAGGAATAATTTCCTGATTGTCCGCATTTATTTTTAAGTACATATCGTGTCTGCGAAGGAAAAAAAAAACTAAGTAAAATTTCTCGCAGCTATATTTTAAAAAATTATAAAGTTAAAGGGCAAAATTAACGATAGCCACCGGCCACGGGGCCACTAAATGAGAAAAAGTGGCTATTAAAAAAATATTTGTCGGTGGCTACTGATGGCTACTGTCTACTAATGAAAATTTGCTGGTTTCATGAAAATTTTTAGTTGTAGTAAAACATATTCAAATTATAGATTTCATAGGATTATTGACATTTCTGGTTATATCATGAATATTTATAGAAATGCCCCTGCATATTTTTAAATTGATTTAACTATTCTTGACACCCTTTATTCTAACTTGAGCAATTTCGAATTGTATACAAATGCATGCAATCGTTGTTTTTAAAAGCAGATGGATTACTTTTAATATGTTTCACGAACACACTTTTTTCATCAAAGTTTTAATTTAAAATCTATTTTTCCATATTATTCCTAGATGTTTGTGGGGTTTTCGAAATATTTGTGAGTAAATTCTTAGCAAACTTCAACGAAGTTTCTACATATCAAGCACAATATTCAGTCTTTGTTTGAGTATAAAAAATTATTTCAAATTGACTTTTATGAATTTGCGATGTTATATCATCATCATCAAGAAATATAAAGATCACACGGGGATATTTTACAATGATATATTTACTAACTTTTAAGAATGAAATTAATTAATGAGCTGATGTGCAAAATGCTCGCTTTCGACTATGCATGCAGCCAAATAATAAAAAAAGGTAAAAAATTTTTTTGTTATTATTACTTTTAGTATTATTACTACTACTATTATTTTACAAGACGAGAAATCATGTCACTTTCTCTTTTAAAGCTATTTATTTCGTTTGATTTTTAGAGACTTTTAATTAGAAATTACCATTGTATTTTAATTGATTTTCGATACATTTTTAATTCCTAACAAACACCACTTTGTAATGTCACAATGAATCAAAGAGAGCAGTAAAATAATATATTCGTTTCAACATAGAACACATAATAAACTATCAGGGAAAAAACATAACTTTTTTTAAAATTTTAATTTTCAGATTAAGATATGCTCGTCTTAACTTTCTATTGATAACTTTTGCATACCCTATCTCCTGGAAACGAAATTTTAAAATGAGTTAGATTTGATCATATTCATGACAGTATGTTTGCATATTTTATGCCACAATAGTGTCGAATCGGTGTTGTTTGCTTCTTCTGTCCAAACTGTAAAAAAATTTCATCCAAAATTACAATCATTAATTTAAAAATTTAGACTTTTCTTTATTTAATTGCGGATCATTAAATTTAATGTATGTCGATATTTGCCATTAAATGTAATGAAGATTAATATTCTGAAATAATAGTAGATATTTTGAATAAAATCATTCTCCAATTTTGCAACGCTGCAATATTTGCAATGCAAAGTGCATGTTCTGCATCAACTAAAAACTGAATCAAAAATACGAAAATGCTAAAGTCTTGACGGGCCAGACAGAAATTCCTGACGGGCCAATTGTAGCCCGCGGGCCACGTGTTTGACATGCCTGATGTAGAGCATTTTATTCTTGAAACATAAGACATAGCTTTTACTAAAAGTGTTTTAATTTTTATTGAATTCAATTTGCTACATCTCTGATTGTAATTATTTAACTTATTTTTAAATGAAGTTATATTACTTATGTATTGATGTTTATTGTTTTTGATAACTATGTATGCATATGTAATAGCAAAATTTAGTTGAACACATACCTGGTTTAAACCAAATAAACGGATTTTTTTTCCAACCCTGGACTTAAATGTACATCTTAACATCAATTAATTATCTTCGTATTTTTCATTTAATTATACATAAATAAACAAGTTTAATGATTCTAAGTATTAAAAGTGCGCCAGTTATTTCTTTTTTAATGCTTGGAACTAACAAGGAATGTCTCCATACTGGGCATACCCAGAATTTTAAGAAATAAAATACTAATTAAAGTACTCATATATGTAATAAAGGATCAGTCAATATTAGCGGTGGAATCACATTAGATATTGTGTAAAAAAATAAAATATTTTCGAATATTTGGCGTGAAAAGACTGAGTCGCTCGATTTGGCGAGCAGCCCTTTTACTAGCCAAAAGTAAACGATTATAATGAAACTCAAAACTGTTGGGTATTTAATGAATTTAAACATAAACAATGAGAGACTTTAATATATTATATACAACTATATACATATTGTATTACATATATATATATATATATATATATTACTCGTTCAAGTAGTTATTTAATTAATCGCTGGAAAAAATGTTTTCATAGCTAAAAAAAATCATATTGAGAAAAATTATCCTCATACAAGCGTATTCAAAAATAAATGTCATATGTTTCCATAGCAACAAAATCTAATAGACAATTCTCAATTGGACTTTGAGCTTGAAAGAAATTTAAATAAATTTAAGTTACGAATTTCGTTTTAAATCTCAAATTTTGATGATTAAATTTGAATATAAATACATATAAATATCAATATAACGAAATTATACTTAAAACAAACTAAAGCTGACAAAACAAAAGATATTTAATTTATCTAAAGACGTTGAACATGAAACTTTTTTCCTTTAAAATGCCTTTGACATAAGAAAACATTTTTTGAATTTGCTTTTCATCGCCAACCGATGATAAATCGCCAAATAACGAAATTTTTATTATTTTTTTACGGACAGGATAAGGAGGTTCCGCCGAAATTTTTTTATAAACCTATATATCCTCATGAGAAGAACATTCTGTAATGTTTTCAGATTTTTCGGAGTATGCCCGTATGGAGACCTTCCTTGTAAGTTGTTGTTTAATTAATAGTTAACCTCAGATTCGTGTCTAAATTTATATCTTCTTTGGAATATGTATAAATTTTTCTTTGAAAAATATTTCTTATTTACTGTTAAAAAAATTTCATCCGCTTTTGCTGAAAAATGTATAGCAATAGTATGCTTATTTATGGAATAACATGAGTCAGTCATAATTTATTATTTATGGTGCACAAATCATCGCTTCATCGAGTCGATAGTTGAAATTTCAGAATTAGCTAACACTCAATTTGTCTATTAAAATGCAACTAATCTGCCAAATTATATCTTGATGGAAAACCCATTCAAATGCAATTATTGTAGTTGACTGGTAGATTTTTCTTTGTGATTTCATCTCCTAATCTTTCATGTTTTCATACCTTTAAGTGCAGGAAAACACAATGGTAAATCTACCGTTAAACCACTGAAATTAAATCTGAAAAAGTGAAAGACTAAATGAGAAAGAGTTGTGCGCCAGATGACCAGCTGTTTGCATCCTGCTGACATCTATGAACAGGAGAGTCCGATCAGCATGGTGCAGGCAGCATAGTGATTGGAATACGGAGCAATGGACATTCTTTCTGTTTACCGACGAATCCCGTTTCGGCCTAAACACTGATTCTCACCGTACTTTTATATGGAGAGAGCCAGGTATCCGCTACGTACCTTTCAATGTCAGCGAAATCAACAATTATGGCGGTTGCGGAGTAATGGTCAGGGCAGGCATCGTGTTAGACGGCCGCACACCTCTCTAGCTCGTTAACAGAGGCTCTGTGATTTTTGTGAGGTATAGAGACGGGGTCTTGGAGGCCTATTTTTGCCTTTTCCGGAGTGCAGTGGCCCTGAGTTCATCTTATAGGACGATAATGCGAGGGCACATACAGCTCTTCAGGTCGACGTATTTCTCGATATTAGCCAGATCGATTGGTCAGCCAGTCGTCAGATCTCAACCCTATAGAGCATGTCTGGGGCGCTCTGGGTGGGGCAATTTCAACTCGAAATCCCCCTCATAGAACCCATACAGGAACTGAAACCAGCTTTGCTGAATGAGTGGCTCCAGTTGCCACAAGTACAGATAAACTTCCTTATTTCCAGTAGGACATCAGATTGCGAGGTTTGTGTAGCTGTAAGAGGGGACCATAAACCCTACTAACCCATTTCTTTTGTGTATTCAGCAACCGCTGTTTCAGATCTTCAGACTCTTGGGAGTGTTACGCACATGTGTATGCATTATAACTGCTGAATGTTTATTTTGTTTGAATTATATCAACTTATGTTCACACCTAATTTTATTAAAATCTGTCCAGTAGTTCTGGAAATAGTAGATCAAATATGAAAATTCTCTTAATTTCTTTCACCAGTGCAGATATAGTAATTATGATTTTTAAAAATTTACGTTTAATTTAAAATCCCAACAAAATTAATTCTTATTTATTATTAAGTAAATTTTTTTAATCATCCAACTGCTCTTTCACTTCACCAATTAGATGCCATACAATACAAAATTTTTAGTGATATGATTTCTTTCAAAAACACGAAATTAAAATCGAAGGTGCACACATGTGCACCTTACAAATTACTTATAATTTAAATAGATATTATGATGTATTTAAAAAAATTAAATGATTTATGCATTACTGAAGTGTTTATAAGCAAGCTTAAAACTTTTTTAGTATAAATATTTTTTTTCTAATTTAGTTTTCCGAAATCTTATGTTTATCTGCTTCTTTATTTCCCACAAAATTAACGAATTAAGACTGCTAGCGCTACCTCTCGTTGAAACTAGAAAATACTAAGATACACAAATGACAATTTTTAGTCACAAAAAAAGGATTTCAAATAATAAGTGAGATAAGCAGTTCAAACCAAAAGTATACAAATGTGCACCTTGGGTTTGAAGAAGCTAGAGATGTGCTTTATTTAACGCATTAGGATAAATAACAATATTATTCATCTACAGTGATTATTTTGTAACACATTAACGGAAAGTCATTGTTGAATTTTGTACACATTATCTTCCAAAGTACGTAAAAAAGAAAAAGCTAAATAATTAGGTTTTAGAAATACATATTGAAATTATAATAAAAATAAAATTTCCAAAACTAGTTTTTCGAATTTGATATGAAAACATTATTAAAAATGCACTTTCAAATAAAAAAAACAAAAATTCTACTTTAAATATTTTATAACGCGCCAAAACTAATAGAAAAAATCATTAATAACCGCAAACAGTGAAAAATCTCCCTTTCATTGGTTTAGTCATCTTTAAGAAGCCAAATTACTGATTGAAAAACACCCGGATGATAATCAGGGTCTGATTAATACATGAGCCTCTAAGGCCTCGGCCCTGGGCCCACCGATTTCAGGGGCCCACAAATTATGTCGCTGATTTTTTTCCTTAATCAAATATTTTTCAAAAATATTAGTTTATAATATATGAAACGTAAAATTTAAATATTCTGAATGACTCAATTATATTTTTAGAAACTAGGCACTTTTCACCCAAACAACTTTGTGAACTCATCAAATAAACCTTCCTTTTTTCTGAAAGTGTCTCCGAAAACAGGTATGTTGGGGGGGAGCAACTTTTTAACAGGCCCTGGGCCCAACTTCTGATGATAATGTAAAGTCTATGGGGGCGTTCTTTTCAAAAGTTTCACTCAAATTTTAATATTTTAACGTTTTTTTTTTTTTTTTCATAGGATAGCTTAGGATGATCCACAACCGACCTAGTTTTTACTTTTTTTATTTTGATTTATATTCTTTTTATATTAGGATAGTTTCAATTTCATAAAAGTTCAAACCGTTTCGAAAAGTTAAAATATTTTTTTTTTTTAATCTGAAACCAAAATCGACAAAGTAAAGATTTGGCTGATTGTTGATCGTCCTCAGCAATCCTATGAAAAAAAATCACGTTAAAATATTAAAAATTGAGCGATATATTTGAAAAGAACGCCCCCATAGACTTTAGATTATCACCCGGGTCTTTTTCAGTCAGTAGTGTGCTTCTTAATGGTCAGAAAGTATCATCCATCACTTAATGCAGAAAAATGAGTAAAGCTTAGAAACTGCAAAGGACTGTCTAAACTACCCAACCAGAGTCCAATTCACTAGCAGGTACCTTCCGATTTGCTAGATAAAAATGATGTTAAAATATTCTGAAAACTGAATAGAGGTTTGCAGTTGTTTTATTACTAGTATTAGACTAAATATGTTTTAACACGCCACACTGCTATCATTTGTCGTAATGTGTTGTGCAGGTAAATAGTGTTGTGCTGGTAAAAGTCGTAGATTTCTAGGTTTATTTAAGTAGAGTTAAACACATGAAAAAACCTGCCCAAGACGGAATTTACTTTTAAACTGAAAACTGGAAATTTCTTTGAACTTCTATTAAATTGTTCATCCATGCAAAATGAATACACTAGTACGCGAGGGAAAAAATATATTAAATATTTATACTTGCTAGAAAAGGGAACGTATTTTTTCTTTCTAATGCGATTCCGTCTTAGAAGACTTTACTTTTACCATGTACCATTTTTCAAATTTTTATGTCTCTATTACACGAAATATGGATTAATAATATTAATGATAACCAAAATATTTACATACAAGAAACAAACGTTCATTAAAAGTATAATTATCGCAGATTACGGCACTTTTGCATAAATGGAGACAATAAACATGAACTAAAAAAAAGACTAAGACAAGTTTTTTTTTTATCAAAACTCTTCCGTAAGTGTAAAGATAAATGTTCTGTAGAAATTCATTCGGACCGGGCCGGAATTTTAACTTTTTTTCGGACCGGTCCGAGCTCGGGCCCCTTTAGCCATTATATCGGGCCGCTAAATTTTCTCAACTCGTGGGGCCGAAATTTCAACTTTAACAACGAGCCCGGTCAATATCTTTTTCGTCATATCCGGGCCGCTAATATCCGAACACTCTAGGCCACAGCGCATTGGCGAATAATGGAAGGTGCCAAATGATTTTGCGAGAAGAGCAAGGCAGAGGAGAAATTTTACGAGCTTGCGCTCTTTGACGTTGACATAGCTGATCGTGACTTTAAATTCGCATTGATTCAAATGTTATTCGGTTTACAGAATCATTTTTAGATTGTTTATATTAATGTTTAACGTTTAAAAAGTTACCACTTTTATAAGAAGGATTAAATAGGGTGATAAATAGGTACGACATCAAAACAAAACTGTACTACGTACTTGTTAAAGATAAAGAACTACATTTTCTGATAAAATTTCTAAAGCTAAACTTATATTTTAAATGAATTTGCTCGAAATTAAAAATAAGGAAGGAAAAATATAATTACTAAAAAACTATAAAAACAATTTTTTTAGACATAAAAAAAGGGACAATATAACTAGTGATTACTGTTGTAAGTATTTATGCATTGCAATAAATCGCATATATTTTACAGTTATTATTGTACTGTGGTACTGATATATTTATCAATAGTTTTGTCTAGATAGAATAATTATTATAATTATAATAGAAGAAAGTTGTTAGAGCCAAACAAAATTGGAAATAAAGTCTGCTTAATAGATATAAAAGAGTAGGAGATCATCTATAAGTCAAAGCTAGCCATGCCTTTATATTTATTTATTTATTTTTTGAAGCAGGGTGTTTTTAATGAAGCTATATTTCGATTTAATATTTTCAATTTGTTTTTTACATAGTCTGACTGATTTAAGGAAAATCTAGATAGTTTATTAAAGAAAGAATTAAATTGAACGGATTTTTAACGATCCTTTTCTTAATTAAAAAAAAATGTCCATTTCACATGTATGTGAATGGTATAAATAGTTTAATACATTTATTTGAGGCGAACGATTTGAAAATTTTCATAAAACTGAATGGTTGTTTAATTCTTCTTATAAAAGTGATAACTTTTTAAACGTTGAACATTAATATAAACAATCTAAAAATGATTCTGTAAACAGAATAACATTTGAATCAATGTGAATTCAAAGTCACGATCAGCAATTCAATGTCAAAGAGCGCAAGCTCGTAAAATTTCTCCTCTGCCTTGCTCTTCTCGCAAAATCATTTGGCACCTTCCGTTATTCGCCAATGCGCTGTGACCTAGAGTGCTCGGATATTAGCATCCGGGCCGGGCCAAATTATTTGTTTTATGGATCGATTTGTGCAGACCTCTCGCGACACAAAAACGATGTTAAAATATTCCGAGAAATTGTATAGAATTTCAATTGTTTATTACTAGTATTAATTACCGTTGATTCTAATAATGCAACTTCTTTTATCCAATAAGAAGACAAAATATCTTTTAACACACCACACTTCTATCAGTTAAATTGTTGTACAGATAAATAGTATTGCATAAAATCATTTTAGTAGATGGGATTTACTGGAATAAAAAGTTAAACATGTTTTTTAATAAATGATATTAGAGGATTGATATAATACCGGTTTCGTTGCATTGGTAGTGTTGGTTTCGTCAACCATTTTTGACACGATACTCACAAGATCATAACTAAATAGGTTTTGTCCTGCAGAAGTTAATATTTCTAACCAAAAACTGATTTTAATGATGTTGATTTACTTGAAAAAAAAGACCGTCTATATTTTAGTCCCAAAAATATTTCAATCACTTCGTTTAAAGGCATTCTAATTAAAACCTCCATAGATTGCATGCCATTAGTTACACGTCAGAAAAACAACAGGTTATTTGAACCTGGTACTTGTGCAAGTATGTAACAGTGTAGCTTGTTAACCAAAAGTAACTCTTTTTCCCATCTCTACTCCAAACCAGATCCACATGTGATTAGGTAAAAGACTTGCCTATTCACCGATTATCTGCTTAAGGGTGTATTTCGATTCAAACTGCTTATTTTCCAATTTAGTTTTAAATTCTTTTTTTCTCTCATATGCATCAAACTGGCAAATTGTCTTATTTAGAAAGTACACAAAGTGCCATGACTGTCAATTCTTTGATAAATGCAGAAAATTTTGCAAAAAAAGCAATCAAAAACGGCATTTTGAACAGATTTTTCCGAAGCGGTAGATTGGGAATGAAAAAAAAGTGTCATACTGAGAGGATATTTGATCATAAATCAAATTCTAATGAATGGAGCGTAAAAAGACATCACATGGCACCTTGTACACCTCTTCAAAAATCCCCTCAGCAATTTTCATGTTTCTACTTTTAAAAATGTGCCTGAAATTGTATCAGAAAACTTCGAGCTGTTGAAGGTGGAAAAGCGTTTTTTTTAATACACCCTTAAAATTTATTTTTTCTAACTCATGTAGGTACAAGTCGATCCCCCCAAAAATCAAAATCTTGAAAATCTTAAATTTTGTCTAAAATTCTCTGATTTATACACGAGTACGTACGGTAATTCCCTTTAACTCAGTGAATGATCCTTCCTCCCCCTTAGCCAAGAAATGGCGTTCAAAATTGTTTCTTGGAAGAGAAAGTGTAATCTTCATCAGTGGATACTGCTTGGGAGAAGAAACGAAAAGTTTTCTTAATTTTTTTATTCGTTCATTTTTTCAAATAAAGGTGTGTGATTAGGGACCAGTTGCAGTTTTCCTCAGAGTGGGGAAAATCTACTTTTGTGGCATTTATACTAAAGAGGGGAAAAAAGTTATTGGTACAGAGGATCACGAAATATTTCAAATTAGTGGTCCGTTTAAAATAATAGGAAGTCAAAGAGCAGTGGACCAACAAGGACTTGAATGTTGGTATGGCTTGTGTTCATGAATAAAGAATATTTTGCTCGCTGTATTCCATTCCACCGTAAAAATGTTTTAAGGAACCTCAGGGATTCATGCTCGTTTCTTTTGGTAAATACTTGAAATGGTGTTAAATAATCCGTAAAGAATTTTCCATACAGATCAAAACATACAATGGATTTATTTTTACTGCACCTCTGAACAAACTAGAGATACTACGAAATTCATTTTCAATAGTGAATGTGGGATAGTAATCAATAAGTTTTAAAGGAAGATTGAATTGGAAAAAGAAAGCAAAAAAATCAAATGGTTTTTATCAACATTTATTTTCATTTAAAAATCACATCAGATTTTTATACTTTTATAAAAAACCAACTAGAATTCAGAGGAGCTTGGAACTAATTTAATAACTAAAATTATTAGTAATGACATGGTAATCAAATTAGGATATTTTCTTTCTATAGATTCCTGATGAGCGTAATTTAAAAAAAAATTCTCGCGAGATTTTTTAAATTTTTTAAACCTCATTAAACTTTTCATCATAACAATCAGTGTATCAAATGCATTTAATTATATCTTATATTCAATATGAAGGAAATTCAGGGCAGTACCCCTTTAAAAGAGGCATTTTCAGCATAATCTCCTCATCCCTGAAGATGCCTGTTAGTAACACAAAAGAACATTCCTTAAATTAATTTCAATGTTGCTAGAATTGTTAAAATTACTTTTAAATATTTTTAATAAATGTGTGCATATCATAAGCATCGATATAGAGGTTTATGATAAAAACAGTTTTAAAATCAGAGAACCTCACTGTAATAATACAAAAAAATTTCAACAAATCTTCTGACGTAAACACTCTCAGTAGCTAACAGGCTCAATTTTACAAACATATAAATCTATGTTATGTCATAAAATAAGATTGAAATATTATTGCGATCATATAAAAGATAAAGCCAAATAAAAAAGGGAGTGGCCAGAAATGATATTGAAGTTCTCCATTTGCTAATCTGCTAGTTTAGGTTGGCAAAATTTTTGTTGGTAGGCATTCATTTTAGACTCTATAATATTTTAAATAAATTACTATCTTAATAATAGAATATGCCAAGGTTTCTTAATAAAAGACGTATACTAATTAGTTAATCGCAGTTAGCAAATTACGAAAGCGAAGATTAATAGATCGCTCTTTTGAGATTTTTTTTTTTTTTTTGTAAGTATTTCACACAAGTTTTCTCAATACATGAATAGACGTTTCCTTAAAACATTTTTTAAGAGAAATGCCTGTTGCATATCTCACACAAAACTTTTCTCCCTAATATGTATTAAAAGATGTTTACTTAACTTATAACTCCGTGAGAATTTTTTGTTGCATATCTCACAAGTAAAAGCTTTTCACCAATATAAACTAACATATGCTTGCTTAAATGATCCTTGATCCTTTAGATCTAATTTTTTGTTGATACTTCACACACAAACGGTTTCCAATCAGTATGAATTGACACATATGTATTTAAATTACTTTTTTGAGAGAATTTCTTGTTGTATATATCACACAGAAAAGGTTACTTATTAGTATGACTGCTTAAATTTTTCATTTGAACAAATTTCCCGTTAGAACTCTCACACATAAAAGGTTTATCGCCAGAAAGAATTAACAGGTGTGAGCTTAAACTACTTAGTTGAGAGAATTTTTTGTTGCATATTTTACACATAATAGGTTTCTTACCAGCATAGAGTAAAAGTTGTCTGCTTAAATAAGACTTCAGAGAAAAATTCTTCTTGCATGTCTCACAAACAAAAGGTTTCCCACCAGTACGAAATAACAGACGCTTGATTAAATTACTTTTTTCAGAAAAATTCTTGTTTCATTTCTCACACAGAAAAAGATTTATTATCAGCATGAGTTAACAAATGCTTATTTAAACCAATCTTATGAGTGAATTTCTTGTTACAAATCTCACATTCGAAAGGTTTTTCACCAGTATGAATTAAGAGATGGTTGCTTAAACTACCATTATGAGAGAATCTTGTTTTGCATATCTCACACACAAAAGGTTTTTCACCAGTATGAATTAAGAGATGGCTGCTTAAATTACCCTTATGAGAGAATTTCTTGTTGCATATCTCACAGACAAAAGGTTTCTCACCAGTATGAATCAACCGATGCTTTCTTACATCAGCCTTCCGTGAGAAATTCTTATTGCATATTTCACACACAAAAGGTTTCTTCCCAGTATGAATTAAGAGGTGTGTGCTTAAATTACACTTATGAGAGAATTCTTTGTTGCATATCTCCCAGACAAATGATTTGTTACCAGTATGAATTAATAGATGACTGCTTAAATGAGACTTCTGTGAGAATTTCTTGTTGCATATTTTACACACAAAAGATTTCTCACCAGAATGAATTAAGAGGTGTCTGCTTAAATATTGTTTTCTCGAAAATTCTTTGCTGCATACCTCACAAACAAACAATTTTTCTTGCTGTGAGTCAGAACCTACTTGTCCTAAATCTTCTTGTGAAGAAATATTTTGCTGCATATTTCACACTTTAAAGACAGTTTTGATTTATGTGATGTGCATCAACATTCATGGCTTTTTGTATCTGCAATAAATAAAAGTAGCACAATCTATCAACTTTTAGAATTTACGAAAAAGAATTTTTCAAAAAACAAACTTATTATTAAACATTAAATTAAAGCAGAAAACTGAATTGAAATAAAATCCCAAATACTTGATGCTTGCAGAACCAATCATGTGTCAGATTAATTTTGTAATTGCATTAAGATTTAAATTATATTCAAATTTAGAAGAAATAAAACAAATATTTGCCACCTAAAATAAAATACATATCGTAAAGAAAATATTATTAGTAAAAATTATTAAAAAAATGTTATAAATAAAGAATAAATCAAATATTTATGATTAAAGTCCTTATAAATAAAAAATAAAGCAAATTTATGGAGAATTTCATAACTTATGGATAATTTCATATTGTCTATAAAAATAATGATACTTCGTTTAAGCAAATACAAGATTTACAGCATGACGAAATTCAGATTGTTTCAAAATGTCAGCAAACCTAGAAATTCCAATTGCTATACCTCAGCCATCTTTTAAGATAAAGACAAAATAAAATATGCTTTGGAATCTTTAAAACTCTCAAGAAAATAAATATTCTTCAGTTTTTTATGTATTTCCTCCATTTTTTAAATAAAACAATTCACATGGCTGCCATTTTAAGTAAGATGGCCGAGAAGCTGCCCAAAGAACTCGATCCAGACATTGGTATGTACTATGAATGCAATTGCTCTCATCCAAATTGGCTAATAAATACAAGAGTTATTGCAATACATATATCAGATATTATATGTATTAAAAATGATTATATATGTATATATAAACATATATATAAGTCAACATATACGTAAATCAGTATTTGGATGGAGAATAGACTGGGATCTGGGATCATAATCAGTGAAAATACACCAATTATTTTCGGATGTGCTTTCCATTGAATGGCTGCTGCAATTGGTAGCTTTTATTTTTTGTGATGAAAACTACCTAAAATGTTATATCATCTAAATGAAATTCATTGTCAATTAACTCATACTTTAGAAATCAACTTATTCATTTTAGTGTAACCCCAGCAATAAACCTTAGCACGGTTGCCCATTTATTACTTACCTGTTATTTATAAAGCACAGATGTGCTGCATCATTTCACTTAAAATAAAACATGTACATGGAGTTGAATGACATTAACGATGATTTAATAAATTTAAAATATAGAAATCGAAAAAGTAATTGATAAAAAATACAAAACAAAGTTAGATTTTTATTTTTAAATATATGTAAATTTCTTACTTATATTAATTTTTTTCCATGAATACTGACAATTTGAAACATATCTAAATTAGTGGTGTACCGAGTAGTACTTTGGCCGAGTAACCGAGTACCAAATGCCGAGTAGTTGTGTAATAAGAAAATATAACACTGATGTGAGCATAATATGAGCTTAAGTGTACTTTTATATAAATATACCTGTGTACATATATATAATATACAAATAAATAAATTAACTCATTAAATTTGAAATTTGGTCACCTTTTAAAGACAATATTTGACAGTTCAAAACTAATAAAAAAGGAAAATTGATGCATAATAAGTACAATTATTAACCAATATAAAATTAAAACATTCTTTAACCCCTCCAGTTTAATCAGACCATTGAAATATGTCTATCAAAAATAAAAATGTTTATTAGTTACTGTAACAATTCACTGAATAATGCAAACATTTCATATTTATTTTGTAACTGTCTGTACCTTATTTTCTTTTTTTTTAAAGTATTGGTTTTGCAGTTTCTTTTCATTTTTCATGTGTACAGATTAAATTATGTTATTCTAAACTTATTATTTTTTAAATATCTCAGTAGAAAAACTAACCTTTTACAATGAAAATTATAAATGTGTGAATTAAGAATGCCTTAAAAAACAAGCTCTAGAATTGATGAGTGTAGATGATCTAGAACTTGAAAATCCACCAAAGAAACAAAAAATACATCATGAGAATGCTAATGTAGATGAACCAAAACAGAAAATGCCACCCAAATGTTCATCTATTTTCTGGCAATGTTTCGAGGAAATTGCGAATGAGCAAAAAGATTGTGGCACTAGTACTAGATTAAAATCTCTGCATCAAGATTTGGTACAAAAAGAAATACAGGCTTTCTTAACAGAAAACGTTTGTAAAACTGACACTCCAATTGCATAATGGAAAAAAAAAAACTTTTCCGTACGTGCAATTTTGCAAAAAACTCTTATGTGCACTTTCAAAAACTGTTTATTCTAAACGTATATTTTCAGAGGCGGGTCAAATTTAAAGTGGTTAAAGAAATGCCCTGTCTACTGATAATGTAGAACGTTTGATGTTTTTGCATCGTAATTTGAAATGTAATAAATTTAACTATTAATTTTTTATTGTATTTTCAGTTTCTTTATGGAAAATAATAGTCTTTTCTGTTTTCCTATACATCAAAAACGTATTTTTAGTTGTATAAATGAGAAAATATATGAGGGTTTTTGTACTTAACTTTTTCTATATTTTGCAGACATACAGACAATACAGAGTAAACAGTTTTATGAATTACTACATATTGTACATTGATATTCTAATACCTTTTTACAGATCAGTTATAAATTCATATGCTTAAAAAATTAAATTCTTTCAACTACTCGGTATTGGCCAAGTACTCGTCCAAAATTTGGCCGAATACCGAGTACTCGGCAAATTAGCTGAGTAGACCGAGTACCGAGTATTTACCGAGTACTTGGTACGGCTCTAATCTAAATTTTGACGAAAGAATTTTTTTTAAGAAATTATTATATTAATTTAAAATAAACATAAAGAAAAATGTAATACAAAAAACCAATGATACATTGGTTAATGTAAATCTTAAAAAAATTAAATTTCTAGCTACAGTTACCAAAATACTACAGTTTAACTTCCTTAATCTGGATTCGTTAAGATTACAGTGAGTCCGGAATATAGAAAATTCCAGATAACAGAACTTTTATAACTAAAATGCATGAAGATAAATGATAATGCTAATATATTTTATTAATATGGCAATACAAAAATGCAAGGACCTGGATAATTGAAAACATTGAGAAAAATACATCCAAAATTCTTAAAAACAGAATGTTTTAAAAAAAATTATGCATATTTTATGCAGTGTTACCATCTGTTTTGAATTTTAAAAACAAACAAACATTTTTTAATTATGTTTTCTGGTTTATGAATGCTCAATAAATAATGCAAATGACAAGAATAATAGACTTGTCATAAAAAATATTTTAAAAAAATTCTTAAAAAAAAAATTACTGAGAAATTTAATTCTTACAATTATAAATTTAAAATCAACCTTATAATTACAGTAACATATTTAAAACTGTAATATATAAAGCTAATCTTATAATAAATTAAATATATAGGAACTTGAAATATAAAGTAAGTCACAAGTTAAATGCTTAAAAAAATAACAATAAAAAAGTATCCGATTTTGCGATATTTTATTATCTTTGGAAAAAGAAATATAGTTAAAGTACTAATTGTGATGACTGATGATGTGTTTTTTTTGTTTTATTCATCGGCGCCCGCTCTTGGATCACATGACCAGCGGACGAGTGTGTGTGGAGAGGAAGGGGTTACGAACGCAGAGAGAGAGAGGTGTGTGCGGAGGTAAGAGGTAAGACCTGCGAATGTTGAATGCAGGTTAAAAGGAATTTATTTTTTAAAAACATTATCCGGGAAAAGCGGAATATGTATGTGCTACGGGACGGCGCGGATCTGTTGTAGAAAGAAGCGTAGTTAGAAGTTATTTATATATTTAATTGTGTGTGTTCAAGTCTTGCTGTGTTAGTCCATCTTGTGTGTTCCATCTGTCAAATAAACTTTTGTGTTTTTTTTGTCAAGCCGGCTTCTTTGGATTATTTCAACATAAACGGGTGTTCCGTAGAATTCATGAAGAAAATAGGAAGAGCGTATATCACACGCTCTCTTCGCAAGAACCAGTGGTAAGTGAAACCACTTTTTATAGTTTTGGAAATAAAGTTGAAAGTTATAACTTTTGATTATTAACTGAAGATTCATAAATATTAGATTAATGAATGTTACAATGATTCTAAAGAGATAATCGGATTAGAATTGAAAACAAGTATTGTTCTCAGTATGTTCTAGTGTATGATTTTAATGAATGATTATATTATTTAATGATTATAATTATTGATAAAGATAGTAAATTATAATTATTGATAAAGATAGTAATAGTAAAAAAAAAAAAAGAACATGTTTACAATTAAAGGGTTAAGAAAAGAAGACCTGGTCATAGTAGCCACAGAATTAGGCTTAAACGTAGAGCCAGATCATAGAATAGTGGATTTAAAGGCATTAATCGAAGGAAGCGAACAATACGAGAAAGATTTCGATTTTGTAAAAGAATTCCTTGTTACAACGGTATCAGACCGCATTTCAAAAGAGAAACAAGAGGCGGAGGCCCTCAAAAATGAAAAGGAATATGTTAATTCTGAGCAGAAAACAGCGTTAGAATTAGAAAAAACGAAATTAGAAGTTATCAAACACCAATTAGAAATGGCTAAACTGCAGTCTGAAAACAAAAATTCTGATAGTGGGGGGGATGGACAAAATCCCAAAACTAATTCGTTAGAAGCTCTAATTAAAAGCGTTAAGACTTTAACTATTGCGATTCCTACCAAACCTGAATCGTGGAATTTATTTTTTTCTTCGCTCGAAAGGGCGTTTGAATTAAAGAATGTCGCGGAAGATTTGAAAGTTGAAATACTGTTTAATTTAGTAAGGGAAAAAGCTGCGCATTTATTAGTATATGCAAATTCAGATGAAATGAAGGATTATCAAAAGGTTAAAGCTTTAATTTTAAAAGAATTTCAACCCACCCCTGAAGCTTGTCTTCAAAATTTTCTTTCGGCAAAGAGGGCGAAAAATGAAAATCATATGCAGTTCGCATCTAGGTTGAGAGCGAATTGGGATTTTTATTGCGAACTTAGAAAGGTAAATGATTTTGATGCACTTAATGAATTAATAGTTAGTGATAGATTAATGGATGCGTTAGACTCAGAGGCGCGAAGCTATGTCAAAATAAAACAATTAGATAATTGGTTAAAAGCGCGGGAAATTGCGGAATTATGCGATAACTGGTTTACATCAAAAGGTAGAACCTTTTCTGAGTTATATGATAAATCGACAAATTGTCGCGGTTCTGATGATTTCGGATCTGGCAAATATATTCCACCGCATCTAAGAAATAATTTTAATTCGCGTAATGATAGGAAAAAGTCTGTGTGTAAATTGTGCCGTCAAATCGTTCATTTACGGTTTTGTCCTAATAATAATAATAAAGAAAAAGAGAGGTCGGGAAATTCTCATTATCAAATGAAAAAAGATTCTACCGGAAAAAATAAAGACGAACGGTTGATAGCGAAAGTGACAGCTTTATGCTTTGAAAATGACGCAATAAGTACTCAACCATTGCAATACGATGAAATTTGGGTGGGGAAGCAAAAAATAAAGACATTAATTGACAGCGCTGCTGAGATTCCCGTTATAAATTCGAATGAAGTACCAGAGTCATTTAAAAATAATGAAAATTCATCAATTCAGTTGATTTCAGCTTTTGGCGAGCAAATTACTGCTGATCTTTTAACATTACCGGTTTCTCTAAACATGAGTGAATCAAATTGTTTATTTAACAGTGTGGATGTGTTATTTGCAGTGACAGATAAATTATGTAGTTCATGTATTATTACTCCGAAGGTTTATGAGTTATTACAATCATTGCAAATTGGAGAAGGGAAAAGAATAGCCGACAGTCTGGCCCCAACAAGTGAGGCGGAATCGAAAAGGGGGGATGAAAATTTATCGTTGGAAAAGAAAAAAGAACAAAATACGAGTGATAAATATTTATGTTTGCAGGTTGAAAATGAATCTTTTGAAGATAATTTGATTATTAATTGTATTGGAACGAAAAATGATTGCGAGGATTTAAATTCGAACCAGCATTCGGAAACGACCATTTACAGGGAGCAACAAAAGAATTGCGAATCTTTACAGGGGGCATTTAAAGATGCAAAACAAGGGAAAAATGGGTTTGTTATGGTGGATAATTTACTTTATCATAGGGAAAAGGTTTCGGGAGATCAAGTCATGCAATTAGTAGTGCCTAAAATTAGGAGGGAGGAAATTTTAAGGCTTGCACATGAATCAATTTTTGCGAACCATCTCGGTATAAGGAAAACGAAAGAAAGAATTCGATATTCATTTTTTTGGCCAGGCGTGTCGCGGGATGTAGAGGAGTATTGTAAATCGTGCAAGGACTGCCAGTTGCGAAGCCGGGAGAGAGCCAGTGATCAGATACCGATTCTTCCGATTGAAAGACCGGAGCTCCCATTTGACGTTGTAAATATTGATATAATTGGGAAAATTGAACCACCTTCGGCGCGTAGACATCAATATGTACTTACTTTGGTTGACCAACACAGTAGGTGGCCCGAAGCGGTTCCGTTAAGAACAATTTCGGCTAAGGCTACTTGTGATGCGCTGTTAGAAATATTTATGCGGACAGGGATACCCCGCGTAATAGCAAGTGATCAAGGGGGAAATTTTGTATCAGGTTTAATGCAGGAATTTCATGCTAGGCTAGGGGCGGCTCCTAGATTTGCAACACCGGGACATCCACAAAGTTCGGGATTGGTTGAACGGTATAATCAGGTATTGAAACGCATGTTGCACCATATTATTCGGAGCGATCCTAAAAATTGGGATAAACACATCCCTTATTTATTATTTGCGTATAGGGAGATTCCTAACTGTACGACGGGGGTGTCGCCATTTAAGTTGATGTATGGAAGGGAGGCCAGGGGGCCATTGGCGGTATTAAAATCTACATGGTCGGGCGAAATTCCACTACCTATAAATCTCGGGAAAAGTGCAACCGAATACCTTCAGGATTTAAAAATTAACTTAGAAAAGGCGGCGGAACAAGCTTCACTAGTAGCGGAGGTTAAACAGGGCGCGTATGCGAAGTATGCGAATCGAAGGGCAATTTATAAGGAATTTAGACCGGGGGAGCAGGTATATTTATTAATTCCAGACTCTAGTAATAAACTTTACGCTAGATGGACAGGGCCAGCCGAAATAGTGGCACGGTGTAATCCCGACTCTTACAAAGTCAGGTTAACGAACGGAAACATTAAAAATGTTCACGTGAATAAGATTAGGAAATTTACTCCTAGGGTACAAGCAGTGGGGGTAATATTTGAGAATGAAGAAGAATTAGGGGAAGTCCATCCCACCCCTAGTACAAAGGATAACTCGAACTATTTTAAAATCGAAGAAGTAAATTTAAATCATTTGGAAAACGTAGAAAGAGAAAATATGTTAGATTTATTGTTTAGATATAAAGAATTATTTTCAAAGAAAATACAAATAGCAAAAGTTGGTGCACACAAAATAAGACTAAATGATAATGAGAAGAAGAAACCTTATGTTTATCGAATTCCAGAGGCCCTAAAACCTCAAGTAGACAAACAAATTCAAGAATTACTAGAATTAGGTTTGATTGAAGAAAGTGATGAAGAAGCACCGCATCCGGTAGTGTGCGTGATGAAGAAAGATGGTACGCTACGACTTTGCGTAGATTTTCGGGCACTGAACGCAATCACCAAGGTTGATGATTTTCCTATGGAAAATTCTACTGATCTATTATTTAATATTGGCAGGGCCAACGTCATTTCCACTTTGGACTTACTCAAAGGCTACTGGGCCATACCATTAGAAGAAGAGAGTCAAAAATTAGCCTGTTTCAAGACGCATAGAGCTCAATATCGCTTCAAGGTCATGGCTTTTGGGCTGAGGAATGCTGCTGCGACGTTTCAACGAGAAATCAACAGAGCGCTTTCTGAATACCAGGACTTCGCTAAAGCATATATCGATGACATAGCAGTATTTTCCGAAACGTTCGCGGAACACCTGGTGCATTTAGAGAAGATATTTTCCAAACTATCACAGTTACGATTCTCCGTCAATCTGAAAAAATGTGAGTTTGCAAAACCCCGAATAAAGTACTTAGGCCATATCATTGGGTCCGGCAGCCATCGGACCGATCCGGAAAAAGTGGAGGCCATCCGTAAGTTAGCTGTGCCTCAAACCAAGAAGCAACTAAAAAGTGTCTTAGGTTTGTGCAATTACTATAGAGATTATATACCAAAATATGCTGAAACAGCATATCCCCTCACGGAACTGACAAAAAAGGACAGTCCAGAGAATTTGTGCTGGTCAGTAGAGCATGACCAGGCGTTCAACGCGTTAAAAAGAGGTCTCATCGAAGCGCCCAGTCTGCATACTCCTATTATCGGGTTACCTTTCATCATAGAGTGTGATGCATCTGCAATCGGCATCGGAGCTTGTTTATCGCAGAGAAGAGATGGAGTAGTGTATCCAGTAAGTTACGCCAGTCAAAAACTCACCAAAACTCAACAGGCATGGCCAACAATTGAAAGGGAGGCCTATGCAGTGATCTGGAGTTTGAAAAAATTTGAAACGTGGATTTTCGGCTCACCTGTGGAACTTATTACGGACCATAATCCATTAACTTTTATCACCAAAAATGCCCCTCAATCTTCAAAACTGCAGCGATGGGCATTAGCCTTACAAAAGTATGACATTAAGATTTCGCACCGCCCGGGTGCCAAACTAATTAATGCTGATGCATTATCACGCTTGGACACTGTGTAAGACATTCAACAACTTCTGAAGATCCCAGTGTTTGAACATTCCTTGAACAATATACTTTTTTTTCTTTCAGCAACTCTTAATGTCCTGTTTAATGTTTACTAAGTTTTGTATATTACCTTTTGTTAATTGTATGTTATATTGTGTATATGAAGTATTAATTTAATTCTATTTTATATTAGCAGATAGGAAGAATACCGGAAGATGTGCCTTCTCCGGATACGGTTGTATTTGTGGTGTTATTTTTTATATATACATATTATAATTTGGGAAATCACTGTTAAATAGTGTAACATCATCAGTCGAATTTCAGATTTAAAATAAGTGTGTACCATATTTTCAATCTTGCGTGGGGGGTGTGATGACTGATGATGTGTTTTTTTTGTTTTATTCATCGGCGCCCGCTCTTGGATCACATGACCAGCGGACGAGTGTGTGTGGAGAGGAAGGGGTTACGAACGCAGAGAGAGAGAGGTGTGTGCGGAGGTAAGAGGTAAGACCTGCGAATGTTGAATGCAGGTTAAAAGGAATTTATTTTTTAAAAACATTATCCGGGAAAAGCGGAATATGTATGTGCTACGGGACGGCGCGGATCTGTTGTAGAAAGAAGCGTAGTTAGAAGTTATTTATATATTTAATTGTGTGTGTTCAAGTCTTGCTGTGTTAGTCCATCTTGTGTGTTCCATCTGTCAAATAAACTTTTGTGTTTTTTTTGTCAAGCCGGCTTCTTTGGATTATTTCAACATAAACGGGTGTTCCGTAGAATTCATGAAGAAAATAGGAAGAGCGTATATCACACTAATAATCATCAAATTTTAGAATTTAATATCTAAAAAGACACCTACATTAATTACACATCTAATTAAAAAAGTTCTTACAGTTTTAAAACTGAAAAAAAAGTAGTGTTATTAGATAATCTTTTAATTTCCTTAAATTCATTATTTATGTGCTATGACACCATCTATTATCTCTAATTCAAAATAAAAACGAATAAACACACCAAAATGTCCTGTTTACAGAAGTTTCTGGATTACAGATGACTGGATTAAATATCTTATATTGTATTTTCAAAAGCTTCAACTGTTTGTATTATTTAAAAATTAAATCTTATTTGCATAGAAAATTCAGAAACATATAATCAAAAACAGTATTTGTGACAAAGGTATGAATTGAGTCTCATATGCTTGATATTGCAAAATGAAAAATAAGCAAACAAATTTTCTTACTTTGAGACAATCATATAAATTTTTCCCCATGAAATCTAAATCTAACATCCTTTTCAAGATCTCAAAATTTGCATATGCTAATCTCATAACCATATTTATCATTTAAAAATATTTTAATGTGCAATTGTTTATTAATATATTTTCAAATTTGAAATTGCATTTGCCAACTTCAACTTGGAATGCAAATGTTCAAACTGTTGACTTGTAAGTAAAAATTTCAGAAATTCTTGTGTTCTAGACACATGTGTGATGAAAATATTCAGTTTCATGAAAGAAAATGACTGTTTTCTTTTAATAAGACATCTTTTTTTTCTTACTGATGCATTTTGTCTTGTGTTTTTAACTCAGTATTGGCAAAGTGATAAAGTATTGAATAGTAACATCTGCATGAAGAAAAATGCCTGTTTTTTAAAGCATGATGTCGTTTCTCCTTCACATTATTTGAATAAGTTATTTTTAATTAAAATTAATTTTTAATCAATGAAAATGACATCATAAAACCTTTTACTCCTCTTTTCTTTTAGTTAATAAGCATTCACTTAGGATTTGTGAAGTATACTACAGTCCACTGTCTATAATCAGCAAACGCCTATAATCCGCATTAGAGATGTAAATTTTCCGGAAAAATATAAGTGGTGGGAAAAAACTGGTATTTTTCGGAAAAAAACGGAAAAATTGATTTTTCATGACTGTTTCTCCCAAACAAATTATATTTTCTTAGAGAATATTAAATAATAAACATTTTTTCCCATTTATACGTATTAAATGAAAATTATTTTCACTTTATATTACAAAATAAAAAGAAAGTAGCAAAGCCTGCTTTTAAAAGTTTAGTTTTTTTTCCCCACAGCCTAAGAATTTTTATTAAACACTATTGTTTGTTATATCATATCTCTGTTGAAATGATTTTTCAGTTAAATGTTTACTACCAATTGACCTAATGTAAAAACCTGAGCCAATATGTCTGCAGTTTGGAATGAAATAAATTATGCATTCCATTTACATAAGCATAGTTTAAAGAAATTGTTGCAGTTTTGTCATTATTATGAATATCAGTATACAAAAATTCCATTGTTTGTTTAAAAAATGTATATTTTTACATTATTATTTTTTTTCTTAGAATTATAATTTTATTTCCTTTATAAAATATGTTTAGTTTTGGTATAGCTTTCCAATCTCAACTCAAAAAAGTTTTGATTTAGTTTTATAATCTAAATTCAAACAAAACTAAGTTTTACTTTGGCTTACTCAGGTCTGCAACTAAAAAATAGCGTAGGATTTATTGATTGTTAGATTTTTACTCACTGAAACCAGAAATATATATATTTTTTAAGTTTAATTAAATGTATTTTTTTTCTTTTTACCCTGAAATCTGGTATTCTATTCTTGAGTAAGACACCATATTCAATAATGTTTCCACCTGGTAATTTTATAATTCTAAGAGTAGAACTCAAAAGTTATGAAAACAGAACACTACAAATAGAAGATGCTCACTATTTGAGGAATTAACAAAAGCAGTTACATACAGAGATAAACTTCTACTGTGCTTTAGATAACTACAAAAATTCAAAGTTTAATCAAAATGTAATGTATAATTTGGAACATAGTTACTTGTAATAAAATATGGGTTTTTTTTTTCATCGCAGTTGTACTTTTCTAATGCAAACTGCCCATGTTTTTGCAACATTACTGTGCATTATTGAGATCAATTTTAGATTCAACACCTTGAAAAAACATTCAATTAATCAGCTATAACGAAATCTTGAAAAATGCAGCATAGTAGTGCCACATATAGGGCAATTTACACCAAAAACTAAACAACATTAATGTATATCAGAAACTGTAGTTTGATTTTTTTTTTTAATCGCAATTGACGTAAAGCTAATTGCGATAATCATGAATAATGCAGCATAGCAGCATTAACTTTGCACAATTTACACCAAAAAGTAATGAGCATGAAGTTATGTCAAAGATTAACTTAATCTGAAATTTTATAAAAATACATACATTAGTTTGAGATAGAACTATTGTGGAAATTATGAATAATGCAGCATAGCAGCGCCATCGGTTTGGCGATATAGACTAATAATACATCTCGAGTTTATATCAAGGTGTAAATGAATCTAAAGTTTTGTGAAATTATGTGCATCAGTTCTTGAGATAGAGTGCCCATAAAATTTGTCACATACAGACTCACTGAGTGACAGATATTTTTCAAAAATCATCAAAACATGTTCAGACATTCTAAAACGTTTAAATATACCAAAAACTGGAAGTCAAATTTTTACAAATTCAATATTTACTTCTTGAAAAGATAGATTAAAGTAATAAATGCATAATTCAAAATTTTATGTTGAATTTTTTATTTTATCATTTCCATTAATCGGCATATTATTGCAATAATTTTACACATGAATTAATTTTTAAAAAGAGAAGTTGCATTTAATTACATATCTAGATTTTTTTCATTTAATCAAGTTTTTGTGAAATTGTGAACTTTTTGTATATACTTGCACAAAATATATTCAGAATTTTTGAATAAGAAATTATTACTATATTTAGGTTCCTATTTAGACATTTTTAATAACTTTATTTACATACATATATGCAACTTAATAAAATTCAGCTGCTGTATGGCATGAGATTTTTTTTTTCAATCACTGCACTTGCAGAAGATTC
>CAXHSM010000594.1:0-19000 GCA_964019185.1 Maratus speculifer
GTTTCTACATGCTACGGAATTCTTTAGTGAAAACCTCAATACGAGCACTCGCTGTAACCATTATCTTTAGACGTCGCTAATGTCTTTGATAAAGTTTGTTAACCAGGATGCGGCAGCGTTAACAATCACCTCATCGTGTTCACGGGTGAAATTTCAGAACTAGTTAAAGTTCGATTCTCATATTAAATCGCAATCGGTGTGCACGTCATATCTTGGTAGAAAACACCTTGATGGTAGAAACCTTGGGGGTCATAACTTGGAGGTAGAAAACACCTGAAAATTCGATTTTAGTGGTTGACACATAAGGTTTACCAGTGTTTTCCTGCACCCAAAGATATGAAAACATGGAGGACTGAAAGTAAGAGAATAGAATGGTAAATCTATGATTGAACCTTAAAATCGGGTTTTCAGGCGTTTTCCACCAAGATATAACTTGGCAGACCGATTGCGTTTTAATAGTCGAATCTAGTTTTAATTAATCCTAGAATTTTTTGAGTGAACTTGATGAAGTGATTAACTGTTCTGCCGCCTCCCGGTCTATCTGGCACGAGTGCATTATTTGCAAATTAATTCAATACAGTATTTATGCTGCACTTACATACTTAATACATTTATAACTTGGCGACCTCAACTTCTGTGCCCAAATCTCTTTAAACTGTACACTTTTTACATTCCATTTACACTGCATTTGATTCTTTAAGATATCTTACAAGGCTCAATTTCAATACCGACTTTATTTAACATATTCTTTAATGATATACCACGCACATTGAGGTCTTTAATTGTACTTTATAGGCGGATGATTCGGTTACTACTTCTCTACATTTCACCCATACTACTTATATAAAAAGCTCCAATACATTGTTTTCATAAGTTGTATATCCCATGCTAAACTTATATTCCATGTAAAAATAAAACTGTTTTGGTTCATTTCTTTAAATGATTTATCTACCCTAATCGTACAACCTTTAAGGGTGTATTCCGATCAAAAGCGCTTATTTTTAGATTTGTTTTTAAACTCACTTTTGTTGTCAAACTCACCAAACTGGCTAATTCTCTTATTTAGAAACTACTCAAAGTGCCATGTTGGTCGATTTGTTGATAAATGGAGAAAATATTGCAAAAAAATGATATCAAAAACGTCTTTTTGAACCGAATTTTCCAAAAAGTGAGATCTGGGAACTTAAAAAAGGGTCCTATTGAGAAAATAATTGTTTATAAATCAAATTTCAATGAATGGAGCAAAAAAGTAACATTACACGGCATCTTATAAGTCTCTTCAAAAATCATCTCAGGCAGTTTCATGTCTTTACCTGTAAAAATGAGTTTGAAAATCTATCGGAAAATTTCGAACTGTTGAGGGCGGAAAATTTTTTTTCCAATACACCCTTAATTAATAACGTTACCATTCCTTGGACTAACTATACTAAATATGTGGGGGATCGTCCTAAATAGCAATAATTACATTGAACATGAAAGTTAATGAATAAGCTCATGAATGGAAGTACAGTGTTATTAAAGCATGGCACAGCAACTCCATGTTTGACTTATTTCCAGTGCGACTCTCCCAGGTTAATTCCCATTAAACGAGTTTTTTTTTTTTTTTTTTTTTTTTTTTTATACTAGACATTTTCTGAGCTTTTGTATGTGCTTCCACAAAATTTCTTCGAGACACCTAACTGTATAAAATAAGAAAAGTGTAACCTTTACTTATTATACTAAACTTGAATTTTATATGTACATGTTTCTGTAAAAAAAAAGCGTAGCGTTATATATATATGTTACAGGCCAAACCCGATTTTAGGCCAAACTAGATTGGCCTAGGCCAAATCGGTCTGTCCTAACGCCCATCGGATAAACTAGTTTTTCCTAGGCCAAAACGGTCTATCCTAACGCCCATCGGATAAACTAGTTTTTCCTAGGCCAAACCGGTTTGTCCGAACGCCCATCGGATAAACTAGTTCTTCCTTGGCCAAACTAGTCTATCCTAAGGCCCACAGGACAAACTAGATTCTCCTAGGCCAAACTAGTTTGGCCTAACTCTTATAGGATAAACTAGTTTAGACTGCTGTTTATTGTCTGAACTAGTTTATCTTAGGCCAATTCAATTTGGCGTAATTTTACTGAATTCAATGACCGCCTCAACGCCAACATCCTTGTTTGTCCTAGGTTGATCTAGTTTATCCTAGGCCAATGTAGTTTTACGTGTTTTTAGTTCACGGGCGTCAAAGCCACAGAAATAATGGGCTCACAGGTTCTGTATGTATGTATGTACTCATGTATATACGCATGTATGTACGTATGTGCGTACGTATATACGTACATATGTACGTAACGCGATAACTTGATAGAGATATCCGATTTGGTTCAAATTTTGGATGTAGGTTCATTCTGATAAGGTACTTTCCTGATTAATTTTTGAAATTCATTGGATAGGAATAAAGGGGAGCGAACGGGAGGCTAATCCCCCACCTTTAATTTAGAGAAATGGATTTATCATGCACAATTATCAGTTTTCATTTTAAATTTTAGAAATAGGATCACTGTGACAAGGCGCCTCCTTGATTAGTTGTAGATGTTTATTGTTTAAGTCTAAATTTTAGACATAAACAACAAAAATCCACAACTCTAAAACAAAGGGCAATGCAGGTAACACAACATAATTTAGAGGCCTGGCGGCCCGGTCAGGCGAGGCCCTGGCCTGGAAATTCCGGCCTGTGCAAACCTCTATCAGTATTCTACAATCTTTCGAATAAAATACATTATATAAGGGTAATAACAAAACCACTTTGCACAAGGTTAGCTATGGAGCAGTAGTCAGGATCAATATTAGAAAGAATATTATCCAATTAAAGTGATGACTTTGCATTCACAGGCTATTTATACTAATTGTGTATTACAGCCTTATTTTTTTTAAAGAATAACACCCACGAAAAATAAAGTAAGTTGGATTACTTTTTCCTATTTTCCCCAATTATACTTAACCATTGAACCCCCATAACTAATCACAGATACGCTTTATAAAATAAAAAAAATTATCCAAAATTTGAAGCAAATCAGATAATTCTGCACAAAAAACAATTCATCTGATTTAAGGAGGATAACCCCTCATTTCTCCCTTTATACTTAATCATTAAACCCTCAAAACAATTCAGGGATTTGCCTTAAAAAAAATTATTCAGAATTTCCGGCAAATCAGATAAATTTGCATAAAAACTTATTTATCTAATTTAAGGATGGCGATAAAATGCCCACTACCCCATTATACTTAAACAAAAGAAAAACTCAAATTACTTAAAGAAGCGCCTGATCAAATGGATTCATGTCCAAAATTTTAAGCAAATTGGATAATTCTGGATTATAACCAATTTATCTAATTTAAGGATGGAAAAAATTGTAAGTTTCCCTTTATATTTAACCGAAGAACCATCAAAATTAGTCAGTGAAGCGCTTCATTAGAATGAACAAATCCAAGAAATGCAGCAAATCGGTTAATTCTGCATGAAAAACACATTTGCCAAAATTAGGCGGGATCCCCCCCCCCTCCGTTGTTCCAGTTGTTTTTATTCAATTAACCCCCAAAACTAATTAGGGAAGCGCTTTACCAGAATGAATTTATTTCTAAAACTTGAAGCAAATCAGTAAATTCTGCGTGAAAAAAGCATTCACATAACGTTACACCCCGGCGTTACTCCTATTCCTCCCTCCCTTTATACTTAAACAATGAACGCTCACAACTAATCATGGAGGACCCTCAAGAGAATGCTTCTATATCTAAAATTTGAATAAAATGTGTTAATAAGCATGAAAACCCATTTATTTGAATTAAGGAAAGTGGAGAATCAGCCTCTCGTCCCCCCCCCCCCACTTATTCTTCTCCAATGACCTGAGAAGTAATCAAAAAAGCTTCTTATGAGAATAAGCCTATATTGAAAGTTTGATGCAAATTGATTATTTCTATCAAGAATAATTGCCTGACGTACTTACGTACATACATAGATACAGAACCTACGGGCACATTAGTTCTCAGTTTTTGGTAGCCTTATGAGTTAAAAACATGTCAAATTACATTATTTCTATCAAGAGTTATCATACGTACATACATGTGCAGATACATGCTACAGGGGTGGGGAAATACATCATTTTACTCGCCATCGGCGAGTGGATTGTCTCACGAGGCGAGTGCATTTTTAGTTTTTTTAAAAACTGTAGGCAATAGGCACATTATCAGAAACACTTTTTTAATCTAGATATTTTAACTTTCCAAATTATTACAGTGTAAATATGGCATTAAGTTCTATCTAATATTAATCTTACCTCTGTTATATATAATTCCTAATATTATAGAAAAAAGAATTATGAAAGTGCATTGTATTAATAGTAATTTGGTCTGTAATCACGTGCGATTTTGTCATAACTATTTTCAACTGCGTGTGTGTTGCATCTTGCGGGCTGGTGAAATAATTCCTTGGCTGGTAAGAATATGGAAAAATTCCCCACCCCTGTACATGCATACATACATACAGAACCTGTGAGCCCATTATTTCTCTGGCTTTGACGCCCGTGAGCTAAAAACATGTAAAACTACATTGACCTAGGACAAACTAGATCAGACTAGGACAAACAAGAATGTTGGCGTTGAGACGGTCATTGAATTCAATAGAATCACACCAAATTGAATTGGCCTAGGATAAACTAGTTCAGCCAATAAACAGCAGTCTAAACTAGTTTATCCTATAAGAGTCAGGCCAAACTAGTTTGGCCTAGGAATATCTAGTTTGTCCTATGTGCCTTAGGATAGACTACTTTGGCCTAGGAAAAACTAGTTTATCCGATGGGCGTTAGGATAGACCGGTTTGACCTAGGCCAATCTAGTTTGGCCTAAAATCGGGTTTGGCCTGTAACATATGTTTATATATATATATATATATATATATATGTTACAGGCCAAACCCGATTTTAGGCCAAACTAGATTGGCCTAGGCCAAACTAGTTTATCCTAACGCCCATTGGATTACTAGTTTTTTCTAGGCCAAACCGGTCTATCCTAACGCCCATCGGATAAACTAGTTTTTCCTAGGCCAAACCGGTTTATCCTAACGCCTATCGGATAAACTAGTTTTTCCTAGGCCAAACTAATCTATCCTAAGGCCCATATGACAAACTAGTTTTTCCTAGGCCGAACTAGTTTGGCCTAACTTTTTAGGATAGACTAGTTTAGCCTGCTGTTTATTGGTCTGAACTGGTTTATCCTATTTATCCACTTCAATTTGGCGAGATTTTATTGAATTCAATGACCGCCTCAGCGCCAACATTCTAGTTTGTCCTAGGCTGATCTAGTTTATCCTAGGCCAATGTAATTTTACGTATTTTTAGTTCACAAGCGTCAAATCCTGAGAAATAATGGGCTCGTAGTTCTGTATGTATGTATGTACGCATGTATGAGCGTATTTACGTACGTATGTACGTAACGCGATAACTATTGGTAGAAATATCCGATTTGCTTCAAATTTTGGATGTAGGTTCATTCTGATAAGGTATTTTTCTGATTAGTTTTGGGAATTCATTGGATAACAAAAGGGGGGGGGGTGAACGGGAGGCTAATCCCCCACCGTTAATTTAGAGAAATGAGTTTTTCATGCAGAATTATCAATTTTCATTTAAAATTTTAAATATAGGATCATTCTGACAAAGCGCCTCCGTGATTAGTTGTGGATGCTTATTGGTTTATTGGATGTTTATTGTGAATGTTCAATGTTTAAGTATAATTGGGAGAAATGGGAAAAGGTAATCCCACTTACTTTATTTTTCGAGGGTGTTATTCTTTAAAGAAAATAAGGTTGTAATACACAATTAGTGTAAACAGCCTGTGAATGCAAAGCCATCAGTTTAAGTAGGCAATATTATTTTTAATATTGATCCCGACTACTGCTCCATTGCTTACCTTGTGCAAAGTGGTTATGTCATCACCCCTGTATAATGTATTTTATTCAAAGGGTAGTAGAATACTGTTAACGGTTTGCACGGGCCGGAATTTCTCGGCCCGGGCCCGGCCCTTCCTATAGGAAAGTCATTTTGCCTTGACCCGGTGTAAAAATTATAAGTTAAATAATAAAAAATTAAAAGAGCCCTGCCTGTACAATAATCAGTGAAAAGAGACTCAGTCCGGCTCAATCTAGCTCTACTCAATTTCTGCAAAAAAAATCAGATTTTACTTCACATACAATTAAGATTCCTTTAAAAAATTACTGCTTACATATTTATTGGATAAATTTACAATGTATTTTTAAATAACGATGTGTTCGCAGAATGGAAAATACACAATGTATTACTGATTATTTAGATTCTTAGACCTTTCAATATTCAAATAGGGATTTATTAAATAATTAATGTAGTTTAGAATAAAAGAAAAAATGGAGAGTTATAAACATCGTAACTTTAGAATCTGTTTAGAAAAATGTAGATTTGTGAATATATTTCTCTGTCATTCCTTAACGCTTTTCTCAAATCCAAAAGAGCTACATTCTAACACATTTCTGAAATAATTGCTTTCCGGAAATGCATAAGATTAATAGGCATTCTTACTCAGAAAATATGTAATCGAAGGCGTTAACCATTTTTTCATAAAAACGATGTTTTTTTTTTTTTTTTTTTTTTTTTTGAGAAAATACTATCAAAGCTACGTTTTGAATCGAATTTCCGGTTTCACGGAACTTCACGGAAAAGCGAAACTTGACGCCATGACAAGAATAGCTTATATGTCGACTGGTAAAAAAAATTTCTCAAAAATGTAAAACGCTGTTCGATTCCAAATTATGTTCGGCTCCGATCTGGCTCGAATATCCAATAATAATAATAATAATAATAATAATAATAATAATAATAATAATAATAATAATAATAATAATAATAATAATAATAATAATAATAATAATAAATACAAGTCTGATCTCATCACGGCACGAGTCTGCTGAAAAATAAATAAAATAAGCAAGCACCATGTCCAATGCATCATGTCTCTACGATAAACATGCTAAATTTTTATATTGATATTATAAGCAATGACTCATGACACACATTTATACTTATTTTAGTGAAAAATATGTCTTTTACCGGCCAAACTCGATTTTGAGCCGAATTAGATTGGCCTAGACCAAACTATTTTATCCTAACGCCAATTGGATAAACTAGTTTTTCCTACTCGAAACTTGTTTATCTAAATACCTGCAAGTTAAAACTAGTTTTTCCTAGGTAAGAGGGCAGTCCTTCATTTTTCCCTGCATACTTAACCATTAAACTTCCAAAACTATTCAGGGAATCACCTTATAAGAACCTATATCCAAAATTTGAATCAAATCCATAAATTCTACGTCAAAAACCATTTATCTAAATTATGGGGGGTTACCTACATTGTTCTTTCTTTTACACTTAAATAATAAAGATCCACAACTTATCACGGAGGCGCCTTGTCAGAATGATCCTATTTCTAAAATTTTAAATGAAAATTCTGCATAAAAAATCCATTTCTGTAAATTAACTTTGGGGGATAGCCTCCCGCTCGACCCCCTTTTTCTTATTTAATGAATTCCCAAAACTAATCAGCAAAGTACCTTATCAGAATGAACCTACATCTAGAATTGAATATTTATATCAAGAATTGAATATTTCTATATGGATATTTCTATCAAGAGTTATCGCGTTACGTACATACGTACATATATGCGTACCTACATGCGTAAATAGATACATACAGAACCTGCGAGTCCATTATATGTCAGGCTTTGACGTCTGTGAGCTAAAAACACGTAAAATTCTATTGGCTTAGGATAAACTAAATCAGCCTAGAACAAACTAGAATATTAGCGCAGAGGCGGTCATTGAATTCAATAAAATCTCGCCAAATTGAATTGGCCTAGGATAATCTAGATCGGCCTTGGATAAACTAGTTCAGACCAATAAATAGCAGGCTAAAGTAGTCTATTCTGAAAGAGTTAAGCCAAACTAGTTTGGCCTAGGAAAAACTAGTTTGTCCTATGTGCCTTAGGATACACTAGTTTGGCCTAGGAAAAACTGGTTTATCCGATAGGCGTTAGGATAAACCGGTTTGGCCCAGGAAAAACTAGTTTATCCGATAGGCTTTAGGATAAACTAGTTTGGCCTAGGACAATCTAATCTGGCCTAAAATCGGGTTTGGCCTGTAACACACACACACACGCACACACACACACATATATATATATATATATATATATATACAGGGTGATTCCGAATTTTTTTTACAATAAAAGAGGGGTGATAGTACACATCAAGACAAACAATATTAAATAGGAGACCAAGGGTCCAAAACGTTTTCCTAAGGAGATAGCCGCCATTAAAGTTTAGGGACCAAAATTTCAAATAAACATAAAAAACGGAAAAATCGGTCGATTGATTTACGGTTTTCACTAAAATTATTCTTTATGTCGGCATTTTCTTGAAATTAAATTATAAAGATAAATTTCAAAAAATGCCGATAGAGGGCGCTTTAGACTTTGGAGTAACGAACAACTATTTTTTGCCGGTATGTTTTGCATCTCATTAAATGTTTTCGTAAGTTTACACTCAAACTTAAATTTTGAGCTCAAAATCTGTAGTTGGGAGTGGTTAAATAACACAAACTGAGCTGTGTTCAGAGGGTTCAAATTTCAAATGATTAAAAAAAACGGAAAAATTGGTCGATTAATTTGCGGTTTTCACTAAAACTATTCTTTATTTAGGTATTTTCGTGAAAATAAATTATAAAGATAAATTTCAAAAAATGCCGATAGAGGGCGCTTTAGACTTTGGAGTAACGAACAACTATTTTTTGCCGTTATTGTTTGCATCTCTTTAAATGATTTAAGAAGGTTAGACTTAAATTTTGAGCTGAAAATCTGAATAGTAGGGAGTGGTTAAGTAGCACAAACTGAACTGTGTTCAATGGGGAGGGGGAGGTTCAACTTTAAAGTAATTATAGAAAATGGAAAAATTGGTCGATTCGTTTGCGGTTTAAAATAAAACTATTCTTTAAGTTAGTATCTTCTTGAAAATAATTTTTAAAGATAAATCTCAAAAAATTCCGTCAGAGGGCGCCTTAGATTTCAGAGTAACCAACAATTCATTTTAACCATTATTTTTTGGTTCTAATGAAATGCTTGCAAAAGCATTTTAAATGTTCTCGGAAGCTTAGGTTTAAACTTAAATTTTGAGCTCAAATCCTGAATCGTTATGAGGAGTTAAGAAGCGCAAACTGAAGTGTGTTCAGGAGTTAAAATTTAACCCTCTTTCTTCCTCGAGCACAATTCAATTTTTCGCTACTTAAACACTCCCAACGAATCAGAATTTCAGCCCAAAATTTAAGTATGTGCATTTGAAAGCATTTAATGAGATTAAAAAACTATCAGTTAAACATAGTTGTACGCTACTCCAAAGTCTAAGGCGCCCTCTATCGGCATTTTGTGAAATTTATCTTTAAAAATTATTTCGAAGAAAACACTGATTGATCAAGAAAATTGCTGATTTAAAAATTAGTTTTAGCAAAAACCGCAAACGAATCGACCAATTTTTCCGTTTTTTACAATTATTTAAAATTTGAACCCTCTGAACACAGCTAAGTTTGTCTACTTAACCCCTCCCAGCTATTCAGATTTTGAGCTCAAAATTTAAGTTCAAGTCTAAACTTACGAAAGCATTTAATAAGATGCAAAAAATAACGCCAAAAAAGAGTATTTCGTTACTCCAAAGTCTAAAGCGCCCTCTATCGGCATTTTTGAAATTTATCTTTATAGTTTATTTTCACGAAAATACCTAAATAAAGAATAGTTTTAGTGAAAACCGCAAATCAATTGACCAATTTTTCCGTTTTTTACAATCATTTGAAATTTGAACCCTCTGAACACAGCTCAGTTTGTGTTATTTAACCACTCCCAACTACAGATTTTGAGCTCAAAATTTAAGTTTGAGTCTAAGCTTATGAAAACATTTAATTAGATGCAAAAAATACCGGCAAAAAATAGTTGTTCGTTATTCCAAAGTCTAAAGCGCCCTCTATCGGCATTTTTTATATTTATCTTTATAATTTAATTTCAAGAAAATGCCGACATAAAGAATGATTTTAGTGAAAACCGCAAATCAATCGACCGATTTTTCCGTTTTTTAAGTTTATTTGAAATTTTGGTCCCTAAACTTTAATGGCGGCTATTTCCTTAGGAAAACGTTTTGGACCCTTGGTCTCCGATTTAATATTGTTTGTCTTGATGTGTACTATCACCCCACTTTTATTGTAAAAAAAATTCGAAATCACCCTGTATATATATAATACCATTAAAAGTAGACAAGATTCACCAAAGGATTTTTTCAATAAAACAATAAACCAAAACGAAGAATTAAATTGAATTATAGTAAACAATATTAACCATTTGAAATATATGTTACAGACCATAGTTACATATGTATACATATATATATATATATATATAAGTTGAAGGGCCATTAGCAAAATTTTCTAATATTAAATACAAAATTCTACCATTAAAAAAATATATCAATATAAAAGTAAAAAATATATACAACATTGGAAAACATTTCCAAAAAGCTGAATTCAGAAATACCCCAAAATAATTTAGGGAAGCCGATTTAAATGTTTCATAAATTATTATTTACCGGGAAAATATATTATTCCTTTTTTTTTTCGTTTTACCACAAATATTTACATACTACGTTATTTATGTAAGTTGAATGTTTATTTATTTTTCAAATTTAATAGAAAATTTCAAGACATAGATATATCATTTTACAGAAATGCATAATGTATATTTTCTGCAATACCGATTATTTTTCTGAAGTTTTCAAAATTATTTTTATATAAACATACTTCCTACTATTGCTCAAAGACTAAATATAAATACGAAAAAAGATTTCAGAGCAAATATTTTTCTAAAGATTTTGTCCTTAAAAAATAAAATGGAATAAACCCAGTAAAACTTTAGATTTTAAAAGTTTTATAAATTAAGCTAACAGCTGCCACTGAATAAATATTGGAGAATTTGAATTCAAAAAACAAATTTAAGTAAAATAGTAATCTGTAAATCTTTCAATTCTAAAAAGGCCGTATATGGCGGAAATTTTAAATAAGAAAAATCTCTTTATATTTTCATTGTACTAAATGTAATCTTTTCAAGTATGTAGCTGTAGATAGTTTTTACTTAAAAGTCTCAAATGTTTGTAAATGAAAAGCTTTTAAATAAAATGAATAAACAAATATACATTTTCATTCTTTAGCCGTTCAATGCATTGAATTCACTTATACATGTTGTTGTTGGTTTGCTATTTCTTCGGTTAAAAATTAGAGAGGAACGAATACTACTCGAATTGCATTAAGAGCCTACACTAGTCACTGAAAAAGACCCGGATAATAATGTTAAATCTGTGGGGGCTTTTTTTTTTTTTTTTTTTTTTTTTTTTTTTTTAATATCTCGCTCAAATTGTAATATTTTTACATGAATTTTTTGCATAAGATAGCTGAGCACTATCTATAACTGGCTAGTTTTTACTTTTTGATTTTGGTTTCAGACTTTTTTTTTAATTACTTAAAGTTTCGGAACAGGTTGAAACAAGTTCTGAAATTGAATCCATTCTAATATAAATAAAATATGTAGCCAAAATAAAAAAAAGTAAAAAATAGCCCTATTGTAAATTGCCCCAAGTTATCCTATCCAAAAAATTGATGTAAAAATATTAAAATTTGAGCAATATATTTAAAAATATATCATAGACTTAACATTATCATCTAGGTCTTTTTGAGTGACTAGTAAGATACTTATAGACATTGTGGACAGTGCTCTCAATATGGACACCCTTAATATTTTTAAAAGTAACAATTTTGATAGAGAAATCGCGCTACATGTCAGTGAAGAAAAGCAGTTGAAAAGATAATTAAGCCAGGAAAGTACAAAAAAGCGCATCGTTTGCCATTTAGAAGGAAACTTGTTTCGTGGTGTGCTGATCGTAAATAAAGGTAAGTTTAAATTCTTATTAGATATTGTAAAATTATTTTGAATATGGAAAAGAGACATGTTTTAGAAAGCTTTTAAAACATATTTTCGATTGCTATTGCATACACTGCTTAAAAAAGTTTTCTTTTTTTAATTATTACAAGATTTAATAAAACTACTCCCGATTCCCAATATGGACACCTTATGTCCACATTGGAAGTACAGCAGGTGAATCTTCAGATTCACAAAAATTGAAAGCTAAGCAAAACAAACTACATTATTTCATTATATTTTGTAGTAACTGAGGTGCTTTGCAACGGTCTCCGAAGAGCCACAACCGAAAATGACCCTCGTTCTAAAGTGCAGGTTCTGAAGATATTTACTGTAGCCTACTCTCGCCTATATGTATATTTTTTTATCCCCTCTCCTTTAAAACTCCATAGAAGAGTGGTTCTTCCATACACCCTGTGTAGTAGATCTATAAGGAGGCACCTGTCCATAATAGGGACTGGTGGTTCCTTATATGGACATTTGTGAACATTTTTTGTTTTTATCGTTTAAATTAAACCGGAATAGTTACAAGGTCGCTAATTTTAATAATGATAGTCAACAGCCCAGGGATCATGGTCATATACTTTTGGAGTCCTATCACGTGTACATGGGGGTGAAAAAAAATAATTTTCCTTAGGGTGTCCATATTAAGCACAGGTACCTTATAGGTTCTTAAGGCTCTGTCTCATTCATTAAGGCTTGTTCTCAACTGCTCTGCTCAACATGCGCAAGAGATTTTGACACATTTATAAATTCATTTTTAACGGAAAAATATAAAACAGGAAGACGTGAATGTGGAGGTGAATAAAAATCGAACTGTGTTTTTCATTTTTTTGTTCAATAATTTATGTATTGAGTTACAAGCAATTTTGATTACGAAAAAACACGTTTTTCCCCCTAATTTTAGTGATTCTTCTTCTTTTGCGCTGAAATTCGGTTAAAAAAAAAAAAAAAAAAAAAAAAAAAGAAAGAAAGAAAGAAGAAGAAGAAAAAGAGAGAGAAAATAAGTATGATTACATAGTTTCTGAATAAAAACATCTGCTAGTTTCATGCATTAACGAACAAAATTAAATTAAAACTTAGGTCCCAAAGTTGCCGTTTTTGATTTAAGAAAGTCTTAATGTATATATTTTTCATTATAAAATAATAAAGTAACAAAAGAAAAATCTATGTTTTAGATAGAAAACAAATAGGAAATTGTACTTCACACATGGCAAATGAGGTACGTTCATACTATAACTAGTTTTATAAATATTCAGATTTTGGTGCAATAACTGTGGAATTCTTATACAAAAGTACATGAATACAAAATTTATTGCGATTATATACATCAAATTCAGTAATATGAAAAAAAAATATATGCAATCAAACTCAATAATACTTAACACTGTGTTAACCTTGAATCATTATCTACCATGATATCTTTGAATTAATTAGGCATGATAGGATTTAATATAATGAAGAAAACTTTTATTAACATCTCATTAAGTTTTGATTCGATTAAAATTGAATTTGAAATGACTTGATAAAATTCTACAACGATTATGTGCATTAAATTTCAAGTCATTCGGTCGTGTAGTTTTTGAGCTGTGACATGCGGTCAGACGGGCAGACAGGCGGATAGACCAGTCGACAGTTATAAATGCTACATACTGATATAAATACAAACGCACTTAAAAAAAGAAAATTCAAATAAAATGACTGTCCTCAAAATCGGGTGAAAGACAAAATTATTGAAGAAGAAGAACGAAAAATTTAAGGAAAAAGATTTTTTATGAATTCGACAAATTAAGAAGGGAAAAAATATTTTAATTGTTAGCAAGTAAAGACGTAAGATTTCGTTTTCATAGGTTTTTTTCTGTATTAAACTTTTTGAAATAAAAATATTCGTAAAATTTCAAATACTTTTCATGAGAACGAAAATTTCGAGAGTCCGAAAAAAAAAGTTCTGGATAATCGAGGTTACTGGTATTCAATCGGCTTTACCACATCGAAGCTGTAGTAATTAAATTTCAAGTCTCTATCTCAATTTGTTGGAGAGATAGAGCGTTTACAGATACACAGACAAACGGACGGCAATTTTTTTCCCCCTAAAAGTATTATTTTCGGAATCTCTAGTGTCTGAAACGTGTAAATTCGTCAAAAATTATTTTTCAATTTTTAAAACGATTACAAGACTTACCCTATACTATGTATGATGGGAAGTAAAAATGATTCTTCGTTCGATGAAAAATCAGATTTTTCCAAACATATATCAATGATTTCATAATTTCCAATTGCTAATTTTGTATTATGTAAAAAGATAACAAGCACAACATATTATGAAAACAGATGGGTAAGTATGATTGTAGATCGCACAGAGGATTTCGTTTAATATTTCTTTCGAAACAATTTATCCTTTAATTAATAAATCCAAACTGTTAATTTATAATTACTAAATTCTTACGTAGATAGTAGCACCAATAAATTTAATCATTATAACTGGAAGTTATTTATTTTAATCAAATTAAAATTGTTCAAATCAAATTACTTAAATAAAAACCAAAATTCCAAATTTTTTGAAAATGCGAAATTAAAAAAAAAATTAATTGACATACAAATAAAATAAAATAAAATAAAATAAAATAAAAATAACAAAAAAAAAATTAAACGAAATTTAAAATGTTGAATCATTAGTAAATTCGAATAATTTTTAAAATAGAAAGAAAATTGAAAAAAAAAATATTATAAATATCAGTGTTATTTATCACAACATAATAATAATAATAAAAATTATAAACTTACATTGGCAAAAAATACTATATATATACATATACCGGGTGTCCTGAAAAGGACTGAACGATTTTAAAAATCAATAACTTGCAAACTTTCACAGATATTTAAAAAATTCTTGCACGAGAGTCATCTAAAAGGTCAAAAGTTTTTTTTCCAGCGATTCTGGATTTTAGTTCGAATTGCAACCAATAGATGGCGCTGAAAGCACTAGGTGCTGTGTTGAGATGGATATTGACGTCACTTGGACTGAAGCAAAATAAGGAGGTTAAGGTTGTGGAGTGGATCTTATTCGAAAATGAACTTTTGCTTTCACCGTCCGATTTTGAATGCAATCCATATAATTTTGATTTTGCTGGCGTCAGCGCATTAATAGAGGAAAACATTGTTTTCATGGATACGACTCCTTTGAAATCGAAATGCGTGAAACAACAACGTTCGAATTACCGACTTTTATTTTATTTTATTTTATTTATTTATTTATTTTTTATTTTTTTTTTTTTTTTTTACATTCCAAGAATGTAAGTACTTTTGAGAACAGGATATCTTATTTATCTATTTATTTATCTGGGTATCTTTTAAACCTTTTTTATGTCACCTAGTCATGTCCTGTATTGTACATTAAGTATGTGGGATTAAGAGTTCATTTACAGGTACACCCAAAAGATTGCATCATATCATAGTCTATGGGGGAAAATCGCTTTCAGTGTATATTAATGAAATACACTATTTCAAATGTATTGAAACTGATGTAAATCACTGAATTTCAGTATAAGATGATTATGATAGAATAGGGTATTTGATATTTATAGCATTTAACATTCATTTACAGGGGCACACAAAAGAAATCGATTATTGTTCTGTCTTTAAGTAATAATTGCTGGAAATGCGCTTTCAATTTCGGTATGCGCTTTTAAATTTAACTGTTTTTTTATACGTTAGTAATTATATAAATGTGTATCACCTATACTCGTCTCTGGTCCGTCCGTCCGTCTGTCTGTCCGTATAACTGTGCAAAAATTACTCAGTCGAATCGTTTGAAATTTTAAATCTATATTTGTTGAAGAATTTTTTCCAGTTATTTCAAATTTTATGAAAATCGGATGTGTATTTCCAATACAGAGACAGTCAAAAGTATTCCGTTACATTATGGCCAACGGCGGAAAAAGTTTCAAGTGCTTTTTGATGATATTACACCCGTCCGAACATAATGAAATTAATATGCATTTAAGAAATTAAATTAAAATACAAATGATGTAGAACATGCTGCACAAAGAATAGTTATTATTCATTTACAGGGCCACACAAAATAATTATGTAACATAATGGTATAGAAGAGAACATACTTTGCGGCATATTTTAATTTTGTTACACATATAATAAAATTGTTATAAGTTGCTTAGGTTTACTACGAGTTACTTACTGTGTAATAGAAGATACTAAGTATTTACAGATACACACAAAAGATTTCGGAAACTATGCTGCATCAAAAATGCTGTACGCTAACGATAATTGCTTGAAGTTTTTAGTTTTGATATGATTTTTTTAAGTTTCACTATATTTTTGCATGTTACGCTATGTATATATTTGGTGCAAATCATATACAGGGCTACACAAAAGAATTCGCACTCCTTACTAAGTGTGTAAATAAATATATTAAACGTGGTTTGTAAATGAGTTATGCATTTTTTACGTTGAACTACTTTAAGTATATTACGATATGTTTAAAGAATAGAAATGAAATGATATACAGAGGCACTCAAAAACTGGATTAATAGCCGGCTCTGGATGATAATCTCTGGAAATGTGATTTCATTAGTTTAAAGCATGTTTCGGTTTTAAATAGATTTTAGCTAAATAATGGCGTGTATTTAAAGATAGTAGGTAAACTACAGGGCTATACAAAAGAGTTCAAATATGCTTCCGTCTATTTAAATAAATTGCTAAATGTAAAATTTCAACTTAACATGTGTTTTTAACGCTTTGCAACATAGTTGAAAGTATTTATGATTTCTATTTAGTTAGCCGTCTGTCTTTCCAAACTCTAACTTGCGTTGAAATAATTGAATTGGTCTGTAAGTGATATATGTTAATGAGATTTATTATGCCGTGTTGGGTATTGAAAACAAACTATGCATAATTCATTTACACAGACACTCAAAACTATTCCATTACATTATGTCCTTTGAGGATAATTATATATGTAGCACCTATATTCGTCATCTGGAATGTTCTTTTATCTGTCCGCACATAATATCGCAAAAACTATCCAATAGAATGCTTTGAATTATAATACATATACGTTGCAGAATTTTCGTTACTCATTTAAAGTTTTATGAAAAGCGAATCAAAGCTTAAAAGGATATTAATAAATGTTTTCTTCATTCTATTAAAATCTATCATACGTGACTATTTCAATGATATCCAATGATAGGTGATGATTCTAAGTTGTCATGATGATTATGGCTCATTTAAGATGGAGGTAGTATTATTTCCCTATTACTATGAATTTAATATACATAATCGTAATAAATTTTGTATTTAGGTATTTTTTCAAAAGAGTGCAAAAGCTATAGCACCAAGTTTTCAGTGTTTATACTGTAAATATTCTTTGTTCTAAAGAATAAACCATTTCCGCAATTTTTTTACAACATACACAAAACTCTACTAAAGAACTTCTTTAAAAGAACTAACATTTCTTAGAATATAACAAAGTTTTTTAAATAGCAAAATTGATTAATTTTTAACAACAACAAAAAAAAAAAAAAAAAAAAAAAAAACAACTAAATCGTTTCACTTTGTTTTAAAATATGATGCACAAAATATTCTTTAAATTAGATAATAAAAAGTAATTTAATCCGAGAAAATACAGCTTTCTTAAATATAAAATCATCTGCAAAACTTGTATGCTGCTCGTTAAATTCATGCCCAGTTTCAATCGCTGCTATTATATAAAAGGATTTATTATTTCCATGACAGAAACATCTTTCATTGCAATCATACCGACAGAGTCCACAATCGGGCTTCATGTCGAGTACACGGGTCAAATGTATGCTTTTCAATAAAAACAAATAAACAAAAGTTCAAAATCGGGCCCTAAGAACAAATTTGCTTTGTCAAACGAGACCTACTCCACAGCCTTAACCTCCTTATTTTGGTTCAGTACCAAGTGACGTCAATATCCATCTCAACACAGCACGTTGCGCTCTCAGCGCCATCTATTGTTTGTAATTCGAACTAAAATCCAGAATCGCAGGAAAAAACTTTTGACCTTTTAGATGACTCTCGTGCAAGAATTTTTTAAATATCTGTAAAAGTTTGCAAGTTATTGATTTTTAAAATCGTTCAGTCCTTTTCAGGACACCCGGTATATATTTGAATTGGTCCTGTTACGAATTAGTTCGAATAACAGAGATTTTACCATACATTTTTAAACTAGATTAATTTTTGGAAATTACTGAGAAAAAAGTACACATTCTATTTAGAATATTTAATCACACTTAATATTTTCCGGCTTTCGAATTGGTATTGACATATATCTTTCTCTAGAAATAAAAAAGCTAAAGAAAATTACTCTAAATAGAAGATTAAAATTTGTATGCATATCCACTCCACATTACTGCCAGCTCGAGTTAAAAATAAACGTCAACTGAACATTATTTTTCCAACGTAAAATTTCTAAAAGACAGTTGGAGAAAATACAATTCAAATTCTTTCTTTCCAACATAAATACAATTTGAATTCTAATTTAATTACTATGGTTTGTTTTAGAAAAGAAAGAAAAAAAGGACCAAGTTAAATAACAAATTAAGAGATTACCATGTCAACATAGATTCTTTCGATGAGCTTTGGGTCGGTTTTGGAAAAATATTTGCTGCTTGTTTAAATTAATTAAATTATTTCTCGAAATATTTAGTTAAATATATTTGATGAAGGATAATTTTTTTATCTGTTGTTATACTGTACTATACAAAAATTAACAAGTTCATAACGTATGTAAGAAATAAAACAAGAGCGAAAAATCATGTGTACAACATAGACTATGAAATGTTTTCCAATGCATTAGAATACTGTCACAAAACTACGCAATTTATTATGACGCATGCTGATGTAGAAATATACATTTTGAAGAAAAAAAAGCATAACGTATTTGAAAATAAATTTTT
>CAXHSM010000595.1:0-47000 GCA_964019185.1 Maratus speculifer
TAGGCAACTCTGAAAAAATTCTTAATTTCCTTTTTGATTAACATAGGTGCAGAATATCAAGAAATAGCTAAATCAGCTTTGAGATTCTTGATGTCAAAACGACATACTTGTAGACAATGCTTTTTTCTACTTTTGACAAACTGCATGTAGAAATTAAAAAAGGTTAAAATTTGGTTAATTTGAAAAATTAAGTTTCTGAGTTAGCTCAGTTAGAGAATTTAAGTTAACTTTCGGTTAAGTTTCAGAATTAAAGCTGGTTAGTTTTAACTCTGATATAGATGTCTTCATCTGTAAACACGTCCCAGAAATTTCACATATTATAAAGTTGTGTTTGGTAATAAGTAAGTGCATTTTTCATTATATTTTTTCTCTTAATTATTATTCTACTTATACACACTGAATTGACCAATTCTTAATTTCGTTAAGAGTGCATCCTTCTGTATGAAAATTTTCTTTTTCATATCATAGGATAACGGATAGATTATTAAAACTATACAAAATTTCTATACAGCTATTAGGTTCATCCTAATATTAGGCGAGTCGCGAAAAGATTTTTCACATAAAGGTGGGTATCGTACCAATAAAGTTTGGGACCGCTGCCTTAAAGTACCAAAATTAACCATTTTTTTTAGCATAGGTGAAGAATCCGAGTCGCCAGTCGCCACGTGGCGACTAAATATTTTGACTTGCCGACTAATTTTTTATGTCTATGTCGCCAACCTTTGGCGAATTTTTTTCTCGCATTCCTTTGATGAAAATTGTATTTTTTCCGTAATTCTCTGACAAGATTGCCATTTTTGTCCTGTGTTCTTTTGCCGAAGTCGCGTGTTTTTTACCGATTCCCTAACCAAAAGCACGTTTTTTCCGCCATTATTTGACAAAAATTTGCGTTTTGAGCAATTTTTTTTAGAAGTTTAAAGCTTTTTTTTTTTTTTTTTTTTTTTTTTTTTTTTTTTTTTGCTATTGTCTGATAAAATAACTTTCCTTCTGCGATATTGTAACGAAATAAGCGTTGTAACTCCGCTGTTTCTTAATTTTTGTTAAAAATTAAGTCCAGTTTGCGACTGAAATGTTTGGATTTAGCGATTGTCTTATTCCTTAAAAGACTCAACCTTCGCTCTAAACTTTTAATGGAATCCCCGGCAATTCCCGGGGGGGGGGGGGTAATTCAAACCCTATTCCCATTTTGACATACATCAACAATACCATCGAACATACATTGTTATTATTTACAATATGATATTCCAGTTAATAATTTATAAGACCTTTTTGCAACCAAATTAATATTTTTACATTGAAAGGTATTTAAGAAAATATTCAAACTAATTTACATACAATGCTTAAATGACAGCATTAATTAATTAATATACAATAAAATGTTGGATGCGTTTAATAATTTTCTTGACTTTCATAATTTTAATGCGTTGGACCATAAATCTTTGACATTAACATGCATTAGATATACTTACACAATACTACATTATGAGCATTAAGATATTGATCTAGTAATAATGTTCTTAACATCAGTAAATTTCACATATTGCACTATATATCATGGTTATCAATTGAAATTATGTTTTGTATTAATCAATATTTAAATATAGCCAGGGATGTAGTCGTAAAAATAACAAAGGATATGCGCTCTAAGCAGAGGGTATACGCTCAACGTAATCTAGATACTATAGCTTTCTTGAGAAACAGAGGGTGTAAGGTGTTCCTTGAAAAATTCAGAAGGTATACGGCATATACCCTCGTATATCCTCCACTACATCCCTGTAAATAGCTATATAATAAACTGTAGAATAAGCTATATTAGGTTATAAAACAGTAATTATTTGACTCTTCTTAAATATACTCAGAAACCATATAAGTGTGGGCAAACTAAGTTCATGATAACGACAAATATATATCCAATGAGCACAGAATAAATTAGAATGAAACATAAGGAGAAAAACCAACTGTCCTATTGTATTCCACTCTCTCTTTTTTATTGTACGGAACACTGAGAGCACACAGCGTTATCTTGTTTAAGAAACCGATCAGCGCCATCTATCGGAATCCATGAGTAACACTTTAGCTTTCTACCTGCTCCATACAAACTTCCACCCCCCACCCCATTTTAGGGAAGTGGGGGTTAGAAAGAGACAAAAAGTAGCCTATGTCACTCTCCATCCCTTCAGAAATCTGCACTTAAAATATCACATCAATTCGTCGCTCCGTTTTGTCGTGAAAGACGGACAAACAGACACACACACTTTCACATTTATAATATTAGTATGGATACCATGGAGAATATGTAAAAAAAAATATTAAACCTCTATTTAAATTAGTAAAAAAGCCTTACACTCTTAAAACGAAAGAGCTGATTTGGTTTCTCATGAAAGAGTCGTATTTTTTTCGATCATAAAAGATTTGTTTTTCAAACGATTAAATCTTCTTGATCTAAATTGGTTATTTAAATAGCTCAACTTCATTTAAATAGGTTAAATGAATTGGTTAAATTGGTTATTTCAACTCTTTTTTGAGAAGATGCCTTTCAACATTGAGATGAATGGATTTCAGCTCAACTTGAGCTATTTTGTGGCTGACTTTTTAAGAGAGTAGTATTTATCAAATAAGCAAGTAGTAAAAATATGAACAGGGAGAAGAATCAGTTTACAGTTTTCATTTGTATGATTAATTGCTCTGGATATCTTTAAAAAAATTAAAATATCTCGCGATATAATTGTCGTATAAGTAAAAATGGAGTGTCAAAATATTCAAAATGAAAAAAATTTTCAGTTAATATTAAAAAAAAAAATCAATAATTTGACCAATTTCAAGATACCGTGCCTCTTAATGCATAAAAAAATCAAGGAAAATTTTAATAATGACTTTCGAAAGAAACATTTCTTTCAAAGGTATAATAGAACGCAGAGAAAAGTATGCCATTCTACAGGGTATATTGCGCACAAATAAGACCTCAATTTCTAAATTAAATTTCTCAAAAACAAAGATCGATAAAACTATGCGGTAAACATTGTTTATTGGTTTGTTTATTAGGTAAGCTGTAAAAATCTTATACAGAAGTTTTGATCGGTGAATATTTTGAAAAAATTGCATTATGATTGCGAAATATGATTGATTTGACATTTTTCTTGGTTTAGGTTGCGTGTACCGAACAAGTTTTTCGGCTTATAATACCATATTTTAAAGATTTATTGAATTAAATTTTTGGAATTTCAAAATTAGAAAATTTTAATTCCAAAAATCGTTAAAATATGGCACTGTATAAGGTGAAAAATTCGTTATCTACAAGCAATCTAAAACAAGTAAAATGTCAAATCAATAATTATTTACAAACAGAACATAACCTTTTCAAAATATTCACCGATAGAAACTTCTGCATAAGTTTTTTACAGCTTACCTAATAAACAAACTAATAAACAAAGTTTACTGCATAGTTCTATCGATCTTTGTTTTTCAGAAATTTAATTTAGAAATTGAGGTCCTCTTTGCTGAACGTATGTTACAATGATATGTAAAGAAGAATAAAAATAAATTGCGTACAACAGATTCATTTAGCATATATAGACACAAAAAACTTAAGGAGTTTTCTGAAAAAACAGAAGTATTGAAAGTGTCAGGAAAAAAAAAATGAAGAAAAGCGTTTATAAATGGCACTTTTTCGATAAAAGAAAATTTCAAATATATGAGGAGGGGGATTGAAAGAAGGGTGCCAAATTTCAGTACTTCACGGTAATTTAAATTTCCATTATTTTAATGAAAATACATCCCTTTTAGTGAAGTTTTATTTTTATGTAACTCAATCTAATCAAAATGCGTTTTGTTTCCAAATACCATAAATACAGATTTGCAACTCTGCAATAAATTAATACAAAATAAATTGTTTTAGTTAATCGGAGATTTTTGTAATTAAAAATTCAATATTTTCCGTAATATAATACGAATTTTTAAAAAGCAGTGGACCTGTCAACTCTCTAAATAGTTACGAAAATGATACAAGGATAATTGAAAAACATTGTAATTTTAGTTTTTATTTATGCAGCTGACAAATAATTAAATGATCGAAACATGCTACTCTCGAATTATATTCATATATGGAGAAAAATGCTTGAGAAAATTTTAATAACGATGCTTAAAATAATACAGTGATGTTAAGGATAGATAGTAGAATGCTTTTAAAACAATTTATATCTATGAATTTAACTCAAAAATTACTCAGAAAGATAATTTTCATAATAGCTTAAAATCTATGAATTTAAACGTCATACTTTGTAATACTTTCATTATTTGAATATACATTCTTAATAAATTAATTAAAAGTAGCATCCAATTTTCTCCACTTGTCATAAGTTATTATTAAATCTAGTTAGTGCGCAATGAAATCTCTTAGTCTAATCCCGTTGAGAGTAGAACTGGTTTTCTGTTACCATTGGAAGCATTTTCTTTTGTCTTGCATAAGGTATACGGTCATTATTAAAGTGACAGAACCTTTTACATATTATAACGTATAACACTGTTATTGTTCTACATTTAAAATTTAAGTTTTATTTATATTTTAAATTATTTTGTTCATGGAAATAAATATTATTTTTTGAAGAATTTTTAGATGTTGCATTTATATAAAAAAGTTAATATTAACCAATATATTTATTTTTTTAGAAAAGCTAACCCTATGTTTTAGAAATTTGTCGAAACTTTTAAGATCTGACATTTTTGACAACTTTTGTCTCTTTCACAAATATATACATAAACAATAAACATGCTTTATGTACAGAATCAGTAATCGTTAGTAATATGGACATATGTAGTATTAAGGTACAAAAATGCTTATCGGAAGTATTTTTTTAAAGTGGATTTAGGTATTTTAAATTAAAAAACACTATCTCACACAGACGGAGTATCTATAAATACTAGGAACCATAAATAAAAATAAATAATCAGTACTTGCGTTAACTGTTAACCATAATTCAGATTTTGATATTAAAAGTTAAAACTAAAGTATTAAAGAGTGTGATACTTTACTTGATGGAAATAAGCTTCACTTTTCAAATATAATGCCATTTTCAATTTCAAAACTTTTTTGAACATGATGTAATTCTTGAAAATTTTTCTTTTTTAATTTCTATTACCAAGTGTACAAGTATTCCAATTGATAATTAATACATTAAGGTTTTTATTCTTGTTTTGCAGACAAAACAATCATAAATTAAAGCTAGTTGGATGTGTCAATCCAAAAACTTTCTTCTATCTCATGAATATTATTACTATACAATTCATTAATTCAGTCCAAAACGTAAATGACAATTGATGCCCATCAGCAGAATTCTAAAGATATGAAACTCCATGGATTAGTTCCTGAGATATGACAAATCAATAAAATCATCTATGCTGAAAACTTATGCAAGGCAGTGCTACCTTTTAGATGATTCACACTAAAATCTAATAAATAACAACTAATGTCAGTGGCTAATTGAATCTGATGTTTGGTGAAAATTCCAACATTAGTTTTTGAGATAGATCTATTGCGGCATTTGTAAAAAAAATCTGCGCAACAGCGTCATCTTTTTGGCTATTTACACCAAAATCTAAACAGTAGCAATTTATATCAAGTACTAATAGACTCTAATGTTTGGTGAAATTCCGTGCATTAGTTCTTGAGATATTGCTATTGCAAAATCGTGAATCATAGCAGCGCCGCACGTTGAGCGATGTACACGAAAAAAAAATTAATTTTTCAAAACTACATTTGAATTTTTAAAATGTGGTATAAATGTTTTCTAGATTATAATGCACCAATATAAAATCAGGAGGGCGAGTGGTCAGGGAAAACCGGGATATATACAGTGAAGAAAAGAGAAAACTACCAGTATTTTCTTGCAGAAAATACTTGAAATAATATAAAGAGATTATATAAACTGAATTTAACTTTAACAAAATACTGGTATTTATCATCTATATTGCCTGTGTTTTTATCTGACCACTCGTCACTCTGAAAATGTTTTGAAGCATTTAATTCGTTAAAACAGACTTTTGAAAAAGTTCGAACACAATTTCATGTTTTATAATCTCTTAGGATAGATAAGACTGGAATTTTCACTGTCTCTTTCCGTTATTTAAAATAAATAAATAAATGTATAGGTAACTGCATTTTAATTTAATACATGAGTTATTAAATTACATAAACTAAATAAGAATTATAAAATTTATCTCTTATTTCATCAACTGTTTCATCAGAAAAAACTGCTTATAAGATTAGCAATTATACTAACTAACGTATATCGTTCTAATTAAGTTTAACATATGTTGATGACATACTGCGCTAAATTTGAAAAGTTTAGAACCGAGCAAACCTTTTCCAGGAATGCTTGTGATAAGGTATGATACATACAAGAAAATAAGTTGGAACTAGTGAGAATCAATATGAAGAGATAAAAACTTCTTATGCAAGTGCTGCTGCTTTCATAGTAGACGCGCATCTTCTTTGCTCCTGACGAAGAAAGACTCGGATTTTTTGAAAGGCCTAGAGAATTTAAGTATTTATTATGATGCGTTTAAGAAGTTTTTGCCTCTTTATACGATATATCCATAATAATTAAGATGCACTTTAAGTCATCTCAGTGCAATGTCATCATCAATATCGAGCAATTATTTGAACACATTTGGAAAAAAATGCAAAAATTTGAATCAAGAAAACTTTAATATGACATACTTATCTACGTTATGGAAAACAATAACATAAACTTCTGGTGGGTTACATAAAAAATTTTTAGTTAAGTAAAAATATTTAAGATAACGGGATTTCAATATCCCCCCTCATTATATATATATATATATATATATATATATATATATATATAACTCTTTTTCTTGGATTATTAAAGTAATTCAAAATTTAATTTATACGAAAAAAATAGAGAGTTTTTTTGTTGTTGTTTTATTATTATTTATTGTTAAAGAAAAATTCGCCAAGTTTTTAACGCTTATCTCCCTATCGCGTGTAAAACAAACATTAAATATTCTATCAACTGAAGGACTAAGGCATTACGCTATCAAAAAGTTTTTTATGTTTCTTAAAACCACCCCAGAGACAATAAATTTAAGGTATGTTCTTATAATTATTTACTGTACTGTATTTTTCTGTGTAATGAATGTTTTTTAGTAATAATAAATTTCAAATATTTTGTTTTAAACTAGTAATTCAAAAGTATGCATATATAGCATGCTCATTTTTATACTTATAAAAAATCTAAACTATTCATAAAAGCTGTGTTATACACAATATATAGTTTTTCTATAATAATTTATTGCTCAACTTCAAACATTAAATAAATATACATGTAGTTCATTTTACTCAATATTTTCAGTGTTTCTAAATATGTTTTTCTATTTGCGTGTAAATCTAACTTTATATATTTTATCAATAGAGAACAGTACATGTTAAGTTTGGTGAAATCCAAAAAAAAGTTTTGGATTTCACCAAATTCTATAAAACTCTCTTTAAAGCTACAAATTAAAGAATGCTTTAATGAAAAAAAACTTTTATTTTACGTAGAAAAAAAATGGGGAAAAATAATTTTCCGTATTTTACAAGACATAAATATACCAAGTCTGTAAAAATACGAATAGCAAATTCCATTTGGTACAGGTTTTTATTTTAGCAGTAGGTTTGCTTACGTCAGAGTCATATTTTTCCTTTGTTTAAAACAGTATTTTCGATACAGGTATTTTCCATTATTCGTGAATTTATTATATGTTTAAAATATATCAATGCTTATACGTTAAAATTATCATACTTTAAAAATCAAGTTAAATAATTGGCTAACAATAATAAGAATCAATGGATAAAATGAGCTATTAGTACAGATTATTAATTAACCATAACTTTAAACTGTTTTTAATATTTTCCTCAACTGACTAATAATAAGCTCGAATCTCTATGGATATCTCGGTAGCTACATCGTCCCGTGACCAACCCTGGCCTTTTTTTTAGTGTCTATAATTTGTGTAATTTTACTTTTAATTTTTTCCCATATTAATTTCTCATTTTTTCCCCATTCCTCTAAAGAGTCTTCTATTGACAACGTGACTAGAGACCTACCAAACTAGTTTCCGCTAGAGATTCGTATTCTCGTTTCGAACATTGGGTCGTGGACTAAAGAAAGCCGCTGACGAGGTGGTTGTTTTATGATCATTATCTACTTTATAATGATTTATAATTTTTCCAAAGCTCGGTTACTATAGAATTGACAGTATAAGCCAAGATTTCCGAGGTTCGAATCTTGTCCTGGACAAATTTCGTCCAGTTCGAACATTATAACTCATGTGATTTATTTACAACTAAGGACGATTTTGTTAAAAGATCTAGTACATTACCTAGCTGAAACAGCACCAAAAACTGGTGGAAAATAATAATTGTGTCCCTAAGGCGACAAGGTAACAAAAAATATTACGAAAAAAAATTCGTGACTTTGACCCATTACGGACAAATGTATACAGTGGCTGGTGACGCACTGTTGTTTTTACTAGATCGAAAAGAGTCTGGTGATTTTCTTTGATTTAATGGTGATTTATATAAATTTTTATTATTTTAATTGTGTATTATCACATGTAATGCTAGATTTTAATTCAAAAATCCATTTTAAAACTTTTTAGTCTCTTTTTATCCTGTATAATAATATTGATGATAATAAACAGAAGCAATTTTGTTACTAATCGAGACTTTCGTATATATTTTTTATAAATGGCTAATTTTTCGAAAAATATTCATAATGTACGCTTTATCTAATTTCTTATACTTATACTTTTCTTACACGTTTATAAAATTTATACTACTTATTTAAAAAAATAACTATAACAGATTTTTCAAAATATGTTTTTTCTTTAAGCTCATTGATTAAAATATGCAATATTTTATCTCTTAAATTAATTTTTGTACTGACCATTTACATATTCCGCTTATAATGCTGTTCTAGAATATTTTTAACAGCTAATAACAAATTCTCTAATTCGCTTGTTATGGAATACACATAAACTAAAGCAGAATATAAATGGTTCTAAAATCAATTAATAATTACTATTATTTAATTACACAAAACTAAAAATTGTCCTCTAAGATATCGAACTCCTTTAAAAAGCAATTTTCGTAAAATATCGATTTTTCATTGTTGTAATAATATTAAAATTGGATTTTTTATCTATCGAAATTTGCTTAAATCTTTCTGTATCTAAAATAAAATGCTAGTTACAGCTGCTTAAAATTGCATTTATTACAACTTTTGAAATGTGTCTTGAAGTTTTTCAGATTTTTACTATACGCAAAATATCCAAAAGCAGAAAATCATGCATGAAATGCCTCGAAATTGTCTTAACTTCTTTTACAAATGACATTTGAGGGAACAGACTGCACTCGTGATAATCCATTAAGTTATTTTACATTTACACAGGTAAAAATAACAAACTTGAGAGAAATTTTGGAAATTTTTCATTGCATTAGTAGTTTAACAGCCATATCATCTGATATAGAGATGTTATTTTGACATGTTTAATCTAAGTCCAAGAGAAAGTAATGCTGTTTATTATACAAATTACAAAATGTAAATACATTGTTTTATTTTTAAGTTATAACGTTTTGCGGAAATATCAATTTTTGACTATTTTTCTCTTTAAAAAATTATTTCTGCACAATTGCTAAATTTTTTAAACATTTTTTAAAGTTTCAAAGTAAATGTTGTCATTATAAGAAAATGGACAACAAAGGAAAATTTCAAAAAATTCAAACAATCACTTCCGAAGAAGTGTGGATATCGTAATTTTTTACTTAATTTAATGTTTATCAAACACTGCATAAGGAACTAGTAATTTCGCTACACATCTATCTATCTACGTTAAACTTCTATTCATACAGAAAGAACAAAACCTATTTAAATTAATCTTCATTTTTATGATTAAAAAGTTTAGATGTTCTTAACTTCAATTTAAAATTTCTTTTTTAATAAGTGTTGCTTTGTATATCTTCCAACAGATTTCCTGAAAAATTTGATAAAACATTAATTGCAATTATGTTGAATAAACCCGTATCAAATTGAATTTAATTTTCATAATATTCCATTTTAAATTTTACAAATTATAAAAATCTTTTCCACAAAATGTTTTAATCAAATAGCATAACAATTAATTTTTATTTAAAAAATGAAAATGGTAAAATTATGTAAGCATAAGATGTATACAAATTCAAAAATCTTTTTTACAATAATCTCTAATAAAGCAGTCTTTAATTTATTTTAAAATAATAAATATATCTATTTGAAATATGAAATAATGATTATAATATCTTAACTCTTCAAAGTACAAATTCACGATTAAAAGTAAAAAATATTTTGAAATATTTTATAAGTAAAAACATTTTGAAATATTTTATAGGTGAATATTTTGAATGAAATAATATGAAAATTAAATTTTTAATCCAACTTCAATATCTTCACAAAACCTTTCATAAAATATGATGCACAACAAACTTGTTTATTATCTCTGCTATTATAAATTACTTTCAAATTGAAATGGAATTTTGCGGTCATTTTAAGAAGATGTATATAAACTTCAACTGTTCTTTATAATATTTTTTAATTTATTTTCACTTAAAAAATAATATAATAATGATACTAATTCTTAAGATTGTAATGCAATAAATTTTATAAAATGAAATTTTTTTATTTATCAACTAAACTTTCGAAAAAAAAAAGTATTTTACTATAATTTTTAACATGAAAAATTCAAATGAATCATGTTATCTTCATTATGTTTTAATTATTTGAAAAATGACTTTGACAATTGTAATTTATCTTGAAATTTCAGTTTTGATCACTTTCTCTAGAGGCTTTTATAAATAACAATGAATTGTTTGGCATATATAAATAGGAACCACAGAATTTTAATTTATTTATAATAAAAATATATAAAATAAAACATATAGAAACAATTAATAATCACCACATCCCGTTTCTAAAGATTATTTAGAAATTATACATGATAAATATTTAGAGTAAAGGAAAATTAAAATTATTTAAAGTATGAAGTTTTGTAAATAAAATAAAGAAGTAAAATTTCTTACCTTAAATACGTTTTAATATTTCTTTAAAAGTCATTAACAAATACGCTTTAACAATTAGTAACCGCCACATTCTATTTCTTAAAATTATTTAGAAATGACACAGGACAAATTTTAGAGCAAAACAAAATTCAAATAATTTTAATTATAAAGTTTTGTAAATAATATTAGGGAGTAAAAATTCTTTTCTTAATTACATTTTAACATTTTAATAAAAGTCTTTAAGAAGTACGCTTTAACAATTAATAACCACCATATTCTGTTTCTCAAAATTCTTTAGAAATTACACATGATAAATTTTAAAATAAAAGGAAATTCAAATTATTTAAAATATGAAGTTTCGTAAATAAAATAAGGAGGAAAAAATTCTTACCTTAATTATATTTTAACACTTTTAAACAAGTCCTTAACAAGTACGATTTAACAATTAATAACCGCCACATTATGTTTCTCAAAATTACTTAAAAAAATTACACATGATACATTTTAGAGTAAAACAAAATTAAAATTATTTTAAATATGAAGTTTTATAAATAAAATAAGGAAGAAAAAATTTCTTACCGTAATTACATTTTAACACTTTAATAAAAGTCCTTAACAAGTCCGATTTAAAAAGTCATAAAACTTTTTCGCCGAACAACAAGCGCAAAACAAATACTTCCGCTCCCACGGATAATTTGGATTTCAGTGCTATCTTCAACGAGGGATATTTCACCGTCTGTTTCTCACATGACAAAATACTGCCACCTGGTGGAGATTTGAAACTCTTGATTAGTCTTTCCTCAGTTTTCTTCGCCATATATCTTTGTTGTAAAGTGTCACTATCACTTTTCATGATGAATTTATATTTTAAAAGGAGCTTTTTATTCGAAGGTTTATATTTGTTATAGTTAAAATTAACAAATTATTTAATTGATAAAAAGAAATTATGGCACTTCAATTAAAAATTATAATGAAAAGAAAAAAATAAACTTATGGAAAATTGTAAATTTTTCATATATCTTCGTAAAATGCTACTAGCAATTTTATTGATGAATTGGTATTTTAAAGGAAGATTTTTTATTCGAAACTTTGTATTTGTTATAGTAAAAGTTAAAATTATTTAATCGATATAAAGAAATTGTGGCAAATTAAGTATAAATTTATTATAACTAGAAAGAAAAATAAATTTACGGAAAATTGGGAATTTTTCACATATCTTTATAACATGTTAATATCAATTTCGATGATGAATTTGTATATTAAAGAGAATTTTTTATTCGAAGATTAGTATTTGTTATGGTAAAAATTAACAAAATTATTTAATTGATAAAAAGAAATCTGGCACTTCAGTAAAAACTTATAATGAAAAAAATAATCATTGAACTTATGGAAAGTTGTAAATTTTTCATATATCTTTGTAAAATTTTGCTATTAATTTTGATGATGAATTCATATTTTAAAGGGAGTTTTTATTCGAAGCTTTGTATTTTTGTTATAGTAAAAGTTAAAATTATTCAATCGATAAAAAGAAATTATGGCACTTCAGTAGAAATTTATTTTAATTAAAAAAAAACTTATTGAAAATTGCTAATTTTTTTTTCTTTGTAAGATACTACTATCAATTTTGATGATAAATTCATATTTTAAAGAAAGTTTTTTATTCGAAGCTTTGTATTTGTTATAATAAAAATTACGAAAATTGCTTAATCGATAAAAAGAAAATATAGTACTTTAGTAAAAAATCATAATGAAAACGAATTCCTTAAAGTTCTGGAAAACTGTAACTCATTCATATAAATTAGAAGAATTATTCAAAAACAAAGTTTCTAATATGTTTAGTGAATTTATTTTAAATTTCACCTTCTTTTTAAGGAGCTTATGTTACTGTTTCGTCAATCATACCTATCATTTAGAATTTTTTTTTTCGTTATAAAGCTATGTAACACTCCAATAATTTTTTGACAATGAATTTACATTTTAGAGCAAGTTTTAAAATTTTCAATTTGCTTTAATGAAATAAAAAACATACATATATCAAGAGAAACAAAATGCAACTGAAGACGAAAATTATTATTATTTTTTAGATAAATTCAAAATATGCATTTTTTAAAAATATATAACGACTGTATGTTTGGTATATTGTTTGTTTTAAATTTTCGTGCTTATCGGCTAAAATAATTCACAAAGGTTGAAATATAAAAGATAATTGAGATTACAATCAAATTATTACAATTTTAATTAACGTTAAAACTAAAAAAAAAAAAACATTTTGCGCAAAAATGAGATAAATTTGTATTTAGTTCTGTTTCAACAATTAGAAATAAAGCGAAAAAAGTTCCTAAAAATATTTATACCTATTTATTCGAAATTCATTTAAAGCGGAAACAGGCATTTCAACAAATTGTGTTATAATGATGAGTATTTAGACTTGTCCACAAAGAAGAAAAAAGAGAAATGCTTTTGCATGAAAAATTACCTGTTTTTAGCATTTATTTTTATCTGTAAATCAGAAATATTTTTGAGTAACTACATTCTAATGATGTCATTTTTAGTTTAAATATTGGGCTGTGTGAAAGAAAAAACTATTATGTGTTTATTGGTGTCATTTTCTATAATTTTATTAAATAAACAGTGTTTAATACTTTTTCTATAGCCAGTAGAAGAAGACAGTAATTAGAAATAGAACATATACAATATGTATATTTAATTCTAATGTACTTATACATGAGAAAATTCGACGTCATTATCATTGCATAAGGCTAAGTATTTGATGGATGAAACTTTTAAAATAGTGTAATTTTCGATCAGGCTTATTGGATATTTAGAAAGCTTATTTTAAAAAAAAATCGACTTAAATTCCAACTTAAAATTGAAATGGGAAATTATCTTCTTAGTTGAATATATGATGACAACAATATCATGATTAAATTACATTTTTCAAGATTCAGTTTTTCAATTTTTCAATTTCAATTAAATTTCAAGAAATAAAAATATAACTTCAGCTGTTCAACCGTTTCTTTGTCAATCAGTTTTTATTGTATAAAATCAACAACTAGAAAATTAATCTATTATGCTTTTTTTTTCAGTTTAAACACATGATATCCATTTTGCTTTGAATTGCAGAAAACAAAGCCAAGCGAGCGAAGAGATCAAGGATCACGTAATGGTCCCAATTTTAATTGTGTCGCTATTTACAGGGGTTTTTGAGCAGGGAACTGAGACCCTTAGTTTTTCTTTCTTTTTAAAGACGTTTGGGATTTTATAGAATCCTTTATCAGTAATTTTTAATGTAAAAGTCATAGAAATTGTAAATCCCGGAATGCAATGTTTTTTACGAGTTGATTCTTTACATTTTTTTTATTTTAATTGCACAATTAAATGCTCTGATGGTAGATTTCATAGAAATGCTCTTACAAGGAGAGGGCCAACCTTTTGATAATCGCAGATTTTGATTATTTTATTTTAATATATGTTGTAGGGCAGAGACTCCTTAGTCTCAGGTTCAATGGATTTTATACAAAGCTCCTTAATTCTTGAGAAACAGGGAGTCTAATATAATGGCACAACTGAAATACTTACTCAGGGCCGTAGCTAGAAGTGAACCATAGAGGGGGGGCTCAAGAGAACGTAGGGGGGGGGGGCTTAAAAATTTTTTCTCTCTCTCTGATGCAGAAAGATAAATGAGTGTATATTCACATTGTAGGTACTATGTTTCTTATTAAACTGCTGTAATAACTTCATTTTAAATTACGAGAAGTATGTAATGACGAAAATTTTGAATGTATAACTGGGACAAAATTAAACATCATTTTAGCTTCATACATACAAATAGGATGAGGGAATGTTGAAACACTTATTTTAGATAAAATTTTGTAATTCTGCAAAATTGTGAAAGGGTCTGAAAACTAAATTAGATTTTTGAACAGAACTTTATTTGAATTTTCGGAACATAAATTCATTTAGTGACCTTGGAATAATTTCCAGGGGGGGGGTCAAAATATTTAAGGGGGGCTGAGCCGCCCATAGCGCCCCTTTAGCTACGGCCCTGTACTTACTTTGAAAAATCGAAAGTACATGATCGTAACTCAGTCAGTTAAGCAGTAGCGAATCGCCTAGAGGGGCTGGGTTCGATTCCCGGACGTGCTACTGTCGTTTTCTCATTGTTCGTTTTATAAATATATTTGTAATCATAATTTAATAATCTCATTGTCGATTTAAAATTATAATGTATATCAATTCTAATTTCAACTTATTTACTTTTTTATTCACAAATAAATAGTAGTATAAAACATCATTAATTGATGCAAAATAATTTTTAAAATGTATTTCATGCATTCGCAGTAATTCATTGATATTAAAAAATTGTGTCAATTAGTGATTTTAAAGAACATCAATTATGTATTGCTTTAACAAGGGAAGTCAATACCATAGTAAAATTACTCTGTTTTCAGATTAATAAATATAATTATATTAAAAATTAGCATAAGAATTAAATTACAACTTACTGTTTTCATATTAAAGATTTTTAAATTTTGGAAGACATATACTTGCTCTTTGAATTATTTTACTTAAATTTTGAAGCTTTTTTATTTTGTTCCCCTTTTGTTTTCCGCTTGCTTTTATCTTACTTTACTAGAATATGCTTTATTTTATTATAAATAGATGGCACCACAACAGATTTTGATCTTATTATTATTCAATAACAGGTTGAGGTTTTTTTTTATTATTATTTCCTTAAATGATGAAATATAATGGTTTAAAAATCAAAAATGCTAAATTAATGTTTATATATGCTAGCATTGTAGTTAAGGTACGATATTAAGATTTCTAATTAAGATTATGAAATTATAAATTATGAAACAAAAAATGCGAAAAACAAATGTGGCGCGTCTGGGCAAAGAACCTGGGCCCACTGGGTGATTGGATACGTCTTATCCGATTGAGCTACCATCACATACTTCCTTCTTTTCAGAGTTATTATGTAAATTATGTCATAATATTAGATCCCCCTGTTTCTCAAGAACTAAGGAGCGTTGTGTAAAATCGTTTGAAGATGGGGCTAAGGGGTCTTTGCTTTACAACATATATTAAAATAATCAAAATCTGCGATTATCGGAGTTGGCTCTTTCCTTGTTAAACGACCAGTCACTGAATTCGGACCACTTTCGATAAAATTTTCAAATTCAAATAAAACTTAATTTTTTTAAAAAGAGATTAATCTAAATAGTTCTTTTAGTTTGTAAATGATAAGATTGACAATGTGTAAAGATATTTACAGATATTTCAAAAATGAAGCAAGTTACACCTGAAAATAAGTGAAGTGGTCCAAATTCGGCTACTCTCCCCTTTATGAGATTTTCAGTAATTCTACTCTGTATGTTTAATTAAACAAATTAAAAATATTTGTTTCTTTTATGGTGACTGAAGTATTTTAATGATAAAAATATGTATTCAGATAACCTCTAAAACTGAAACATACAATATATTCAAATGTATAATGCGCCCTACTGACAACATATATAAAAGAAAGAATAAAATGCTTAGGACGGATGTGAAAAACTTTTTTCTTTTTACTTTTTTCTATCTTTACATTTTTCATATATATAGTCCAAAACTTGGCGCTCTATGCTGGATTTTTCACTTTTCTAGCAAATATATCTCAAAAACTAATGCAAGGATTTTCATCACACTTCAGATTCATTTAGACGTTGGGATAAGTTGTTTTGTATAAAATATACAATAGGTGACTTCGTTGTACTATATCTTGCATATTTACGCAATTTTCACGGTAGCATATCTGAAAAACTAATACACGTAATTTCATGTTTTTAAGATCCTCATGATTGACATAGATTATCATTTACTTTTAGTACTGTTCTAGCGAATTTTGGTACATTAACATGTATGAGATAGAAAACACTTTTTAAATTCGCATATCTGACTAGTTTACCTACATCTTATAGTATTAGCCTTTCAATGTTTCATTATTGTAAGTTATCTTACAAGTACAGATACTTATAGTACAGATACTTATAGTACAGATACTTATAGTACAGTACTTATAGTACAGATCATACATATGTCTCACATATCCTTTTCCAAAGAGAAAGAATGGGCTGCGAATGATACAAAAAATAGTAAAAAAACGAAAGAACAATTTTATCAAATTTTAGGAGGATGTAATGCACCAGAATGTAAGATAAATTTTTAAATATTCTCTTTTCTTGAAATAAAGCTAATTAAAAAAAAGAACTACAATATTAGTCCAGTTAAAGATATAAGAAAAATAATATTACGAATTTTTAAAAACTGAATGAAAAGTTTTTAGTTAATGGAAGTATTTTAATTTTATTTTGAAAGAATTTTTTTAATAGTGACTTTTAAAATATAGAAAATATTTATTTTATAATAAATTCATAAACAGGCATTTTAAATAAATATTACATAATTTCTACAATATTCTAAGACGCTAATAAGGCCTGTCTCAAAAGTTTAAACACAAGCATAAAATGTCAATTTTCAAAAAACTATAAAAAGTTAGAATGAATAACTTTTTTTTATTTGCAGACTATGCAATATTATTTAAATAAATTATATCAAAGGTTGAAAAAAAATTACATAAATGTAAAAAATATAATTTAAAAAATGTTAAAAAAAACTCTCTCAAAAGTTTATGCACAATGTCAAAAACAACCAGATTTGTAATTGTTAGAGAACTTTTACTTACAAATTATTTTTCCGTGACTTCAGATTAGTTCAATAAACTTGCGTACATCAAAATTATTAGTTTTTGTAGAGTTTCTTATGGCAAAGAGTACCATGCTTTCTCAATGGCCTATATGAGTTCTTCAATAGACTCATACTGTTTTCCATTGCCGTAAACTTAGAGGATTGAAATACCCCAGGCATTCTCAATCAGGTTTAAGTCTGGATTTAAAGCTGGCCAGTCAAAAACTTTAACATTTTTCTGAGAAGGACAAAGTTTTGTAAAATGTGATACGTGGATTGAGGCATTGTCTTATTGAAAAGCCTATTGCGGAGCCCCCCCCCCCAAAATGTCACCGAATGGAAGCAAATGTTGGTTTAGCGTCTCTTGATACTTTTTTTTAATCTTGTCATCATTTTAGAAAAGTCAGAGAGGTCTGGCCATTGAATCCAAAATACCCCTCAAACCATAAATGATTTACCGCTTTGCTGCCTGCTGAAAAATGCCCTTGGTTGCTTTCGTAAATCATGCCAAAACGCGTACCAACCACCAGGACCATCTAAGTTCCATTTTTTCTCATCGCTAAATAAAACAGTAAGCCTTAATAAAACAGTAAACTATTATTTTAACACAATCTAACTGATTGATAAAGTTATCATACGAATTGAATATTTCCAGCTGAGCGAAAAATTGCCCAGTCTGGGAATTGAACCCGGATACTTGGCTTACAAGGCCAATGCTTTACTTGTTTAGCTAACCGGGCGACAACCGGCTGGGATTTTTTCTCTCAGATAACCTTATTGGCCATAACATCTGGCCTGTCATTTAGAAAGCTCGGCAGAATAAGCCGCAGGTAATGGAACTCCATAGAACGATGGATACGTAGATATACTGTTATTTTAACACAATCTAACTGATTGGTAAAGTTATCATACGAATTGAATATTTCCAGGCGAGCGTATATCCATTTAAGCCAATTGTCTCTTTAGGACATCTGTTTTTTAGCCCAGCTCATTCTTGCCTGTTTGTGATGCAATTTGAGAGACGGTTTGTGATCCATTTTCTTTAGTATGATGTAATCACATTCCTTAATGAGTGTATGAACAGTGTCTTCAGACATCTGTACACTCAGATTATTTTTAATTTGCCGTATGAACATATTTTATCTAGATACCAATTTCTGTATTCTCCGATCAATCTGAACAGTCGTCATACGTGGTCGTTAACATCTTGGTATCCCATTAAAATTATCATTTTTAGAGAGTACTTGATATATACCTCACTTTGATTGAGTTAAAACTTTTGCAATTTCAGAAACAGTTCTATTTTGCGATTTGAGTTTTAAAACTTTCAAAACCTCGCATTTTGAAAATTATTTACTCTTTGGCATTTTTAAAACGAGAGGAAATTATTTCTACAACTTTTATACTTTTATAAACGTGCAATATGATATCATATAACATCATTATACACGGCCAATCCCGTGTTTCTAAAAAAAATTGCATAAAGTGCTTAAACCTTTGAGACAGCGTTTCTTCAAGAAAAAAGAAACAAGTAAGAAAAATCATGCGTTAAGCATAGATTATGAAGCACTTTCCAACACTTAATGGAATCTTTAACAAAACTTTGTTATTTAGGGAAATAATAGTGTATACTCAAATATATCCAAATATGTATTCCAGTACTTTTGAGCAGCCCTGTATTTCATATGTCAGTTGATATAATGGGAAAATTTAGTTTAGCAAGAATATACCCAGTAACTTGAAATTTCTTTTTCAGCAATTCATATTATTAGATGGAAACATACTTGAATAGTTTTGTTCAGCCCTGTAGTTTACATTATACCTTTATTACACGTCAGCATTTGGCTAAAATTTATTGTAAACTAAAACACTTTTAAAACAACTGAAATCACATTCTCACAAATTATCATTCATAGGCGTCCATGTACCTAATTCTTTGCGTGGCCCTGTATACCCTTTTATCTATATTCTGCAAACATTTCTCAGTAAATTGAATGAAGCTCAGCGTAAAAATGCATAGCTTATTTAAGAACCACGTTTAAATAATTTACGCTCATATTCAGTAACGTTGGTGAGCTCTTTTGTATATTCCTGTGTATCAACTATAACGTTTATACACACCATATAATGTGCATATATTTAGCGAAATATAAACGCGCATATCATAATTAAAATGCATTTCATCCCTCCATCAGCCATTATCGGACACATATACGGTACTTCGGAAAGAATATACTATTTGAAATCTTTTGTATGGCCCTGTAAATGCTATGTACTTCATATTATGCAAGACAGTCGCGTATGATTTATATTAAGCTTTAGTGACATATATCAGTTTTATTATACATGAAACAGCTTAATATATTTTAAATATATCACACAGAATTTCCTCTTTTACCATTATCTAATGGAATTCTTTTGTGTGGCCCTGTAAATGAATAATAGCTACATTTTCACCTTATATTTTATAGAATGCATATTTTAATATGTTTGACAGGATATAACATCTTTAAAATTCCTTTGAAACGATTTTTCCCCATAGGCCGTAATGTAATGGGAAACGTTTGATTCGCCTTGTAGATAAACTAATCATGGTAGAAACTTCATTTTCGATAGGATTTGTGCCAGTATAAACGTCAATAACGTCCTAAAATTTCGTGGCAATCCGAGTATAATAACGATTTTTCCCCATGGCCCGTAATGTAATGGAAAACTTTTGATTCGCCCTGTAGATAAACTAATCATGGTAGATACTTCATTTTCAATAGGGTTTGTTCTAGGGTAAACGTCAATAATGTCCTAAAATTTCATGGCAATCCGAGTATATTTACGTGAGTTAGAGCGCGGACAGACGGCCCATCTGGCCAGACGGACAGACGGCAAGACAAATCGAATGCATAAGCACTTTTCAACTTTGTTGGAAAGTGCTAAAAAGGAATAAAAATAAATATATTTGTTTATTTTAATTACCCAAAATGGCTTATTTTATTTCACTTTGATTAAATGTCGAGTACTTATTATAAATTAGTAAAAAATATTTTCTTTTTCTATTACTTTAAACCAGATTTTTAGAGTGCTTAAATTTTTGAGACAAACTATATATGCCACTTACATGTGGAATTCCTAATCGGATAAAAGTTATATATTAACAAAAAAGAAGATAAAAAAATACACTCCACCAAGTAATGGAAATTAGACAGAAAATTAATTCATCTTTTAAATTTATCACAAAAATACACCTCTTTGTATTTTTTACTCAAAAATTCCATTAATTTTCATTAGAACAAACGGGACTTAGCGAAAGCGGCAATGCGCTGTCATAGAGTGATCGGTGCCGCATCAGCTTTCTGAACAGTGGACCCGAGACCGATACCGGGCCGTGCTTTGTTTGATTTTTACGTTTTTACTTTCTTACAAAAATACTTTTAATTTAATTATTTTAATCACAATTAAAAATTTTAATGTCGTGCATTAATTATAATGTTAACGTATGTATACTTTTATTTATCATTTTTTTAACTACTATTAAAATTTTCTCATCATTTAAATAGATTTTTAAAAAAATGGAACTACTATTGTCTAGTCGATCAAACAATCATCTTGTACAATTTTCTTTCATCCAGCATATTTATTATCGAACTACAGAATTCTTCTTCCATCACAATAGAAACAGATGATATTTCAAGCGCTAGATTTTTTGTTAAAAAATCACTATTTTGTAATAAAATTCACAATAATTTAATGCATTTGTGAGATCACTTTTCTGATTTTCATTCTATGCCAGCACTTCAGATTGATCTTGTGATCAAAAGTTTGTTTCTTCAATTTTTACACTTTTATAAATAGTTATAGAATGATACTAACTTTTTTTGTAAAGATCTCAAACAGAAACCCCATGCCAGCACCAAAGCAAACAAAAATTTAATTAATTAATATCTTATGTGGCGTCATCCAGTTCTAATGAAATAAATCGTTAAAAAAATAAAATAAATGAGAAAGAAAAAATAAATCAATGCGTAAACAAATGTATTACAGATTTAAAAATCTTTAATTTAAAAACCCTTTTACAGCAAAATTATGTTGTAATTTAATTCTTATGCTTAATTTTAGCATAATTGTTCTGACTTAAAAACAGTGCAATATTATTTACCCTTTTGCCTAAAGTTTACCCTTTTGCTTGACAATACCTAAATGTTATTTCCTTAAAATCACTAATTGACACAATTAATGAATTTCATTGCACTGATAAAGAATATATAAAAAACATTTTAAAGGAAATTATAAAAGAATTAACAGTCTTAAGATGTTTTGTACAATAATGTAATTATTAAAAAAAAATAATAAAAAAAACACCTTTTTTAAGATTTTTAAAAATGGTAAGTGATGCACAATTTTCAATTCACAATCATCTTATTAAATTATAAGTACATTTATAAAACAAAAAATACTATATGCTGCGTGTTCCAGCATCCAACCCGAGTTATCGAAATAAAAAGTACGCGTCGTACAGATCAGGCTATGACTCTGGGAAAAAAAATGTTACAAAGTAAGTATTTTACTAGCATTATAATATCAGAACCCCCCCCCCCCTGTTTTTGAGAATTAAGAAGCGTTGTACAAAATCCTTTCAACATCAGACTAAGGAGGTTATACCCTACAACATATAAAAAAAATATCAAAATCTGTGATTATAAATGTTGGTTCTCTCCTTGTTAGTTTAAATAGAAGGAAAAAAATGTTTATAGTTTATTTATGTCATACAAGTGTTCTCTAGAAATTTACTAGAATACATCTATAGATTAAATAAAAATTAATAACTTACTTATCAGATATTTAAAACGTTATTGTTATTATTATTATTATTATTATTATTTGTCATGTGTTTATGCTATTCTTTTTCACTAGATTATTTTACTTAAAATATAAGAAAAAAAATAAAACGTAGACAGCAAATTTCCCCAATATTTGAGAGCAATATGTCGATCAATTTCTCTTTTTACATGTCAAAATGTGGAAATATCCTTTGCCGAAGAAACTTTAAAAGAGGCGTGGTTGATTGATTAATTCTGTAATGCATCAAGCTCTTTGAACTATATTAATATAATATTAAGGTTGATACATCACAGTTCAAAATACGTTAACAGGTAGAACAATTGAATTCCGAATTTTTACACAGAAACACTTCGAAAACAATTATGTTTGTATTACAAAACAGTGAGAAGCATTGATTTAGTGCGGTTTACCAAAAAAAAAAAAAAAACAGGTTTTATTAAAAAGGATGTGGAAGTATATACAGTTATAAATCTAGAAGGAAATAATTTGAAGGAAGATTTAGAAATTTTGATAGAAATATTTGATTGTTTATGGATTGTAAGCTTTACTAATGATAAGTTTATAAATATTTTTAACTGTAATAATATATTTTTAATAGTAATTATTACTTGTCATGTCTTTGTGTCATTACTTTTCTAGTTTATATTACTTCAAATATAAAAAAAAAAAAAAACAGCCATAGACTGCAAATATTTGAGAGCAATATATCGATCAATTTCTCTTTTTACATGTCAAAATGTGGAAATATCCTTTGCCGAAGAAACTTAAAAAAGGAGTGGTTGATTGATAAAATCTGTAATGCATCAAGCTCTTTGAACTATATTAATATAATTTTAAGACGGATACATCACCGTTCGAAATCCTTTAAAACACACAACAATTGATATTTATATCAAAACACTTAATTAACAATTCTGATTGTATTAGAAAAGAGTGATTGATTCGGACACATTGATTTTTGAACACTGATTCGGATGCGGTTTACAACGAAAACTATTGGACAGGTTTTTTAAAAAAGAAAATAAATCTTTGTAGTTTAAGGCATTCAAGTGTTATCTAGAAATTTATTGGAATGTATCTATGAAATCAATGATTAAACAAAATGAGTAACTTATTTATCAGATATTTAAAACGTTATTATTATTATTTTTATGACATGCAATATGTTTTTGTTATTCTTTTATATAGGTTATTTTACTTCAAGTATTGAAAGGAAAAAATTGTAAACAGCAAATTTCTCAAGATATTTGAAAGCAATATATCGATGAATTTCTCTTTTTAGATGTCAAAATGTGGAAATATCTTTTACCGAAAAAACATTTAAAAAAGTGGGCGTTATTGATGAATTATGCAATGCATCAAGCTTTTTGAACTATATTAATACAATTTTAAGAAGGATACATTAGAGTTCGAAATATTTTAAAAGGTACAAATATTTAATTCCGGATGTTTACATTGAAACACTTAGAAAACAATTCTGTTTGTATTACAAAAGAGTGAGAAGCAATGATTCGGATGCGGCTTACAATAAGAACTATTGGACAGGTTTTATAAAAAAGGAAATAAATCTTCATAATTTAATCCATACAAGTGTTTGCTAAGAATTTATCGGAATGTATCGATGCAATCAATGATTAATCAAAAATGAGTAACTTATTTATCAGATATTTCAAACGCTTTTATTATTATTATTTGCCATACGTTTGTGGTATTCTTTTTTATAGTTTATTTTACTTTAAATATTGAAAAGAAAAAAACCGTAGATAACAAATTTCCGCAAATATTTGAAAGCAATATATCGAACAATTTCTCTTTTTACATGTCAAAATGTGGAAATATCTTTTGCCGAAAAAACTTTTAAAAAGGCGTGATTGATTGAAGAACTTTGCAATGCATCAAGCTTTTTTAACAATATTAATGCAGTTTTAAGAAGGATACATTACACTTTGAAATACTTCAAAACTTTCAACAATTGAATTTTGGATGATTGTATTGAAACACTTAGAAAACAATTCCGTTTATATTACAAAACAGTGAGAAGCATGGATTCGGTTGCGGTATGGAATAAAAAGTATTGCACAGATTTTGTAAAAAAGGGGGTATGGAAATAATATAAAATCTAGAAAGAAATAATTCGAAGGAAGATTTAGAAATTTTGATAGAAAGAATTGGTTGTCTGTGGATTGTGAAGGTATGCTTAAAAATCATTAAAATTATTAATTGTGTTTGCAAATACAGTTTTTTTTTCATTTTAAAGGCGATATTATGGATGATTTATAAATATTTAATTTGTATAAAACCATCATAAATTCTTACTTTGTACTAATTTCTGTACTGAAAATATTGAAAAATGTTTGTAAATTAATTAATAAATTGCTCTATAGCTTATGTAAAAATTTAAGTTTTAGTACTTAAAGTCTATAAACAAATGTATAATTTGCATTTTTTGTTCAAAGTGAATTTTACTTATTGCCAACTTTGGAGGTTTCCTGACCCACTGTGCGCCACGCAGGTCCAAATATGACTACCATCCCATATATTCATTTTTTTTAAATAAAAATTTCGATTGTAAATAGAACTTATTTTAAATAAAAGGAAATAAATCTTTGTAGTTTATTTAAGTCAAACAAGTTTTTTCTATAAATTTACTGGAATGTATCTATGCAATAAATGATTAAACAAAAATTAGTAACTTATTTATCAGATTTTTAGAGAGTTTTATTATTATTATTATTTGTCATATGTTTGTGTTACTCTTTTTCTCTACACTGTAAAAAAAAATCTGGAAACCTACGAAACTAGTTTTTGTAAAGCTACAGAAATCTGCAAGCTTACTAAAATTTTATATGTAGCCTGGTAATATTTTTACCACTCGCAATGTACAAATACAAGAAATATCTTAGCTTCACCTGTCAGCCAATCAGAAAGGGCTTCAGTGGTGACGTAAGGACTATTCACGCAGCCACAGAGCCGAGTAATGCATCCATCTTGAATCTGGTATCGATAAAAATATTTCTAGTTAGTAAGTAAATTTTTAGTCTATATGATTTAAATTTTATTATATAATGTTTGATTTTTAGTTATTATCAAGCTAATCTTCCTAATTATTCGTTAAATCTGTGTTTATTACAAGTAAAAAATTTCTAGTGTTTTATACAATAAATCAAATTTACCTGATCTTTTTCTGAATTTCATTTCTCTTTTTTGCCCCCTTTTCCGCAGTAGCAAAATTTTAAGTGTTTAAAACTTACTTTTTGTAAAAAAAAAATATTATTCTATTTGTATTTTAGCGAAAAAATTCCATCAAACATTCGTTAAATCTCATTCATTTCCTTAAAACTTCATATGAATTTCACCCTTAAAATTTTGTTCCCGAACTTTCTTCACACAGTAACAGTACTCAATATTTAAAACTCTTTAAAACAGCTTAAATTAAAATAACATAAAATACAATATGTGTTCTATGCGTTATTTTGTCATAATAAATTATCAATTAAGGCATTTCTTCCCCCCCCCAAAAATATCATTTCCCCGTTCATCCACACTCCTTGCGAAACTTTAAGAACACACAGAAAGTCTTTAAAATTCTTTATAGCCCAGTGGTGGAGAATTGGAAAAAAGCCGAAATCGGAATTAGTTAATGGAAAGCTGGAAATTATTTAAATTCATTTAGTTTAGGTCTAGAATGAATGTATTAAGTGTTCCCCTCTTACTATGTGCGCGTTAAAAAATGGGTACAAATTTTATAATTGAAAAACACGATTTTATTGATTACCATAAAATATCTAACGAAAAATAAACTTATCAAAAACATTGTTAATGCAAATGTTTTAGAATTTAAAATTCTGAATAAAATGATAACCGATATTTATCATTTTTGATGAATTTTCACAATTTTACAATTGGATTCAACTATTAGATTCAAGTATTGCCTAAATCACTACACAAAATCTTTCAGCGCGAACAAACGAGGTTATCAGTTTATACGTGATTGTTATTATGTAAATGTAATTTTTAGTTATTGATGCATTATTTAGGATGAATATATTGAGAATTGGGGCTTAACCTCTTGATTGCGGGTTATAGACCAGAAATTGTATATGAAAGAAAGGACGAAGTCTGATTTAATTACGAGAAATCCAGAAATTGTTTTAATTTCCATCGACATAGAATAGAAATGAATCTACTATGTTTCTTTCTTTTGCTAGATGAGCTACAAACCAATTAACTTAAAAAGTACATCCTTTTATAATTTTTAGAATATTTCAAAAATGACTCGTAAATGATGGCAAATATTTTTGTATTTCCAATATGAAATGGGTGTAACTCTTAATATAATGTATATAGAGTGAACAACAGTGCGTGTCTATTAGAATTAAGGAAATTGAAAATAAAGTGCAAGGATGGGAGAGGGGGGGGGCGGTAGAGCGGCAAATGAGTGTCCATAAGACTTTTCCCTAGAGAAGTTCAAAGTCAACGAATAGCGCGATTTTAAGCTTTATATTTTGTGTTAAGGACAAAGATCGCTCTAATTAAATTATTTTCGACTAGTATACAAGAATCTTCATTTAAATTAATAAAAGTTTAAAACCTTAGGAATATTGAAAAAAAATTAGTCTTTAAGTAAAAAATCTTTCATTTAAACCAATGATTTAAGTCTGGGGGTGTGAGTTGAGAAATGAAATGTAAAACATCTATCATTCATGCACCATTTTCTCAATATCTACTAAATTATAATTCTCAAAATATGCAAAATAAAATCCTTACATAGTTACAAAAACATCGTGAAGGCCTCAACAATTTAAAAAATGTACACGTACAGTTGGCAAAAAAAGTATTTGTACACTCGAAAATTTTTGATTTTTAACTAAATAAAAACATATATTTTGTCAAAAATAGTTTTAATACAGTCTGTTTACCGTGCGTTTTAAACTACACAACAGTAAATTTCGATAAAGATGTAAAATAATTTTCTAATAGGAAAAGTTTAAAAATTTCTTGCAAAAAAAGTATTTGTACATTTCTCCATCCTGGATATGTACTGTATTTTATAGTGTTTATGGTTCAAAGGACTACTTTTACAGAAGCTGTTAATAATTTTTAACTTCATATTATATTTGTCTGACATTTAATCTAATTTGCTCTTGAAATAATTGAGTATAGAACATAAACTAGAGAGGCACCTCTAGATATATGAAATCCTATGATTGAGCATAATAAAAATTTAAATTCGCAACAAGAATTTGTTAAAACTATTAAATTACCATTTACAACTATTGGATTTATAGGAGGAACTATGAATAAATTAAAAGCATCGAAATTCAATGAAAACCAGGACTTCACAGCAAACTAACAATGAGGGAAAAAGAGAGTGTTGTTAAAAAAGCTTTAAAAAATTCTATGCGTTCGGTTCAAAAATTTGCTGGAGACCTTGCGACATCTTCTCGCATCAGAGTAATACCTCAAACAATAAAAAATATTCTTCTCAATGCAGATTTAAAAGGAAGAACCTCAAGGAAAAATCCATTCATCAGCGAAACAAATAGGCGAAAACGCATAGTATTCGCTTTCGCATACAGAAGTAAATCATTGGATTTTTGGAAAACAGTAATTTTTTCTAATGAGGGAAATTTCGGAATTTTTTTACCACCAAGCATTCGAAAAAATTGGCGTAAAAATGAAACTGTTCTAGATCCAAAACGTATACTTGAAACTATCAAGCATGTTGGGGGGAATATTATAGTTTTGGGGTGTATAGCTTCTAATGGAGCAGGACATTTTAAATTTATTGACAATGGAAGGACAGGTTTAACATACATTGATGTGTCGCGGCATAATTTATTAAACTGTGCCAAGAAATTATGCGTAGAAAAAGTTTTTCACTTTCTGCAGGATAGCGACCAAAGCATACTGCTGTGATTACTAGCACATGGTTACGACAATACTCGAAGACGACTGGTAACTCCTCTAAAATTTCTAGACTTGAAACCAATAGAAATTTTCCGGATGCTATTGGATGCGAAAATCCGAAAAAAAAATATGTATCAGTACAAAACAGTTTTAAAGAAGCTCTTACTGTGTCATGGAATAACATTAACCAGACCGCTACAAAAAAGTTGGTGGAATCTATGTCACACCATCTAGAAGTAGTCATAAACGCTAAATGAATTCAAACAAAATATTAATTTGTATCATTTTACTAAATTTTCATTAATTATATTACATTAATGTAGTGTACAAATACTTTTTTTGCATTATATTTTTGTATATTTGTTTATTATTATGTAAAAAATCGATTCATTTAATTTTGTTTTTGCTTCTATAATATTATGATGCATTAAATTAATGTATTACAGTATTTTTTGCTTAAATCTTTTATTTAATTTCATTATAATTTAAAAAAATGAAGTGTACAAATACTTTTTTTGCCAACTGTATGTAACAAATGGAGCCGGATAAGCGGACGGATAGCGGACGGATAACTTGATCTCTCCTAGTTTAGAGCTTTGGATTAGCGATTAAGATAAAATTTTTAAATAGAATTGAGACAAAAATACTTTTTTTTTTAAATTATTATTGCGAATTTCAAACTCTAAGAAATTTGTATTCACAATGGTTTCTATAGACTTAGTTGTTTTAGAATATAGTTTAAAAAAATTTTAATAAAGTGTATTTTCACTATATGTACATATTTTCTAACGTTCATCTAGTATGTGGGTAAAAAGTCAGCACATTAATTCTAGACCTAAACTGAAGAGATCAAACAATTTCAAGTTTTTCCCTAATTATTTTAAGATAAACCTCTTGACCACTGCGGTTAATTTTTGAAATAAAATTGTGCCATTAATGTTCAGCAAAAATATTAAATGTAAGTGCTTATTTTACTCGGAATTTTAAGCTTTACAACACTTATATTAATAGTGTTTTTGATAATTAGTTCTTTTGAGATATTATTGTGGCATTAAACTGTAAATCTAATATATTTCTAACGCTCAGCTAGTATGAGAATAAAACTTACTATATTCATTGTAGATCTAAACTGAAGAGATTAAACCTATTTCCTACTTTCCCTTAATATCGAATTCTACCATATAATCACTGGGCTATTTGTACTTTATAAATTTTCATTAATGTAAATAAGTCACCTAATACTCCCCTTTCTAAAAAGAAAAATAAATCGCTAATTTTTTTACCCCCTCAACATATAAAATTTAAAACTTTAAGTCATTCTTTAAAAAAAATTTCTGATCCGTTCCTTTATTATAAGATTGAATAATAGGTCATATCCATAAAGTCTAAATAAAAATCACCTCCCCCCCCCCCCTCTCGCCTTACAAGCATACAAAATTTAGTCTTTTACCCTAATTAATTTTCATTTTTTTTTCGCTAATTGTAAGTCTTCAATAAGTTATATTATCAATCGTTTGAAATATCCCCTTCCCTTCCTTCAATAATAAAAGAAAATATGGTTATCTTTGTCTCCATTCTTACTCGTTGAATTAAAAATCTTTAAAAGTCTATTTTTCTTCCTGCTGTATTTGTTACTTTATTTTGATAGCAGTTAAACACCTTAAATCTTCCCTAAATCCCTTAACCCAAGATTTTGTTACTTAATAAGGGAGAGTGGGGTGGAATGGGACAGTACATTTTTCTTTTTATATTCTATTAATAAACATTTCATCAGTTACGTATTCCATTAAACAAAAGCATTCCCAATCTTCAGTTGAATAAAATAGCTGATTTACATATGCTTGCAATTGTAAAAAGGAAAAGAATTTTTTAAGAATAAAAAGTAAATTTGCTACATATTTTTATACTTTTTGCAATTAACACTCCGTCAGGCGCGCCTCAAAAGTTGCACCATCGGGCGCGTTGTATCTGACAGATACAATCTGTATTTCAGCATCATTTATTGTTTAAAAATGAGTTTTAAAATATTATTCATCGCCATTTACTTCAAACTGTTCAGAATCTTCATTGTCATCGCTAAATAAAATTTTATGGGCAATTTCTATGTCTTTAGGGTTATTCAAATCCAAAAACCGTTTATTATTTATCATTTCGAAGCCGAAAGTTAAACTGTAGAGACTGATGTATTCACGTATTCTAACGTAGTAGCAGTGGAAAAGTAACTACAAACGCTATCGGGCGCATGTATCTAATAGATACAAATCCTTAACAAAGCGCGAAACCGGAAATTCCTATTGACAAAAATTTGAGACCACTGCATTCCATGGACGGAAATGACCGGAAGAACAGATACTGTGAAGGTCAAGGTTGTGAAACTCCCTTTTCTTTTTGAAAACGACTAATTTCTTACACGTGTATCTCTCAGATACAGCGCGCCCGATGAAGTGTTAATGACTTGTTTATGTAAATAAGTAATTGTTTCTCTATTTATAGAACATTATTCTGCTAATCATCCATAATTTAAACTATATCTAATAGCAGCATTTATGTCTATACAAGAAGTTTAACATAAAGTACAGGGAGGAATGGGACATACCAGCAAAGGAAGAAATGGGACAGTTCCAATTTTTTTCACTCTTTTTTTCTCTTAGTTGCAGCTTCGTTAATTATAAAATCGTTTCTGAAAATTATGTTTCTCCCATAATTTCTTTTATATTCTGATAATTTCAGAGCTTTAAGTGTGTCTTTTGAGACCACTGCAGATGAGTGGTCACTCAGAGTGTGTCTTTTGACACACTCAGAGCTTTAAGTGTGTCAATTGCATGTCTGTTAAATTTGTTTTATTTATATTATTTTAATTACTCATAGAGGAAGTTTTTATTTTTATGCAAAATTAGCCGTAAAAAAGGATGAACTTTTTATTTTGTTTTAAGAACAAATTAATCTTTGGAGTTGTACAAATATAATGTTATCATTTCAGGAGGGAGGAGGTTTGTCTTTTGATATAAATATCATTTCTGATCAATTGTTTCTCTTTTTATTTGTAACATGGTCTTATTACAAAGTAGTACGTTATTTTTATAGCCTGTTACATATTTTTTTTAATACAAAGTTATGAAAATCGCTAAATTATTAAAAAATTATTTAACTCTAAAATATAATATACTCTAACGTTTAAAATTCTCATTTTTCTTCTTATGTGTATGCATATATAATCACAGTTCGAGAAACAGTATAAAGTGTATTTGAAATTAAGCTTGTGCTTACTAATAAATAAAGAGAAAGAATGTTGTCTTCGTTTTTTGATATGAATTTCTATATGCTCCTCACCCATCTCCGTTCGGTGCAAGTACAATAAATCTTTATTACTGCTGAATGCATTACGTAACAAAAAGGTATCATGAGATTCATTTAAATAGTATTGCTTTTAAATGTTATGTGATATAAAGTTTTTTCATATGAAAAATGATATTTTATCAACGTCTCATCATTTGATCATAAAAGTATGCGGAAAATAAATGAAACAAGTTTTGTATGTCTTTTCGAGCAAAATAAGTTATAGGAATCCAAATTTTCTACACTTTGATACCGATATCATTAATGGGGGGGGGGGGGGGGGAGTTGAAGGATGATAAAGTATGAATCGGAAGGAGGGGAGGGGATCCAAAATTAACAAAAAGTTGATAAAATTATATTTGCACAGCCCCTTTCGAAAGCGAGCTCTACGCGATACAGAATAAATAAAAAATATTTCATGTTTCAAAATTGTTTTTAAAACCATAGACAATCGGTAAGGGGCTATGCAACTATAATTATAGTTATATTGCATAAAATCAAGTGTACGAATTTATTTAAAACGTACGTAATATGAATTGCACAGTAATATACAGAGATATAGAGAGACTTTTAACATTTAATTTTTTCAAAGATAATTTTTGAATATTTTATTTCTTCTGTTATTACGAAGTATAGGATTCGTAAAAAGTTTCGTCACATTTAGATGTTTTAGGGGCCAGATTTCCCGTTTTTATGAAATGTGAGCCTGTGACTCTATTTGCATGTGACACACATTTCGTGGTTACTATATCACAAGAATTAATGCACAGGATTTAATATTTAAAATATATATGTTTAATATAGAAATTATTCCCAGTATGTCTCTGATATAAATTGGTGATGATTAGTTTTTAATGTAAATTCTAGTTTTCAACGGATTTACACGTTTTAGGGGTCAGATATACCAAAAAACTTGTTTTTACTAAATGGCTGTATGTATGCGACCTAAATTTCGTGGGTGCTCTGTCTCAAAAACTAATGTACAGCTTTCAATAAAAAATATATTCAGATAGTCCTTGTTATAAATTGATTCCGTTTTTGCGTAAACCGTTCAATAGATTTTGTTGCTGTTCTACTTTTTTTTGAGATTTCTGCAACAACTCTACCTGAATGCATAATGGACGGATTTTCACCAAACTTCAGATTTACTTTGTCCCTAATATCATTTGGTGTTTTTTTATATTTTAGCGTAAATCGCTCAATATATGGCGCTGATGTGCTGAATTTTTCCCAATTTGCACAATAGAGGGGGGGGATCTGCATAATTTCCGCAAATTCTAATCTTAAGAACTAACGCACGTATTTTCATCGAACTTCAGATTCAGTTATATGTTGACACCAGCTATTGCAGTGTCACCGTTGCAGGTTTTGGTGTAGATCACTAAACAACTAGCGCTTTTATGATGCATTTCTTACGTGATTTTACCGATATTCATATCTTAAGAACTAATGCACGGAAGTTCATATCATTAGAATTCTCATGATGGGCATAGATTGCATTTAATTTTGATACTTCGATGAATTTTAAAATAGTATTATGTATGAGATAGAAGAAAATTGTGGGATTTGGAGTTGTGGTACAAGGTACTTCCGCTATTTTACATTCTTAAAAAACTTGACATTATCAACCAAACTCTTTGAATTTTTTTGGTGTTAAAAACATAAGCTATACGAAGCCTGGGTGAAAAAAATATTGATATTTAGTGGAAAAGGGCTGGTAAGATTTTTACCGCGATAAAACTCTCAGGTTTTAACAAATTTTGTCAAAATTTTCACACATTTTATTTTGTAAAAAAATATTTCTAATTGTCGAAATGTTACGAAATTTTCGTAGGTAATGCAAGTATGGTCTATTGAAGTGCTCTAAAAAGATGTTCAAATGCAGTTAAGTTGTTTCAGTTTAGTTACATTTATATGAAGGAAAGTACATATATTTAATAAACATATGCTTTCCTTGTGGTTTGAAGTGATCTGCCTTCGCCAGTGTATTTGAGAGAGTTAAAATTCCATTAATATTGTTAAAATTCAATTAATTTTTATACAGGTAAATATAAGAGGTATTTAATATGGTTTTACGTAATTTTTATAAAATGTTAATATATAGGGGATAGTGGTGTGAGATAGTGGGAGGAATTGGACAGTAGGTTTTTCTCTTTATGTAACATTCTAAACATTTCATCAATCGGACGCTAGATGAAGCATTGGTAGCCAAACTTTAGTTGAAAAAAATTGTTGGCCTGTATAAACTTACAATTGTATAAAAGATCATTTCAAGAATCAAATGTAAATTTACTTTTATGCTTTCTGTATATTAATGATTTGTTATTCATAGGTGTAATAGTTTCATTATTTATGGAACATTATACTGTATATAATTAGTTATTTAAAACAAGTCTAAAAGCAGCACTTTTGTTTATACAAGAAGTTTAACACAAAAAAAGAAAGTGAGGGGAATGGGACATGCCAGTAAAGGGAGGAATAGGGTATGCCTTTCTTTTTTTTAATATGAATGTAAATTGGTAACATGCAAACATATTTAGAGGGTAATATATTAATGATAACATTGATAGTATATTCATTTACTTAAAAATGTAAATAATTTGAATTGACGATTTTTTAATGTTATCTATGACTAACAATACTGAATTTCCATTTACGTTATGAAATTCTTGGAATTTTATATTGTGCCACATGCATTATATCAATCTACAGTCTTTATTAGATTATATATCTAGCCGACACTTAATTATTTGTGCCTTATAGCTTTATTTTACTGCATTTTGATATATCTCTATAAGTGGTGAGTTATGTGGCACATTTTAAAACCTACAATTTATTTATTTATAAAATACCTTTTGAATGTTTTGTTTCTATATTGTTCAAGCACATTAAAAGGTGTTTCACCTTGCACTCTATAAATTGAAATTTTTGTTTTAAAGTTATAGAAAGTTGATTTTCTAATTTTTGTAAAAAGTGTCGCACCCCACCGCAATTTTCTCTATAATAACAAAAATTATTAACAAAGTACCCAGATTCTTTAATAAATGGGCCTGTCAAATGATGGCTGTTTGCATATATTCGAAGATTAAGCTTTTATATTACAATGCATGCTTATTGGCATTATTTATTGGGTAAGAAGGCGTATTGTGTTTCAGCATTATTTATTTATATAGACTTGCCGTCAAAGGACAATGACAACATACAATGCTGATGATTTTTTTAAATCCACATCTTCAACATTATGGATGCCTTCAGGAAATCATTTTAAAAACAATTGAACAATTTTATTGATACATATTTAGCATTTATAAAACATATTCAATATTTCTTGTGTGTTACAATTCCACCTATCAATGGATTTTTGTATTTTTATTTCCTAAGTTAGAAGAATGTCAAGCCTTTATAAAAAAGACCTTTTCAATATGGTTTTGCGAGTTCATTTTAGATGAAATTAGTAATTAATAATGAGAGCAATTTACGATTTATTGATGCTATGTCAGTAAATGGAAACATCTCAGGTGAGAAAGTCCTATGACTGTATATGCGACTTTAACTTTGCCAAAATGCCGATCATCAGCTTGAATTTAAAATGCATGGTTTTTCTTCATCTAGTTAATTTTTAAATACTTGTAACATTCAATACGAAGATGAATATTGGCTTTTCTATAATATTATATTCATTATAAATTTTACTAAATTTTTCTTTCTTTTTTATGTTAACATCTAACTTATTATTTTAGATGCATGAAGAAACTGAAGTTCAATTTAAAAACAATGTGAGCTCCTTGATGACGAAAGTAGAGGAAAAAGAAGCACTATCTTTCAATGGGAAAAATCTTGCGAACCTCATTCTGCAGCACTGAAATTTTCCAATTCTTTTATTGCAATATATCTTTAACATTCACTTTATGATATTATCTCCAAAAATAATTTTTTTAAAAGTATGCAATTCATAGGTATTTGTATAAATACTAATTATGTAGTATTTGCAAAATGTGAGTCATATTAAAAAGATATAAATGTGTAATGAATTAAATAAATAGTTATTTAATAAAATTTATTCATATTACATTGTATTTTGTTATTTAATCATATTGCATTTATTGGTAGTATAGATATGCATATTACATTTATATCAAAAACGACAGCTCCATAATATTTTCCAAATCAATATGTATTTCTTTTTGTTTCCATTCTAGTTTTTTACTTTCAGAAAGATTGCTTAGGAAACTCAGATTATAAAATACTGATAAACATAAAAAGTGCGAGACCTGCCCACAATTACAGTTTATAAGTCAAAGGTGCATTTTTGTGTACATATGTTAAAGTGTGTATATTATCTCTCCTGTATGTAACTATTTTAATTAAAGATTCTAATTCCAGAGCAATATTAACCACAGAAGAATTCTAGTAAATTCATACATATTCGACTCATTCTTCTGGATCTTTAAGCCAGTTTAGAGTTTTAAATTTGTGATCTATCAATAATTAAATTTTTCCTCTTTAATATTTTTATTTGAAACAAAACTCTCAAGCAAATAGAGTATTAAAAAAATGTATAATGTATTAAACGTAGATGGTGAAAGAAATTTGTTAGGAATAAGTCGAGGTAAAAGACAATAAAAAATTAAAGGGAAAAAGATTCTAGTAATTAGTAAGAATTGTACGACATATCCACCTGAAATAAGAATAAGGTTTAAAAAAAAACTTAAATGTGACATTCAGATAAAGGCATTAAATTTTTTTCAGAACTCTTATCTGTTTTGAACCATTGAATTAGTTATTGTATAGTGTTTCAATTACATGTAACAGAAGATATTTGTTAATGAAATTCATATGACCATAGAACTGAAAAAAAACATCTTAAATACAAGACTACTATATTTTCATTTCTAGCATTCTAGTTTAAAAGCATATTCGCAGAGAATAAACGGACAATGTTTTTCATAATATACAAGTTTTCTAATCATGTATTGGATTAGGTGAGGCTCAGTGCTTTATATGTATAAATTAAGCATTGTGCTCCATCTAAAATCATATTTCTTTTAGGCATATTTTAAAACTCAGTTATGGTAATTTATTTACATTACTCTATATGTTTGCTTTTTTTAGTTTAACTAAAGACCGTAAGATCGGCTTCAGCTTATCTGCTCATTTAGTGATATTGTTATAATGCTCATATAATATAAAATGTGATTTTGCATCTATTTAAATATCTACATTGAAACTTCAGTGAGTTTTCTCAAGCGTAACATTTATGTCAATTGCTGTGGTAATATTGAAACACATGTTAGGCCATATTGATTATTTACATCGAAATATTTTGATACATGAGAAAAATCCCACTCTGGATATTTAAAACTGTAAAAATTCACCTTCATATTGAAAAAATACTATAATAACTCCGATTAATTTAAGTATTAGAATAAAAAACAATTACGTAAAATCTTTTTGGAATACAGCTGTAAAAAATATAGTAATAACATTGCAAACAAATTGTGCAGTTACAAATACATGTTGGTATGTGCAAATAAAATATTTTAAATACAATACAAAAAAATCATTAACAAATTTACTGTATTAACAGTTGTACTGTTGCAAAGAATTTTCTGGCAAGATTACAAAATGTGGCTTAAATACAATACTAAAAAAAATTTGGTAATTTTTCTAACGATATCTCGTTAAAGTTACATTTTTTTATAAAGTACATAAAAGGTTTAAGGTGCAAGCATAAAAAACCCATAGTAAAAATGCCATAAAGTCCCCTGCAAATGTACAACAAATTCTCAATAAATCTACTACAAAATGTTTTGTAAGAATACTAAAAATCATTAGAATACTCACAAAATAATGTATAGAAAACTCACTAAAAATTCGTAAATACGTTTATTAAATAATTCTCAGTAAATTTACCAATATATATATAGTGATCACTCTAAAATATCGCTAGTAAGCTTACTAAATAATGTTTAGTACATTTATATAAAATGATATGAGAACCTCCCTTACAAATCCTTAGTAAATTTACTAAATAATCAGTAGTAAGTTTACAAAACGTTCTTTAGAATCGTTACTGCATATAACAACATAATCATTGGTAAATTTACGAAACATTCCTTACTAAACTCCCTGAATAATTTATAGTAAGTTTACTAAATAATATTTAGTAAATTTACAGACTATTCTTTAGTAAACTCACTAAAAAATCGTTAGTATGTTTACTAAACAATATTTAGTAAGATTAACTAAAGCAACTTTTGTAATTGTACATGATTTTCTTCTGTTGCGGTTACATGAAAAGTTCTAGGCATCCCAGTTTCCTAGAAAATTCTTAGTAACCTTACAGAATTTTTTTACAGTGTAGTTTATCTTACTTCAAAAATTGAAAGAAAAAAACCCGTAGACCTCAAATTTCTCCCAAATATTTTGAGAGCAATATATCGCTCAATTTATCTTTTTGCATGTCAAAATGTGGAAATATCCTTCGCCGAAGAAACTATAAAAAATTCATGGATGATTGATAAATTCTGTAATGCATCACGTTTTTTGAACTATATTAATACAGTTTTAAGACGGATACATTACAATCTGAAATACTTTAAACGTACAACAATTGAATTTCGGATGTTTATATCGAAACACTTAGAAAACAATTCCGTTTATATTACCGAACAGTGAGAAGCATTGATTCGGATGCGGTTTACAATAAAAACTACTTGACAGGTTTTATAAAAAAGTGTATGGAATTTCAGTAAAGTTTAAAATCTGGAAGGAAATAATACGAAGGAAGATTTAGAAAATTTGATAGAAAGAATTGATTTTCTGTGGACTGTAATGATAAGTTTATAAATATTTTTACAATATTATATTTACATAAATTAAAAAGATATAAATCGATCTACAGATGAATTAAATTCACTATACAAAAATAGAAACCCGTACAAAAATTTCCGAATACTAGAATATCATTTTAAAATTGTATTCATTATGTTGTTTTGAACATATTTTTTTCGTAATGAACTAAGAGAAAAAAGTGTTTTGAATGCTTATGAGAAAGTAGTAAAATAAAAAAAATCTAATAAAAATTGTAAGCAAGCTTTATTATGATCGAAAACCATAATGTATTATTTTTTATTTCTTAATTTAATTACGGTAATTATCAATACTAAGTAGTTGAAAAAGTACCGTCCATGAATTTAAAACTGATAAATGTTGAAAAAAAAATATTCCGAAAAAAAACGAACTTTCTTAAGAAGTCGTTTCCTTTGCAGCCATTGCTTGAAAGCTAGATAAAAAATATCTAATTGTACGCAAGCTTTAGTATGATCGAAAACAATGATATATTATTTTTTATTTCTTAACTTAATTACGGTAATCATCAATAGTAAGTTGTTAAAAAAGTATCGTCCATGAATTTAAAAAGGAAAAATGTTGAAAAAAAACATTATGAAGAAAAATGCATTTTCCTAAGAAGTCGTTTCCTTGGCAGCCATTGCTTGAAAGCTAGATTTTTAAAACAAACCAAAACGAAAAAGTTAACATTTACTGTGACAATAAAGACAGAAATGTGATTTTAATGTCATTTTAAGCAGAAAAAAATTAATACATTTTTTTCTTTTAAATTTGGAGATTTATATGATCCGAACCCCCTTAATACATGAAGAGCAGAATTACCAAAATTTGAATATATATTCAAATTCTAATTATTTTAATGAAAGATATCGATTGTGAATGGAAATGGAGATTAGTCTAAATAAAGGAAAATAACCGTTGTAGTTTGTTTGAGCTATAAAACTGTTTTTAAGAAATTTACAGGAATGCATCGATACAATCGATGATTAAATAAGAATTAGTAACTTTTTTATCAGATTTTTAGAATGATTTTATTTATCATTATTTGTTATGTACATGTGTTATTCTTTTTCTCTAGTTTATCTTACTTTAAATATTTAAAAAAAGTAGGCAACAAATTTCCGCAAATACTTGAGAGCAATATATTGATCGATTTCTCTTTTTACATGTCAAAATACAGAAAAATCTTTTGCCGAAGAAACTGTTTAAAGGCAGGGGTGATTGATGAATTCTGTAATGCAATAATCTTTTTTGGGCTATATTAATGCAATTTTAAGACGGATACATTACAGTTCGAAAAGCTTTAAAACTTACAACAATTGAATTCCGGATGTTTATATGGAAACATTTAGAAAATAATTATATTTGTGTTACAAAACAGTCAGAAGCATCGATTCGGTTGCGGTTTTCAACAAAAACTGTTTGACAGGTTTTATTAAAAATGCTGTGGAAATACTATATAGTTATAAATCTAAAAGGAAATAATTCGAAGAAAGATTTAATTGTCTGTGGATTGTAAGCTTTGCTAATGAAACTTTTATAAATATTTTTAATAGTAATAATAATTTTTAATAGTAATTATTATTTTTCATGTCTTTGTGCTATTATTTTTTTTCTAGTTTTTCTTATTTTAAACATTGAAAAAAAAGTCATAGAACTGAAAATTTCCACAAATATTTGAGAGCAATATATTGATGAATATCTCTTTTTATATGTCAAAATAGAGAAAAATCTTTTGCCGAAGAAACTTTTTAAAAGGCAGCGGTGATTCATGAATTGTGTAATGCAATAATCTTTTTTGAGCTATATTAATACAATTTTAAGACAGATTCATTGCAGTTCGAAAAGCTTTAAAACTTACAACAATTGAATTCCAGATGTTTGTATCGAAACACTTAGAAAACAATTGTATTTTTATTACAAAAGAAGCATCGATTCGGTTACGGTTTACAACAAAAAGTATTTGACAAGTTTTGTTAAAAAGGGTGTGGAAATACTATGTAGTTATAAATTTAGAAAAAAAATTGAAGAAAGATTTAGAAATTTTGATAGAAATATTTGATGATCTGTGGAATGTAATATTTGCCGTTGATAAGTTTATAAATATTTTTAATAGTAACCATATACTTTTAACAGTAAGTATTATTTCTCAAGTAATTGTATTATTTTTTATAGTTTATCTTACTTCAAATAATAATAAAAAAAACAGCCATAGACAGCAATTTTCCGAAATATTTGAGAGCAATATATCGATCAATTTCTCTTTTTACACGTCAAAATGCGGAAATATCCTTTGCCGAAGAAACTTAAAAAAGGCTTGGTTGATTGATGAATACTGTAATGCATCAAGCTTTTTTAACTATATTAATACAATTTTAAGACGAATACATTACATTTCGAAATAGTTTAAAACGCACAACAATTGAATTTTGGATGTTTATATTGAAACACTTAGAAAACAATTCTGTTTAGGTTATAAAACAGAGAGGTGCATTGATTCGGATGCAGTTAAGAACAAAAACTATTTTATAGGTTTTATAAAAAAAGGCTGTAAAAATACTAAAAAGTTTAAAACCTAGAAAAAATAATTCGAAGAGAAATTTTTATTGAAAAATTTGGTTATCTGTGAATTGAAAATTTTGCTAATGATAAGTTTATAGAAATTTTTAATAACATTACGTGTATATAAATTAAAAAATATATAAATAATTGAGCTAAAGATGAATTGAATCCTTTATACAAAAATAAAAGCATATACTGAAATTTCCGAATACTAAAATATCATTTTAAAATCGTATTTCTTATAATGTTCTGACCATACTTTCGTGATTAAGTAAGAGAAAAAAATGTTTTTTGTTTTTCTATAGATTGAAAGTCTTGCTAATGATAAGTTTATAAATATTTTTTTAATACTATTATATTTACATAAATTAAAAGATATAAATAATGAAGCAAAAGATTAATTAAATTCTTTATGCAAAAATAGAAGCATGTACATGAAATTCTCGAATTCTGGAATATGTTTTTTAAATTGTATTTCTTATGTCGTTCTGAACATACTTTTTTGAGTAATGAACTAACAGAAAAAAGTGTTTTGAACTTCAGAACGTATGAGAAATAATGACAAAATAAAATTAAATAATTTAATTGTAAGTAAGCTTTAGAACGATTGAAAATAAAAATAAAATATTATTTTTCATTTCTTGCCTTAATCATGGTATTCATGAGTTCTAAGTTATTTTAAAAATAACGTCCATGAATCTTTGGAAATATTTTGTATAACTTCTGATTATTTCAAAAATGTAAAAACCCTGACTTGGTAGAATTATTTTTGACAAATATATAAAAATGAAATTACTTATTTTAGCAAGGTGTCAAAGGTGATATTTCTATATTAAGATAAATTTGAAGAAAAATAATTGCTTTAAACAAACATGAATAAAATTATTTATAAAGTAATGTAACCTGTGCAATAAATAGAATGCAATTTTTAAATCACATTTTTATATAGCTATGATCACATTTTAATTTTACTATAAATGATTTGTCGAAAAAATAGTTTAAATTACATAGCATTTCATATCTAATAAAAAAAAAGATAAAATTATAATCTATATTGTATCTTTCCGTAAGGTGCGGGTTGTAATAATACCGTTGTTTTTGAAAAAAATACAAAAAGCTTTGGTAAAGCAAAGAAATTATCGAAAAAATGTAGGTTCTTTCTGAAAATACTGGTGTAAGACAAGACATTCACTTTATGACTAAATATCAGGAAGCATATTGGATGGAAGTGACTTCTGGTTTCATTATAAATTTCAAATTCCTGGACAAATCTCATTTGTCCATCCTTACTCCGATTTTCTATCAACTTGCGTGCTTTTTTAACCATGTTTATTTTTTAGGGAATGACTATAAGGTACCTGTACCCAATATGGACACCCTAAGGAAAATGTATTTTTTTCACCCCCATGTACAAGTCATAGGACTCCAAAAATATGTGATCACTATCTTTGGACTATTGACTATCATTATTAAAATTAGCGACCTTGTAATTATTCTGGTTTAATTTAAATGATAAAAACAAAATTTTTTTTACAAGTATCCATATAAGGAACTACCTGTCCCTATTATGGACAGGTGTTTCTTTATTGACATTCTACACAGTGTGTATGGAATAGCCACTTTTCCAAGGGATTTTAGAGGAGAGGAAATAAAAAACAATGTATCTTAAAGTATTCCGAGGAGGAGGGGGGACAGTAAATATCTTCAGAATATGCATTTTAGAAAGGGGGGGGCATTCTCAGTTTTTACCCTTCGAAAACCCATGCAAAGCCCCTTAGTTACTAGTAAATATTAGGAAGTAATATTGTTGGTTTTGCTTAGCTTTATTGCATCTGTCTGCGAATTTATATTTCTTATTACTCAGTCGTCACAGCATGGACAAATATAAACTTTTTCACCATGGACAGTAAGTCCCACATAATCCTCATGAACATATCTGCCACATGTGATGCATGGCCGCATGTTTGAAAAAGTATCAATACTGCAAAAGAAGCAGTACCAGCACTCTTTTCTTGAGGAAGTCATACCATTGGTACCTACGATTTCGCCAACAGATATCCTACTGGTGGGGGGCTTCTTTTTATTTTTCTGCAAGGGTTTTTTGGAGGAAGGTTTCTGGGATATTGTTCAAATGGCATCTTGTTGAACAAAGATTTTACCACTTTGATGATTTTTCAAGTTATTGCTTGGCAATGTTGGATTTTCTTCTTTCTTACAGTTGTAGTTGATGGGGACATAAGCTGTCCATATTAGGAACCGGGCGTGGTTTTAATAAATCTTGTACCAAATGAATAAGGAAAATTATTTTAAGCAAAATATGCAATAGCAATCAAAAATATGTTTTATTAGCTTTCCAAAATGCTGCACTTTTCAACATTTAACGTAATTTTACCATATCTAATAAGAATTTAAGCTTACAAGTAATTAAGATCAGCACATCTCGAAATAACAAGTTTCCTCCTAAATGGCGAACAGCGCTCTTTTTTACATTTTCCAGACTTAATTATCTTTTCAACTGCTTTTCTTCACGAAAATGTTTACCCATCTGTCGATCAAAATTATTACCTTTAAAAATATTAGGGGTGTCCATATTGAGAGCCCTGTCTATATAGGGTACAAATATCTTATTTAAAAGGTATCATTTTTTCATCCATGATGATCAGCTCATCCATAAAAAAAATTATCGGACAAATATACGTTCTTTCTGAGAATACTTGTGTAAGACAAGACACTATTTCACCTTATGACTAAATGTAAAGAAGCAGATTGGATGTAACTGATTTCTTGTTTCCATTATAAATTTCAAATTCATGAACAAATCTCATTACTTCATTCTTAATCCAGTTATCAATCCATTTGCATGTTATTATTATTGTTATTATTATTATTATGTTTACTTTTCAGGGAATGACTACATTTAAAAGGTATCATTTCTTCATTCGTGATGATTTATTAATCCACAAAGAAATTATTGGACAAATATACGTTCTTTCTGGCAGCACTTATGTAAGACAAGAGATAGTTGCACATTATAACTAAATGTCAAAAAACACATTGGATGCAACTGTCTTCTTGTTTCTATTGTAAATTTGTGAATAATATTTTTTGTATTGTTAGTGGATGCACTAAAAATATATATTAAGTGTAAGGAACTGTAATCTTTAAGTTTAAAATTATTTTTAGTAACATTCTGTATGTTCTGTAATTTAGTGTACTCGGGCTTCATTCTCTATTTAATCTAAAAACAATAAAGTAAAATTAATTACTAATTTTTACATTAATAATTGGCCAGGCAACAATACTAATTACTAAACTTTTTCTGTCTTTTGTACATGTGTATTCAACTTGCGAATTTAAAATAAAATAATTTTAATATAAAGTCAATAAAGAATTAAATTAAAGACTTATTTGCTCTGATCATTCGATTTAATTAAACAATACATTCTCTAGTGTGAGAATTTTAATTGAGCTACAGAATTTCATTGTTTAACGATCCTGCATTCCAGTTAGAAATTTCATTAGCTATTTCAGCATTCTTAATTGACAAGTAATTGCATTACATCTGATTTTTACACACTATTGGCTTGTAAGAAAACTATTATCTTGATATTTAGATGTTCTTATTCTTTAACAACTTTTGAATTTAGATAAAAAGTTTTTGTGAGTTCAATTTATCTGCCACCCGGTACGATTACGTCAATATTTGCGTATAATAGCACTTGTCAATATACACGATTTGCTATGTAATTTTAATAAAATATTGAGGTTCACTGTCGAAATTTTATCAATTTTTTTATCCAAAAGAGTTCTGGACGTATAAAATTTTCAAATGTTTAATTATTAATTTGTTTTTACTGCATTTTAATTTTCTTTGTTTTTTTTTCGCTTAAAATGACGCTTGAATTATGTTTCTATCTTAATTAGAACAGGAAATATTAATATTTATGTTTTGGTTTGATTCAAAATCTAGCTTTCAAGCAATGATTCTTATGGGAACGACTTCTTTTGAAAATGCGATTTTCTTCATAATGCTTTTTTTTTCACCATTTCTCCTATTTAAATTGTTATAACTCAACAACTGTTTAAGATAAATGATTCAAAGTTGGGACACGTACTTTCCAATTGCTTTACTTTAATTTGATTCAGGAAATTTTTAAAAAATATATTTACTTTTAAAAATATAAATTTTTGAAATAAAGTTGCATTTTTTTTCAAATTTTTATTTTAAACATTTTTTTAATTTAATATTAGAAAAATACTGAATCAAAATTAAAGCTTCTATATTTCTAGTTATTTGTATGGGAAAAAATATTAAAAATATTATTTCAAGTTCTAACGATTTTAATTTATCCCACCTTTTTTAATAAATTTTTAATTAAAAAATTAAATAGAAATATAATATGTTTTATCATGTGATTTAGTTTATTAATAATTTGATTAACTAAAAAAAATTCAAAATTTTAACTCAAAATAAAAATTATTTTAAAATGTATCCCGAACTCCCTTTACCGTTTACAATTCTTTTAAATTAACATAAAAAGTAATGGTATAACATTTTTCTATAGGACGTGAAATCGTTTCCGGTGCAATTTAATGAGTTTATAAAAATTTTAAATGATAAAATTGGTATGTGTCTCTGAGAATCATTTATTACCTTTATATAGATAATAGTTTAAGTAGCGTTTCTAGTTCTTTTACAGGAATGAACAAAGCAATATAATTACGCTGATATTTATTTGAAAATATTGTTTGCTGTATTTTTAATGATGTTAAGATATTAAATAAATGAAACTGATATGAACATTTTAAGTGTGCTCGGTAAAATTATTTATACCGGATGTATTCATGCAAACTTAAAAAAAAAATTATAAAATAATGCAATGAGACAATGACTAACTAATTGTACTGTCGGTGAAAGAAGTCATTATAACATGACAATGTGCATTTATTTTAATGTAACATAAGTTCAACATGATCACCACCAACCAGGAATTAGGCAAGTGAGACACGACAGTACTGTTACAGCCGTGTGTAGCGTGTCAGCATCGTGACACCGATGCGAACGGTCTGTCTAAGAAACATTTCCAGTCCCACCTAAAACATTGAGAAACTACAGGGTGTCCAGAAAAGAACACCCTGATTTCAAAATTAAATTTCTCAAAAACAAAGATCAATAGAATTATGCAGTAAACGGTTTGTTTATCAGGTAAGCTGTAAAAATCTTATACAAAAGTTTCGAACGGTAAATATTTTGAAAAGAATGTGTTCTGATTGCAAAGAATGCTTTGATTTGACATTTTTCTTGCTTTAGGTTGCTGCCAGAGAATGTGTTTTTCGGCTTAAAATGCCATATTTCATAGTTTTTTTTTAAATTAAATTTTTAAAATTTCGAAATTCTAAAAATTTACTTCGAAAAATCTATAAAAATTTGCACTGTAAGCTGAAAAATTATTTTTCTGCAGGCAATCTAAAACAAGAAAAATGTCAAATCAAAGCATTCTATGCAATCAGAACGCAAATTTTTCAAAATATTCACTGTTTGAAATTTCTGTATAAGATTTTTACAGCTTACCTAATGAAAAAACCGTTTACCGCATATTACTATCGATCTTTGTTTTTGAGAAATTTAATTTTGAAATCAGGGTGTGGTTATTTGCTGGACACCCTGTATCTCTACTAGTAAGAC
>CAXHSM010000596.1:0-32000 GCA_964019185.1 Maratus speculifer
ATGTTTGATGCATTATTTTTTGTTTCATAAACAATGTTTGATGCATGATTTTTCTTTATTTCTTAATTTTTTTAAAGTCTGAAATTAGTTTTCTGAAGTTATCATTTATTAACGAAAATTAAAATCTATATATTTATATGAATATTAAATCTTCTTTTGTGACACTTTCATTTATGGTTGTTTCTTTCGATAATTAGTCTTCAAAAGAATTCATAATTCTCTATAGGACGTCTCGTGTTCTTATGCAAATATAAAATCTTGTGAAACATTTCTTGAAATTCCTTTAATCTTTTTAGATAAAAAACGAAAAAAGAAATTTCTTGAGAATTAACTATATTTCAACGATGATTCCTGTGTGTATCTAAAATTTAATCAAGCTTTATTATATTTTGTTTAAATTAAAGGAATGGATTGTTAAAATAATAAATAAACCGGTTCTTATTTAAATACAAGTTACAAATTTCAAGAGAAAGTAACAAATTATATTGTAAGGAACAAATTTTAAAGTTAATTTAACATGATATCTGGAAAAAATATGACATTTCAATTAGTATGAAACCAAGATTGTGTTTGAAATTAAGCAGCATACATTAACTATGAGTTTATTTATCGCAAAATCTTATTATATTAATGAGAATCTGTTAATAAATTTTGAAAGAATATATTAAAATTTGACTGTATTTATGCAGGCTTTTTGTTTTGTTTTTTATGCAAAAAGTAACTGAAAAAATGAGAACTGAAAAAATATTTTTTTTAAAAACTGTTTACATGAAATATAATCCAGGTTAATCTATATTGAAAATTATGAAATTTTTCTCTTATTTCAAATCAGTTATGCCTGATAGGTAAAGAAGAATATGTTATTTTTTGTTGAATAAATTACGCATACATTTCTTTTAACACCTTGCAGATTTTAAAATTTTGAAAAGTTACTCTTTTTTCTGAAAAGACTGATTAACGTTTTTGTAAAGATTTTGAAAATTGATCTTCTGGTAATTTACGCAACACAAATTTACCATTTTAGATTTTTGTTTAATCCATTAGTGCCTAGCGTCCTTTTTTAGGGACGGTGATAAAAAATGTAATAAAGCACTTTTCACACCAGTAAATTGAAAGATAAATAAGCACTATTTTTCACGAGACAAATACCTCAATAAATTAAAATATAAGTTATTCGTCTTTTAAAAGTGGTGGGAAACCCAAAATTTCATTTTTAATGAAGAAAATAGCTTGGGCATTAATGAGTTAAAGATACCATTTTCCATAGTCATCACACATCTATCATCCATCTATCATTCATCGATCATCCATCATATTTCCTAATGTCCTCTAAACTGAAGAGCTTCTAATTTAACTTCCAGCATGCACTAATATGTCGATTTCGATCTTACTAATCTTAAAGAATTAGCTTCGCCTTTTAATATATATAACTCCCATTTTATGTACTTTCTTTTAAAAGATGCTTCTTTCTCTTTCAGTGGAGAGTATTTTTTTTAATGAGTTAAATTTAATATATTGGGTCATTTGGAAAGTTCTGCGGTTTTTAACGATATATTGCAATAAAGACAAATCAGAAGGTTGAATAACAAAAGCACCTTTTTATTGTGTGACTTTTTGTCATCGTTTTGGCAGCAGGAAAATTTGATTAAAAAAAATCATTAAGTTTCTTCGTAAAGAAGTTATCAATGTGATGACAGTCTAAACTCTCGGCCATTCAGAGGAATTGAAGTGACGTGAAAAGGTGAAAATTTGAAACACATCATTTTCGACACTTCTCGCATCATTTTAGAACTGAGTTATCTGAAACAGTACTTTTTATATATACAGCGCAAAATTTGCGAGCAGTCGGACTAACATTTTTACCTTCTTTGAAAAAAAAACAAGATTTTATCACAAAAATTAAAGTTTTGCTTTTCCACTCGTTGCATTGGAATATAGGTAATAGCAAAATAACTGAATGAAACCGAGCTTTCTCTTTGAAAAACCGCAGAACTTTCCATATGACCCAATATTAGGTGTTAAAATTTTAGAAAGACGGATGATCTGTGGGAGATTTTTGCACTTCAATTAACATTATGTTCATATTTTCGTAAATGAAAAAGAAATAATCATTCACTAAGAAGAGTACATATTAAACAAAAGTAAGAATATTGTGCTTTAATGAGATTTTTATAAACAAGAATGCATTTCACGTTCATAGGTATAACATTATCAAGGGTAAATTGAGAGCTCACCAACTGACGATCTTAATGTCATCTTGTAATCTTTACGTCATGACTTCCAGTTTTCAAATAATGCAGAAGTTGAAAGATGAGAGGAAATTGAATGGAGACTAGGATTTTGAAGAAGTAAGTCTCTTATACTTCAGAAAAGGTAAAGAAAACAATGTTGAGACAGAACAAATGCGTGACAAACACGAACGTGCTTTATAATTAATTAATTATTTCTAATCACGCTCAAATTGTATCGCCAACTTCTAATTTCTCAACCGTTGGTCGTAGACATATATCAATGGGAAAAACAATAGTAGTAACATATAGTTCTAGTTGCAAAAATGTTTCAAATGAGATAAATATTCATGTGGCAGCGTTGTTTAAAGTAAAAAATCAATTTTATAAAAATTACAAAATCTAAATTTTTATACAGCGCCCCAGTCCCTGTAGTTATGTTTAGTAAAAGTTTACATTTATCATAATCGATATAATACAAAATGTTTGACTTCTGTACGACAAAAATTGAGAGTTATTAAATTTCAAAGTTTGAGATTTTTGCACATGATTTTTTTCTTTCATTCGAGGATCAGTTAAAAAACTAATTAAAGTAATTTGAGATCGAAATCAGCGTACAATGCCCCTTTTTTTACGGCGAAACCAGCTTTAGCCGGTATTGCCACATAAGGGTGTCATCAAACAGAAAGAGAGTTATTTCATCTAAAACTATCTGTTAAGTTCAAGGAGGTCAAATAACACTCAAAAGTCAAAGTAGGTATTACTTGTTATTGTAAAACCCGAGCAAAATCATGAGTCGTTTTGAGCATGCACCAGGTCTGTTTTGATTTTAGGGGCATTCCGCATCAAATCAGGCAGTAAAATACCATTATGTAACCCACCATTACATACATCAAGAATGCCAACTCATGCAACTTTTCACAACTTTGATAATTTTTTTTTTCTCGAAAGCTATTTCATCCAGGAGTCAAATAATAATAATACTAATAAATACTGGTTATTATATAAATAACAAGAAGAAATACGCCCCATTTTATTAACATCTGTAATGTTGGGTTACATATTGATATTTTACTGCCTAATTTGATGCGGAATGCCACTAAAATCAAAACAGATATGACGCATGCTAAAAAGAGCGGTTTGGCTCAGGTTTTACATAATAAACAATACTTACTTAGACAGTTGAATGTTATTTGACCCCTTTAATGATAGCTGAAATTTTTAGATGTATTAACTCTCTTTGATGATACCCTAATATGAGGATACTGGCTAAAGCTGGTTTCGCCGTAAAAGAGAGATAATGCATCCTGATTTCGATCTCGAATTATTTTAATTAATTTTTTAACTGATCCCCGAACGAAAAAGTGAATCATGTGCAAAAATCTCAAACTTTGAAGTTTAATAACCTTGCCAATTTTTGTCGAACAGAATTCAAACTTTTTATGTTATATCTCTTGTGAAATGTGTAAACTTTTTTTTAATATAACTATAGGACCGGGTTACTGCATAAAAAGTTAGATTTTGTAATTTTTATAAAATTAATATTTTACTTTAACACTAGAACGCCCGGATGGAGTCGATTCGACTCCAATCATGTAACTAAATTTCAATTCGAACCAGAAAAATTTTCCTGAAATAATTTAAATTTAATCCACGCAAATTTACGTTAAATAAATCAATGAAATAACTTTGAATAAAAAAGCTGGTGAGAAATATTGAGTAGAATTTCCGGGCGTTCTAGTGTTAAACAACTCTACAACATGAATAATTACCTTATTTGAATTTTTTTTGCAACTGGAACTATATATCTACGACCAACGGTTGAGAAATTAAAGATTGGCAATATAAAACATATTGCATCCTGTACAAAAATGTTGTCCTAGTGTAAATAGCTGAACTTTTCGTGCGTTGTAATTCGAATTTCGCTGTAGAAAGTCTGAGAACAATGCTGAAACACTGTTAGTTTCTATGCCATGACAATCGAAATTTCTTATTTGAAGAAATCAGATGATAAAGGTGGTGACGTAATCAAAATTTTCAGAAAATGAGTCATAAAGTTCCAAATATCTCATTGTCACATGTCTTCTTTTATCAATTAAAATCACTTTAAACATGAGAGTTTTTCAATAGTAATTTAACAGATGGTAAAATATCACTGATTATCGAAAATAATATGTCAAACTCGTTTTTGTTTAATTTTGTCACCTTTGTCACCTGAGGTCTTTAATTCATCTTATACAGTTGCCAAACTTCCGATTTTTTTTCTCCAACTCAAAAAAAAAATAAACCTTGAACCAGAAAATATGACAGCAGATTCCTGTTCTTGTGTGATTTTATTTAACCCCTTGAGGGGCAAAGCACTTCTGTTCCTTTAATGTTCAAATGATTGATTGACACCGGGATTCATAAACAAATTTATATGATAGTAAGTAAAAGCTGTTTTTCACGAACATTGTAAAAAACAAAATTTAATACTAAAATTCCGGTGCCAATGTGGCTTAAGGGAATTAAAATTCAGTGGTATATATAATATACCGGTGCCCCTCAAGGGGTTAACACGTTGAGTGTCAAGTCTATTTTGTCTGTCTTTCCGTTTGGGCCGCGAAATAAGACTTCCATTACGCAATAGTATCAGTCGTTGGAGGAATAAACTGAAAGTTCTGTGTCAGCCACCTGTTATTGATGGGGCGATTAACGTCTTAATTTTATTATTTATTAAAACTTTTGTTTTCATTTGATTTGAAAAATAAATCACATTTAAATCACCATTTAATCATTTTTTATAAAATCATGTAAAACCACAAAATCTTATTAAGCAATAAAAGTAAATTCAGAAGTAGGAAACATTTTCTTAAATATTTTTTCTTTTTCAAATTATGTTCATTTCATTTGAAAAATAATCTTATTTTTTGAGATTGTGAACTTAATTAACACTAGAACCGTGGGAAAATTCATTCAAGTTTTATAGAAATATTTCTCACCGGAATTTTCATTTAAAATTGTTTAAGTAATTTATAGAAATTATTTTTTCTCAAATTATATTTAGCTTATTTTATAAAGAGTTTTCTGGTTCAAATTGACATCTCTGCTCATGATACGGGTCAAAATGACCCGTCGCCGCGGTTCTAGTGTTAAGATAGTCTCGAATCTATTCTCATACCATCAAAATTATCCATATTATATTATATCAATCTTTAGTCAATTCACCGGTACCATATTTCAACATAATTTATTAGCACTTCCTGTTTCTGTTTAATGCAAAATTAATGAATAAATCACGTCCTCTTTAAAGCTATAATGGTAATATTCACACATGTTAGGAAATAGAAAAACACATAAAATATTTTAATAGTGAAATAGCTTTCGAAATTTCTAAATAACGTCCCGTTAAAAGCTTCTATATTTAATGTAAAATTGGTTCTTCATTGCGTTGCATCCTATTTGATGAAGCGCATATTTAAACGGAAATTACGACGGGATACCGCATAACAACCTTGACAAATTCATATGAAGACTGGAATGTCAAATAAATGCCAGTTTGTTTCGCTAACGATGACACGAGAATAGAGAATTATGAAGGATTTTGATTGCTTTCAAATGTGATCTTGTTATGGAATATCAATTAAGAAATTTAGGAATTAGAAATTTATATATAAAGGCAAACATTAAAATTTGGGTTCCATCATTTTGAAATTCTTCTCTTTCTTTTATTAATTTTTAAAAGATTTATAATTATTCTTGAAAAAACTCTAATTCTATGTTTCAAGTACTTAAAAAATATAAATAAAATGAATTTCAAAAGACTATTATTTTTCTTGCTGCACTTATTTTAATTGATTACATTCCATTTGGCGTATTTTTTTAGCATACTTTTCCAAAACCAAGTGTATTCTGAAAACCCTTCTCATTCATTAGAAATTCCACTGTTGTTAATATAGATAATTTTGAATGGCACATAGTAGAACAAGATACATAAATAACTGACATTAACCCTTTGAGCTCTAATGGGTAAATTTCTTCAAAATTCCAAATGTCTCATTGGCACCAGTATTTTGCAAAGAAAAAAAAAACGATTAACGATATACACGAAAAAATGCATTAAACCTTTTTCAAATAAATTTGGTCGAAATTTCTGGTGTCGTTTTGACATTTCGGAATTAAAATTATGTGGTAGAAAATTCTACCATCAGAGCTCAAAGGGTTAAATACGTGAGTGTTTTTTAAGATTCCTATGTTTCGTAATTGTTAGTTAATATGTTGTTTCATATAAATAAAATACATTTAAGATATTTTTAGACGCATACGCATTTAAGAAAACTGTTTAATCCTTTTGTGGGCGGTGTTCTGAATAATTGGCATTCATAATATTTAATTAAGATTTTCCTATTATAATATACTTGAAAATAAGCACGTTCATATTTTCTAATAAATTCGTTTATAAATTCTCATTTAAGTTAATTATTAAAAAGAGATTTGCTTCACGTCGGAAAGGGCTAAATAGTGTAAGTTGACATTAAAAAAAATTAGTTGTACTCTATAATGAATTCAAACATCTGATAAATCAGATTTAGTAAGACTTTGTGGTGACTGCGAGGCATTCACCTCTTCTCCACTGTCCATGTCACTATTAACAAATTCGTGAACGGTCGGAGCTTCCAACATAAATACCACTTCAGTGGAAATTAGTTTAAAATTTTTCTTTTAACTTTTACGCTTACTTGATATTTGGGGATCAGTACTGATTAGCAATAAATTAAAAACAATTTCGTTTATTTTGACACGGGTTATCTATAGCTTTATAGCTCTATAGAAATTGGGTTATCTATAGCTTTTTAAATTTTTGTTTCATGCCTTTTGTTCCTCCTTATTTGTGTGGATGTAGGAAATGGCCATGATATGATTTCTGAAACCTGTATGAGACATTGGTGCATAGATGAAACATTATATCATAGATACTTTTCAACAGTCTACTTTACAATATGATCCCAAATAGGTCACGAACGGAACACCAAATTTTTTTTTGACAGATAATTTTATTGCAAGTTTCTACAGCATTTGTGCTAAAACTAACCTCTGACAGCGATTTCTACGCAATTTGCAAGAAAAATATAAAAGGAAAAGGAAAATCTTTCTAAGAAAATATTGATGTTCAGTTGGCGGATTATTTGGGAGCTCTGTAAGATGAGTAATTTATTTAATCATTAACACTAGAACCGCGGTGACGGGTCATTTTGACCCGTACCAAATGAACAGGCGTCGATTGAAACCACAAATTTCTTCCCAGAATAAGTTACAGACGTTTCGAATTAAAATAGTTAAAATAAATAAATTAAATAGTTTATTTGAAATTTCTGGTGTAAGATATTTTTATGAAATTTGAATAAAATTTCCCGCGGTTCTAGTGTTAAGGGTTGCATTAAAGTACGGTTTGAAAATTCAAAGTCATTATTGCCAACACTTTTTTGAAAAAATTATACATCGTATTTAATGACAAGTAAAATGATACCAGAATAAAACCAATTAGATTCTTTTATAGAACTGGCGGGAATCAAACAATTGTGAATAAAAGCCATGAAGCTTGAAGCCCATGAATGTCTCGGACGCGACGACTAAGTGGTTAACATTGACTACCTACCCAATAGGCCTACAAAATGCAACACCAAGAAGGATCAAATATATCACAACGAAATGTACATTGCAGATAGCATACTGTACAATGATCAAACGATCAAAATTACAGCTTCTTTTGACGTGTGGATGGTGACAAAATCAGTGGTTAATGTAGCCGCCACAGTTGGCTACAACCATTTCCACACGCTTCGGCATAGAATCAAAGAATCTTCGGACGTGTCCTAGGGCTACAGCAGTCCATGCGGCTTCCACACATAGTCAAAGGTGATCTGGTGTAGTAGCGAGTGGTGTATTCCAGGCCAGTCATTGTGAAGCATGGACCACACGTTTTTGATTGACCAAAGATCGAGGGAACATGCAGGCCAAGGAAGCAATTGAATCTGATGTGTATAGAGGAACTCTTGAACATTGCGTGACACGTGTGGCCGCGCGTTATTCTGCTGAGATATAACTGATGGCAAGCACTGAATGTATGGGAGGACCACGGGCTCTAACACCTCAGAGATGTAGCGCTGGCTATTCAGTGTACTGGTAATGCGTATTAGAGAAGGTAAAGCGTATACGAAGAGGAAATTAAACACTTTATTTGTAGTGTCAAAATATTTGTGGGTCTGAAGATTCTACTTTAGTACTACAAATTTAGATTATATTACTTTTTATTGATTTTTTACACTGTTTTAATGCGGTAATTTTTATTACATTTAATGGTTATATATATATATATATATATATATATAAAAACATGTTATGGGGAAAAATGTAAGAGCAATAATTATTTTTATTATAACTGGATTTTCTAATTTAATATTTTTCCTCTCGTGCCTTCATTCATCTACATTACTCAATGCTTTGAACAAGGATTGGATTTCACTGCAATTCAGCAGTGAAATCCAATGCAACCCCAAACCATGATACCGGGTGCCAGATCTGTGTGACGATGCATAACAAAACAGTTCAGCAGCCTCTCACCCCAGTACCTCCAAATTTGAATCCGACCGTCCGGATGTTGCAGACCCAAGCGGAATTCGTCAATACACACAATGTCATTCCATTTTGTTGTCCTTGTCTTCGTTCCTCACACCGTTGGCGGCACAAACGCATGTGGTTTGCAGTCAAGGGTAAATGGAGCAATGGACGCCTTGGGGACATTCCATTATGCTTCAAATGGCGTCGAATGGTACGAATGGACACCGAATGATGCGTATCAGATTGAATCTGTTGTGTTATTGTTCATGATGTAGCTGCGCGTCCCATCACTGCCATGCGCATAAACCACCTGTCATCACAGGCAGTGGTGGAACGACGTGGGTGCGATCGGCCCCATTAGTCCGTCGTTAGCTCTTGCATCTAGGGATTACAGATTCGCATCATAGTCGGTTGGTTTCGTCCAATACGGTGACCGATTTCCATAAAGGATAATCCGCAATCCCTATAGGCTACTATTCTTCCGCAGTCGAATTCAGAAACTTAGTCAAAAGACGTTCGATGTCTTCCACGACGTATAGGTCAACAGCTTACGCCAAAAACACGCACGAAAAAAGAAATGCCATACATTCAATCGTCAATCGTCAATCTGTTATCCCGTTATATCGCGGGTGGCGCTACGGTCGACCGTGATGTGCGTCTGCACTGCAATGCTAATGATTTGCATATTTCATCGCCACAAAAGCATGGTGTGAATTTCACATGATTTGCGTGCCTCCTTCAGGGTGTTGCATTTTGTGTGGCTAGCAGTATATTTTGTTCCTTTTGATACAAAAACACAAGAAAAAAAGTTTGAGCAATAAATTTTAATATTTAAAGGTAGCTCAAAGGACTCAAAATTTACAAAATGAAAAAAATAAAGACTATTTACTTTACGAATGACAAATGTATTTTTTAATGTTTAATTATAAAAATTTATTTTATTCTCTGTTCAAATTATTACCTTTTTACTTTATGTTAAAATGTTATTGTTTTTTTGTTTAATCGTCAGTGAGCAAGAGCATCTATGTGTTGCCCAAAATGCTCTATTTGTTATGACAGACTAGAAAATATTTGCAAAAAGTTACATGACATGCCTTTCAAAGCATTGAGTAATGTAGATGAATGGAGGCACGAAAGGAAATACATTGAATTGGAAAATCCAGTTATAATAAAAATAATTATTGCTCTTACATTTTTCCCCATAACATGTTTTTATATATATATAACCATTAAATGTAATAAAAATTACCGCATTAAAACATTGTAAAAAATCAACAAAAAGTAATATAAACTAAATTTGTAGAACCAAAGTAGAATCTTCAGACCCACAAATACTTTGACACTACAAATAAAGTGTTTAGTTTCCTCTTCGTATTATCCATAAAAAAGGAAAATAATACGAATTTCAGGCTATCAACACACATAAACACAGGAATAATAATAAAAAAAAAACCAATCAACTATCAGATTAAAATACTATAATTTAAGATTAAATTGGATAAGATATGAAAAACACATTATCACTACAGCTGCACTTAAAAATAATTATTCTATCGAATAAAATAATTAATATTAGCTATAAATTATTTATTGAATCCCTGTCCATTTTGATATTTTTTATTTTGGTATCTTTTCATTTCGAATATAAATATCCAATTTGATTTTTTTCTTATTATTTTACCTTATATATATTTGTAATTTATAACAAAGGTAGCTAAATGTTTTAGAAATCTTATATGTATACTACTGGCCATAATTGCTACACCAGGAAGAAATGCAGATAACAAAATGATATTTATTGGACAAATATATTATGATAGAAATAACAAGTCATTAAATTTTCAAGAAAGTTGGTTGCATAGATCCTGAAAAATCAGTACCCAGAACAACCATCTCGGGCAGTAATAAAAGCACTTATACCCCTTGGCATTGATTCAAACAGAGATTGGATGGCAAGTACAAATACAGATGCCCATGCAGCTTCAGCACGATGCCACAGTTCATCAACCGTAGTGACTGGCGTATGATTATGAGCAGGGGTGCAAAAATCTAGGCGCCAGCAGGCAATTTCTCACCACAAAATTTATTTCGTTTTTCTTCATCTAATATTTCGTGTAAAATTCCTGCTAGAATGCTATTGAATTTTGAGTGAAAAAACTCTAAAATTTTAGTGGTGAGAGACTACCCTCTGGCGCCTAGATGTTTGCACCCCTGGTTATGAGCCAGTCGCTCGGCGACCATTGATCAGGCCAGGGGTGCACAACCTGTGGCCCGCGGGCCAAATTTTTACCACTATTTTTATGCAGAATAATTCTCCTTATAGTAATGACAGAAACTTTGCTATTAAAGAAAAGAAACTACACTTTTCAAATATTCTGGTGCCAAACGATTTTCTGGTAAAAAGTTGTGCATCACTGGATCAGACGTTTTCTTTTGGTGAGAGATCTGGGAAACATGCTGACCAGGGCAACAGCCGAACGTTTTCCGTATCGAGGAAGGTCCGTACAATTCCGGAAACATGCGGTCGGGCATTATCCTGCTGAAACGTAGGGTTTCGCAGGTCTCGAATAAAGGGTAGAGCCACGGGTCGTAATATCAGAAATGTAACGTGCACTATTCAAAGTGCCGTTAATGCGAACAAGAGATGTCTGAGCCGTGTATCCAATGGCACCCCATACTAACACACCAGGTGATGAACCAGTATGACGATGACGAATGCACGCTGCCAATGTTCGTTCACCACGATGCCTCCAAACACGAATACGAACATCATGATGTTGTAAATAGAACCTGAATTCATCTGAAAAAATTATTCCTCGCCATTCGTGCACCCAGGTTCGTCCTTGATCACACCATTGAAGGCGATCTTGTCTATGACGCAGCGTCAAGGCAAGTCGCAGCCATGGTCTCTGAGCTGAGAGTCCATGCTTCTGCAAACGTCGTCGAACTGTTCGTGCAGACACTTTTTGTCTTGCAAATGACCCCATTTCTTGACTCAGGGCTCTTGACCAGTGTTGGGCATGAACGCGCTCACTGAACGAAAACTCACGAGTTTCGCTCACTATTTGTGAACTTTGAACGGGACTTCGCTCACTATTTTATAAACGAGTTTGAACTGAACGGAAACTCAAAAAATAGACGAGATTGAACGAAATTTACGTTCAAATTTACGCTCACTTTTTTCATAATTTATTTAAAATTTTTCCAGACCTTAGTACACTTTTTCCTTCTTTCAAATGCCATTTAGAGGCCTACACGAGCCTCAGGACGGGTTAAGTCTGGATATCACTTCTCTGGGTAGTATCCTAGCCTTAATTTTTCTACAGACTCGGGTCGCGCCGAACCGGACCTAGGCTGTATACAATTTCGCCGAAAATAGATATATGCAGTAAACTTTCTGTACAAGGTGGACTGTGTAAGGCGGAAATATGTCTAAATCTGAAAGATTTTAAAGAAATCGGAAAGATTTTAAAAGAAAGCATAAACATCGCAGCCTACGGCACTTCTGCATAAATGGAGATTATAAACAGACTAAAGTAAGCTTTTTTGGCCAGAACTCTTCCGTAAGACATGTCCGTAAGTCCTGTAGACATGTACTCGGGATCGGGCCGGGTTCGGTGCGAAATTTCAACTTTTTTTTCCGGGCCGGGCCAAGCTTGAGCCTTGTTTTTAGCTATTATATCGGGCCGGGTCGGGCCTTGTTTTTAGCTATTATATCAGGCCGGGTCGAGCCTTGATTTTAGCTATTATATCGGGCCGGGTCGGGCCGCTAAATTTTCTCTACGAGTCGTGCTGGGCTCGGGCCGAAATTTTTATTTTCATATCGGGCCCGACTTTTTTTACTATGAATCGGGCCTGGAAATTTCCGTCCGTGCATACCTCTATCTTACATATCGAATAATCAAATGATTAGTTCAAAAATTTTGTAAATTTGGACAATAATATCCAAACATAAAAAAAGTGAACTTTTTAGTGAACTTCGTTCACTTTTACTAATGAGTTTGATTTGAACGAGTTCATTTGAAAATTTTTGAATTTGAACGTGAACTTAAATCACTTTTCAGAAATTGAACGTGAGTTTGAGTTAGTTCGTTTATTTTGTGAACGTGCCCAACACTGCTCGTGACGTAGTTGCACGATCCATTAAGGCCATACGGATAACATGCCTGTCATCTCGGAAGCTAGTAAAAGGGGGCCGTTGAGATCCCGTACGGCGTTCCGTAATACTGTCCTGAATTCACCGATTCATCATTGGCTAGTTCCATGGGTTTTGTAGTGTAAGTCACATTAATTTATAATTACTATGCTTGTTTGCCACCGTTATTTTCAAAAAGTCAGCTTGGCCTTATTCAATTAATGAGAATGAGCCGATAAAATAAGTCAATTTTTTTTTCGTTCTAAAATACTGGTAGCCAAAAATCGAAGCCTGTGACTTACACTACAAGTACTCATGGAAATAGCCCATGGGATTTAGATCAATGCGAGCAGCAATACTGAGATACGATAAACCGCAATCCCGGAAGGCTACAATTCGACCTTTATCAAGGTCAGCATTTCTCCTTCTTATACGAGGCATCGCAACAATTTTTCACCAGGCAACAACTCTCAAATGCAATTTTTGTGTGAGAAATCAGCTGATCCATTTAGGCATGAGATTTCCGCTTTTTTGGACACCAGTATAATCTTAGAGAAAATGTTGTTCTCTTAAATCGCAAAAATGTTTCGATTAAAAAATATAGCATTTTCTCTAAGATTTTACTGGTGCGGAAAAAAGCGGAAATCTCATCCCTGTCCATTTCCTCATTTAAACACATTACAGGTGTCGCTACCGGCTCCTGCTGTGTCAGAATGTGCTGAGAAGCTAATCATTTGCATATCACAGCATCTTCTTCCTGTCGTTTAAATTTCACGTCTGTAGCATGTCGCCTTCTTGGTGTAGCAATTTTAATGGCCAGTAGTGTATATATATACTAACGAGTTTCATAGCCTCATGTGTTTGAAGTCCGTTAAAAAAGTGTGGATTATTAATCAACGGATGAATAATTTTAACTAATGTAGTAAAGCTAATTCTTCTTTTCGAAAGACCATAAAATATTATCCAGCTTTAAGATAAGTATACGATTTCAGTATTTCTGTTGTACTTAAAACTTTGTTAGCAAAGTAATAGAATCGCAAAACATCCATTGCGTAAGTGTCAAAAACCGAAAGAAATATTTTCATATTAAATTAAAAACTTGCATATAATTTCATTTTAATTGATTAAAATTATATTTATGACAACTTTAAACGAAACATGACCAAAACAATTTAACTTAAAATGATGAAAATTGACTTAAAATGCCGAACCTTTTTGCACAATATCTAAAGTACGTAAGATTATTAAAAATTCTTATATCAATTTGACATGTCTTTAAATTACTATCATGCTATTAAGTTTGACGCCATTAAGTATAACCGCGATAATTTAATTAAACTTGCAAAAGCAATATATTTGTATTGCCTAAGCAGTTGTAGTACAGCGGTATTACGCTATCGGGACACCTTAAAGACACATTTGAAGAAATTTATCCCCCCCCCCCCCTCAGAGCTCAAAGGGATAAATAAATACTTTCTTTCTCGAGACAAAGTCCTCGATAAATTAAGATAAAAGTTATTCTTGCTTTAAAAGTGGTGGGAAAATGCAAAATTAAAATTTTAACGAAGAAAAGAATTCAGGCACTAATGGGCTAAAATAGGAGTACATGCGATAATAATGACAATAATGGTGAGATTCTGGTAAAACGATGTACGTTTAAAAATAAGTGTAATGCCGAGTATTATTATGTCAAATAAGGAAAATACATGATGCGTAAATTAAATATTCGATAGATTATTATCACAATATTTAAACAATAAAGAAAGTAATGGAGGACATTATATAATAAACGTATACATATTTTAAATATTTAAGTGTATGTTATTTAATTTTTGATGTGAATTTAAGAAAAAGAAGAAATTGTACATTGTGCAAGAATTAAGTTTAAATTTTGGCTTTTCTTGTATTGAATTCCGAATCTAATATGAAATTGCGAGAGGTTTTCAAAAGTTAATATACTGTATTCTTACACTTGAAATACTACTTTTATTTCTAAGAAATGTAAGTATAGCAGATTGATTTCTCTACATTTCATTACCCAATGGTTTAAATATAATTTGTAGATATTCTGAATATTTTAAACTAACAATTTCATAAAGCTAGTTTTTAAAAATGTTATTTTTTGAGATTTAAACATCAATTATTGGTGTATTAATCAATTAATGAGTATTATCAGGATTTATATTTTATACTTTTCTAATAACAGACACACAGAATGCGATAGATGGATTCTCCTGTGTATTATATTTAGTCCAGTAAAATTCATTTTATCTTAATAAGTGATTTGCGTTTGATTTAGAAGTAAAATGTTAAAGTTTCATCATTCAAAAGTGTTTCTAATATTGACAGTAACTGGTTATTAGTAGAATTAAGTCTCTTCTTGTTGAGTTTAGAATTTCCCAAAAGGGTTATTGAAGAGCGCAATGCTTTTGACAATAGACAATTGATAATGGGATTTCTGGCATGTTCTCCATTAAAGCGGATATTCTATAGAGATCGAAAACCTTTCTGGCTATAATATTCTCCCTTACTCTGTCTCGCTTAATGACTGACTGTAGAATACATTATTTATGAAAGTGTTAAGTAACCACAAATGGGAAGTTAATGTAATCGTTAATATGAATATATTTTGATATAGTTAGTGATGTTTGCAATGTAAATCGCAAGGTATTAATAAGCACTATAAAACAGGGAGATTTATTGCAGAAATAGAATGAATCAGATGATAACTCTGCTAGATATTTTCATAAATTACATATTTAATAATAAAATGCACATTATCCATGACAATCTTTCTCATACTTGAATAAAATCTGGATATTTAAAGATAGAAAACCAACGATTAGATATGCACAAATAAAGTATGAGAAGGTAGCAAATAGCTATTTCGAATCTACTATCGAGATTTTACATCAGTGCAAAACTCAGCGAGCTAAAAAATAGCAAAACTGAGCAAAGAGACAGAGAGACGCAGGCTTATATACCCGCTATGGGAACAATCCCGCCTAAAGAAAAGCAACCAATGAGAAGAAATCAGCCAAAAAACTGGGTGGACTAGTAGCGACATCTATCGGAGAACAAGCAAAACAAAAACAAAAAAGTAAACTTATGTTGTGAAGACCAACAATGTTGAGCAATAGAGGAACCTTTAAGCTCTTGATTTTTGACATACCTTTTATGTTCCATTAAACGAAATCTGAGAGCACGTTTAGTCTGACCAATATAAGAAAAACCAAATTGGCAAGAAATTTGGTAATTACCCCAGTTTTCTAAGCGATTAATGGTGTGCTTAAGATTTGAAAAAGCAATTTTATTAACAGGAGAAATAATAACATTGAAACCAAACCTTTTTAAAATTTTAGCAACTTGCTGACTGATTTTGGGGAAAAAAGGCAAAACAACCAAAGCATTGGAGTTCGAAGCTTTTTCTTTCAGATTGGGTGGATTTCGTCAAATTTCTATGAATTGAATCTATAATATTAGGGGAATAACCACGATCAACAGCAATAGCTTTTAGATAATTAAGTTCATCATTGAGTAACTGAGGAGTTGAACAAATATTGGAAGTCCGGAAAACAAAAGTTTTAAAAGCCGCAACTTTCTGGTTAGGAGGATGAGAAGAATATCTGTGAGGTGGAAGACTGACCACGAAAAGTTTGCGAAAGACAGTAGTCTGAAAATTATCTTCATTGCGAATAACATGGACATCTAGAAATGAAAGGCAATTGTTCGATTCAGTTTCAAAAGTAAATTGAATGCAAGAATCAATAGAATTCATGACAGAGAGAATATGGTTTATATCTGAATTCACTTCAAATAAAGCATAGATATCATCTACGTAACGAACATAGAACGGAAATTTTAAGACTTCAAACAATTTTATTTCAAAGTAATGCATGTACAAATCGCATAAAGTCGGACTTTTTTGGGAAGCTTACCACATCATAAAAATTCTCACTCCTTAGTCAATGACTTATCTAGTACTCCTTATTTTCCAAGTATTTGGAAATCTTTAATTTAATACTTTTTTTCCCACTCGCTTTTTAGTTTTTGTTTTGCTTGTTCTCCGATAGATGTCGCTACTTGTCCACCCAGTTGTTTTGGCTGCTTTCTTCTCATTGGTTGCTTTTCTTTAGGCGGGATTGTTCCCATAGCGAGTTTATAAGCCTGCGTCTCTCTGTCTCTTTGCTCAGTTTTGATATTTTTTAGCTCGCTGATTTTTGCACTGATGAAGAATCTCGATAGTAGATTCGAAAGAGGTATTTGCTACCTTATCATACTTTATTTGTGCATATCTAATCGTTGGTTTCCTATCTTTAAACATTTGTGCACAAAGACTTTATTTACTATTTAAATAAAATCTTGATGTCCAAAATGTCAGCGATCCCAAAGTTCGTGGGTAATGCTATGTTAGAGTCTGAATATTAAGGGAAACAATGGAAAATGTACTTGCAGTCTATTTTAAGATTTGGCATTTCCACGTAATCAAGATGGAAATTTTCCGCTAGTCAAAACGGAATATAGAATTAAATGTGATCAGCAGTGCAAAACTAAAAACGATATCTAAATAATGATATTTACTGATGCATGTTTACAAGAAAAAGGTATTTGTACCGATTTTTGATATACAGCTTTGTAGCAGAACCATCTTTTTAGGTGCGTTCGTAATTATGTAAATACGTAGCATCTATAGTCGAAGTTCAATAAATACGTCTGTCCATCTGGCCTTCCCTCCGCCCACCCGTCCATCTGTCCATCCTTCGACCCGTCTGTCTGCATATAACAGAGCAAAAACTACCCTATTGAATCATTTGGAATTTAAAAAATATAATTTTTGCATAATTTTGTCAAGTCATTTTAAAAATTATGAGTTTGTTTGTTTGTGTCGATGACGGCCAATTATCTACACTAGGGATATAGGCCCTAAAGAATGAGTATACCCTCCATAAGGGTCTTTCTAAGGGGACCTAACACGTATTTACGCAAGGAAATCCAAGGTTAGAAGAAAATCACGGGAAATTCCGAAAGTCTAGGCTGACGACCACGATTATGTTTGAACCCAGCACATGCCGTCTACTAGTTTCGGAGGCAGAACCTCTCAGCCACTGGTAGAGCTTAAATATTATGAGAATAGGATACATAGTTTAATTACAGGGACAAGCAAATGTATTCCGTTGCATTTCTGAAATGAGAAAAAATAGTTTCATAGGCATTTTAATGGTATTACACTCTTTGGAACATAATAAAATTCGTATGCATCTATGAAGTATATACTAAAATATACATTCTGTACAATCTGTGGTGCAAAAAATATTTGTTATTAATATACAGGGCTACACAAAAGTATACCATTTCATAATGGTTTAGGGAGAACATTGTTTGGTGCGCATTTTAATTGTAATTAACTGTTTACATTACAAGTATTCCATTACATTTTGGCATAGGGGGAAGCATTGTTTGAGATGCGTTTTCATAATATTAAACTATTTCACATAAATGTTTTACTAAAAGTTACTTCCTGTATAATAGAAACCAGATAATAAACCTAGTTTCGAAGACTCCATTTCTATCCGTAGCGTCTAATGTATTCGCAACAAACCTTCTTTCGAAATAACTAGTGACATAGATCCACGTTAAGGCAGCAATTACGGGAAGAGTTCCGCATTTGTTAGACAATCGATATTCAAGGTGAGTGATCCAAATCTTGTAGTAATTAAACCCACAGAATCCGAAACAGGAACGCTTCATTAATGTTCATAAATGTTGAATAAGCTGAGATAAGCTTTCTGATACAGAAAGCAAGTGAATTGTAATCTAAATTGAATAAACCAGGGCTCCCAAATGGTCCCCAAACTGAACACAAATATTTTTTTACAGAAATTTTCATAGTAGATTTCTATAGCATTTGTGCTAAAATTAACCTCCGAATACGATTTCTGCACAATTTGCAAGAAGATTATAAAAAGAAAATATTTCTAAGAAAATATTGATGTTCAGTTGGCGGACCATTAGGAAGCCCCGATAAATCCATCCCTTGAAATTTGGCCCTTAGAGTCAGAGGAAATTATGCGCCCCAAACGCTGAAAGTTGCCCTCCCCACTTTATAAATTTCATGAATTATTTTGAACATTAACAAGATATTTAATAAATAGATGAAATCTCTTACTCAATGTTACCTCTAAAGTAAAGAGCTTACCTCTATTTAACACCGTTAATGTTTCCTCTAATTAACAGCTGTACTGAGTAATCGTAAGTTGTTGTAAAAAATGAAGATTAATATTGGGAAAAGGTGTTAGATCAGTTAGAAAGAAGAACTGGGACCAGGGCAAGAGTCTTATCTGGAATGTAGTTAAATATGAGAGAATCTTGTAGTAATTTTAAAATTGTAGGCGGGCGCTGAAACTACAGGGTTAGCGAAATTGAACTTCCGGTATCCACAGGGACCGAAAACCATTCTATTAGTCCGTAATAAAGATATTTGGGCAACAGACACTTTTGGTGGACGCGCGAGAGATTTCCGAAATAAAAAAAATAGTTTAAAAAATCGAAAATAGATGGTGCTACGAGTTGTAGTTTGAAGATAAGACAAACTGAAAACTTGAAACATTAAAGGACTAATGATCCTAAAAAAAAAACACATTAAGGACAATAATAAAATTAAAATATTACATTTAAATTTTTTTTAAAACAAAAACACCTCTATAATTTGTATTACTAAGTTTGCAAATGAATGTCTTTAAACGTCTTCAGTATGCGAGCAAGTAGGTAGTCTTGTTGCTTGATAACAGGAATTACGTGGGTGTGTAACATGCCATGATATTGCGCTTTAACAGAATAGGCTGTAAGTCGTAGAAGGGTCCCTTCTCAAACAAATATGGTCCGATAAAGAATCCAGCAGTCAACCATCACTTTCATATCATACAAGGATTTGGCGTTCACCTTTTGGAGATTTTCTCACGCACAGATGTGACAATTATGGGTATTCAGCTGTCCATTAACTCATTAGTGACTAGCGTCCCTTTTTAGGGACGATTATCAAAAAAGGCAAGAAAGCACTTTTCACACCAGTAAATAGAAAAATAAATAAACACTTTTTTTCACGAGAGAATTTCCTCAATAAGTTAAGATAAAAATTATTCTTCTTCTAAGAGTGGTGAGAAACCCAAAATTTCATTTTTAATGAGAAAATAATTTGGGCATTAATGGGTTAAAGTTAAATTGGACTTCATCCACTCACAGAATCTTCCATGGATAAGAATCACCAACCGTTATTTTCATGAAAAATTGAAGCGCGAATGTTTTGCAAGTGTCCAGGTCGTGCCATTTCAATTGCTGAACTGCTTGATTTTTAAACAGGTAGAAGTTTAGAACTCTACGCATGATATGTGAGATCGTGGAGTAAGATGTACCAAGGTACGTGAAAAATGACACTGAAAGTTCCGTGAGATGATTCAGTGCATGCTTCCACGACCTCTATAGCAATATCCTCTATGACGGTTTTAGTGACCATTTTCTTTTCTTGCTCTTTCTGGCAAAAAGCCTAGTTGTCCTGCTTGTTCGAATTTCACCTCCATGTCTCTAAATGACATCGACCCACTTCATTATTTCTTCAAAAGACGGAACTCACTCACAGCAGCTGCTGCATTCTTACAGTTGCGGTAGCTCAGTTTGACTAGCTATGCTCTCTCCGGCAAGATCAGCATACTGCAATTCTCATCTGATTGTGGCACGAACAAATTTTTCTTTTTATTGTGCGTGACATTTGTATATGTCTTTGAAATGTTCTGCCCCGATGCGCCATAAGGTAGCAAATTTGTAACTTAAAAAACATTATTTTGGAAATCTCTAACACATCTTCTGAAATGTGTATTGTCTATATATTTTTCTGTTTGGACTCGTAGAATGGCCACCAGGGCCTTTGGAGTAGAGCGGAAGTTTAATAACTAAATGGAACAGTGTTGCCAGTGGGCTACTTTTTCAAAATTCAAATTTCTCGATAGGCAGCAATTTGAAACGGTAAATTACCTTTTGTTTTTGCCTTAATTATCAGGACATTGAATAGGGCATATTTTATCATTTGTAAAATGTAGTGGCAACACTGAAAAGGACTGCAATTCTCATCGGATTGTGGCACGAACAAATTTTTCTTTTTATTGTGCGTGACATTTGTATATGTCTTTGAAATGTTCTGCCCCGATGCGCCATAAGGTAGCAAATTTGTAACTTAAAAAACATTATTTTGGAAATCTCTAACACATCTTCTGAAATGTGTATTGTCTATATATTTTTATGTTTGGACTCGTAGAACTGCCACCAGGGCCTTTGGAGTAGAGCGGAAGTTTAATAACTAAATGGAACAGTGTTGCCAGTGGGCTACTTTTTCAAAATTCAAATTTCTCGATAGGCAGCAATTTGAAACGGTAAATTACCTTTTGTTTTTGCCTTAATTATCAGGACATTGAATAGGGCATATTTTATCATTTGTAAAATGTAGTGGCAACACTGAAAAAGAAACAGGGTTCCAAAAATTAAGATCGGATAAAGAAGGGGCGATTTATTTTCAAAAACTTCAATGGGGCCGTGTATGGTATGTTGAGCATAAAGCTATTTTTAAGTAGTTTTCAACCCATTAATGCCTGAATTATTTTCTTCGTTAAAATTCAAATTTTACATTTTCCCACCACTTTTAAAGCAAGAATAACTTTTATCTTAATTTATCGAGGACTTTGTCTCGAGAAAGAAAGTATTTATTTATCCTCCTTTTTTACTGGTGTTAAATGCGCTGACTTGAATATTTCAAAACTGTCCCAAAAATGGGACGCTCAGAACTAATGGGTTAACACTAGAACCGCGGCGACGGGTCATTTTGACCAGTATCATATGGAGAGATGTCGATTCGTACCAGAAAACTCTTAATAAAAAAGCAACACATATGCTGAGCAAAAACATTTTCAATAAATAACCTAAACAGTTTTAAATGAAAATTCTGGTGAGTAATATTTTTATAAAACTTGAATGGATTTTCCCGCGGTTCTAGTGTTAAAGGTATCAGAAGTCTCTAGAACTACGCTAAGGAAAATTGCAAGCGATTCGGAGTATTTTTAAAGAAGCTGCAACAATAGTCACATGTAGACAATTAATAATCAATATTAGTGGTTTCTGAAGTCTGAGAATATTTTTTTGTTCTTAAAGTAGTAACTGGAAAACTTAAGAAGTTCCAAAAAATAGCTAGAGTATTGGACCATTTTTAAAGGAGCTATAGTAGAAAACTCAAAAGGAACGAACTGATAGTTAGAGCAATACCTCAACATGAAAACATGTAAAAGGTATACGTACTTAGTGTTTTGAATATTTAATTAGTCAAAATTAAGCACATGTAGGGTTCGCAGAGCTCTACCACTAAAATTTTACAGTATTTTCAATGTATTTCACTGCAGAAAAATAGTGCGTAAATTGCAAATCGAGGAAGTGGTTGCGAATTCTGTTTCTTAAAAATTAAATATAAATTTTCTTGTTAATAGAGGTGCCGGAGTCATTACAAAATATAAGGAGTGTGGGAACCCTGATATGGTACCAATTATTCATCAGGATAATATTTTAAAGAAATGCGCAAAAAGTTAAGTAAATGCTTATAAAAGGGCCCCAGGGTTCAGATAAAAAAATGAGGGTGTTTTTCTTGAAAAAGAGTACAAGACTCAACACTAAAATTAAGCAGCGAGAAGATGAGAAAATTAGGGTATGGGAAATGAATGGTGAACAAGCAGTTCAAAGTGTTCAAGACAGGACCCTACGGGTCCTACTAGGGCGGATGGTCTTAACTGGAATATAGAAATGAGAGAGCAAACAAATTGAAAAAAACAATAAGAAAATGAATATAGGATTAAGAGGCGGAATTCTTATTAACAATTTATTGTTCAAAAATTTGAAAAAAGTGTAAAAAGTGCATGGTAAAAGGGATTTAACAGGTGTGTTAATTGGATTTAAACATATTTTTAGTAGTTTATAAAGTAATCGGAGGACACATGGACTACGTTAAATGAAATAGCAAGCAATTCGGATCATTTTTTAACCCATTAACGCACGAATTATTTTCTTCGCTAAAAATTTAAATTTTGTATTTCCCACCACTTTTAAAATCAAATTAACTTTTATCTAAATTTATCGAGGATTCCGTCTCGTGAAAGAAGTTATATATTTATCTTTCTCTTTACTGGTGGGAAAACCGCTTTCTTGCTGTTTTTGTAACCGTCCTCAAAAGAGGACGCTGGGCGTTAATGGGTTAAGAAGCTACAATAAAGGAACCAAGAAGACGATTAACATTTAAAATGGGTTCTAGCTGAAAACTAACTTATTTTTCTTTGCTGTTGCTGTTCAATTAGTACGTGCAGAACCTAAGAAGTTGATATCAGAAAAATTAACGAATTGGATTATTTTTAAGGGATCCATAATAGGGGGCCCAAAAGGGGCCAACTATAGTAGTGTGGGGGTATGATATGAAATGGGGAATAATATGCAGGGGAATAATATGTAAACATGTTAATATGTCTTAGTACTTACGCTTTAGATATTTAATTAGTCAAAATTAAGGGAGAGGGTATGATTTAATGGTTAGAATAATATTTTAAAGAAATGCCCAAAATATTGGGTAAATGCATATAAAAAGCGTCTTATATGACTTAACTTTATAATTTTGCCGTGAGAGTGTAACAATATTAAGGGATAAAAATGCATGACTCAAAAATGTTGAAAGGCACCTAGACTAGGCCCTACGGGACAACAGGGCGCTCCAGGGTTTAATTAGAATATAAAAACGGGAGACTAACTAAATGGAAAAGGGTATCAAAGGAATACCAAAAATAAAAGTAGAATTAAAAGTAAGCAATTTATTAACAATTTGAGGCGTAAAAATTTCAAGGGATTCCTGTACTGGGACCCAGTGAGGAAGGTCCTAACTGGAATGTAGAAATAGGGGAGTAACTAAATGGAGATATGGGCTCAAAAACAAATAAGATCGGACAAAACGGGGATAAGTTATTAATATTTTAAGGAATAAAAAATTAAAACGGCCGTGGGGTACTTAACAAATTAAACGTTTGAGCCTTATAGGTGCATCAGGGCCAGCCTTGGATTATCTTCACCTAAATTTTCAGATTTCTACGTGCATTAGATTTCGCTACCCATCCCAGGCGCACACTCACATAAGCAGACAGAGTGAAATTTTTTCTTATTAGTATAGCTATCTTACCTTGGAAAAATAAATTGCTTAAGTCTCTAATAATAACTTCATTTTTTAGCTATACAATAAAAAAACATTTTATTCAAATAAAGTTAAAAGAAAACTAACAAAATGTTAAGTAAAACTATAAAAATTGTAAATTACTTCAGTTGATTCAGTTAATTCTTAGAAAAGTTGGTATAATAAAAGATTAAAATCGTCTTTAAGACTGCAAAAAATAAAAACGAAACTAGAAAAACATTAATTGGCTTATTTTAACTAACAAAACAACTGTCTTTTATAAATACTAAGTACTATTACGACCATAAACATAAACTTATGATAAGTATTTAAAGTTTTCAAGAAGTTTAAACATAAATGCACATTTGATTAACTCGGAATGGATAAGTATTTTTTTCTAGTAAAAATATTTTGAAGTAACAAAAGAATTTGTTGTAAAGTGAGCTTTTGAAAACTCTTTCTTGGGATAAATTTATTTAGTTTGAGATATTTTTTTAAAGGAAACTGAAATTCAGACAGACTTTTTGCGTATGAGAAGTGATTTTATTTGAAAGTATAAATGTTTGATATATACGAGCAAAAAATTAATTTAACAAGATTAAAATGCAAGATTAAAAATATTATTTCTATATTCATAAATTATCTTTTAATTTTACCTATGAGTAAATAATGAAAACATTTTTGTGTAATGTATATCATAAGCAACATAATACGAAAAATGCATACTGTGCAAAAAGTCTTTTTTTTGGGGGGGGGGGGGGAGTATGACATAAAGGAGAGATACATTCTGCAACGAAAATATAGAATAACTTCTTATACTTACCCACAATTACGAAAAGCGTAATTTATCTTTAGAAACCCCAAAAATCAATGTTTGTTCAAGGTGGAAAGAGGCTTTTATAAAAATGTTTTTTTCTACCGTTGAACTTATGAAACGTCTACAAGAAGTTCTTATAATGTATTATTCAGTTTTTTCAACCCCGATTATAGTCTTTTTGGCTACCGTCAATACTGAAATTATAGCATATGTTCAAGAAACATGTTTTACAGATAAACATGATAAATTACTGTCATTAACATCAGTATTTAAAGTAATATTGTTTTGTTACTATTGCATGTATAAATTTAACTACGCACCTGAAAATGTTAAATTGAGAATTGAAATAACATCCTCAGAAATACACTATAAATTCCCAATAGTATAAAATTCCGAAAATCCGTTGCATAAAAAAAACCTTTATTTTTACAAAAACGTCTTTAATTCTCGAAAATGTATTAGTTTCTGTTGTTTCTAAAAATAAAAAAAGTTTTGGGAAACAGGGCGTTATTCGGACGAGAATATTGTTTATTTTTGTTTGCTGTTATATAATATTTATTTATTTATTTTATAGCTCATAGAAAATATTATTTGAATTGTATTCGGTGATTTACAATTTAGTTATACGGATAATTTGTTAAACTGAAGTTCCATTGAGTGTATATATTTACTAATATCATTTACAGAACTAAACCGTTATCTTTTAAGTTGGTCACTTAAAATCATTGAATATCATCCAGAAATTTAAAATTTATTATACCGTAATTTCCGACGTGTAATCTGTGGATCAAACATTTCTTTCTCGACCTAGAAATCTTATTAGTAATTGAAGTTAATCAGTAATTGAAGCCAATTATTTGCCGCGATCAAAAAAATTGAATTTTTTTTTTAATTTTCTGGGACGAAAAATGATTGTTTGATCTGCGGATTATACGTCGGAAATTACGGTACTACTGACATGAAGTTATAACTCTTTTGATTATACTATTTAATTGATTGCTTTTCGTTATTTTAACCGCTTTCCTGTTTTACTGTAAGTCATATGGCCAGAAGATTTTGCTTGATTAATCACTTAAAGCTTGTTGGCACCACTAATTATTTTAAATACAATTTCATACTATTTAATTGCAGAAATGTTTAGACTAAGTATGTCGAATATTTTAGCTTAACCAATATTTTCAATTTATTGTACACACACACAAAAAAAAAAAATCAGTTAATTGTTTAAAAAATCTGAAGACATTTTACTCTCATTCCTGAAAATGTGCCCATTTAATAATTTATAAACGAACGAAAACTTGTACTTTTAAATAAAAAATAATGAATATGAATATATATGAAAAAGCAATATGATTGGTTAACTTTATTCTCTTAACATTGAAACGGCTGTCAGGGGTCATTTTCACAGCTACCATATGAATATATTTTGGTTCAAACCAGAAATTTCATATATACAGCTTCCATGATTTGCGCACATGTCATGCACGTGATGTGTTGCAGCCAATCATAATTTACATATACCACGTATGTGCATCCATATTCCAATCATGATTTAATGTATTCGCCTGTAAATTTACAACCCTTGGCAAAAAGTTTCCGCTCATTACATCAACACTACCATCTTTTGTAAGAAAAGATTATTTATTCTCATTGCATAACAATGAAACGACTATTAGCGATAATACATTTGTGTTACATATAATGAACAACAATATGCAATAAAGAAAAATCACCATTCATCAATTTATAAACAGAAAAATTGTGATTGAAATTTAGGCACCAAAGAAAAAAATATCCGATCATGCTTTGATTTGGAAAAAAATAACCGATCACTGTAATTATATATTTCGTAAATCCACCTTTATTTCGAATGACAGTCGAAATTGTTAGTGGACTGGACTCATTAAGATTTTTACACTCATTGGGAGCAACTTCACCCCAGCATTCCCTTATAGCTTTACGTAAGTTCTATGGCATTTGTAATTCATCGAAAATCGATTTTTCTTTTTATTATATTTCACATATTTTCGATGGGATTACGATCCGGACTATTGGGCGGTCACGTCGTGGTTTGAATTGGTATATTACCTACATTTTGTAGAAATTTCTTCATTGATTTGGTGCATTGGGGAGCTAATTATCATCTTGAAATAAGAAATCGTTTTGATTTCCGAACTATTGATCGATGCTGGGAATCAAAAAATCCACTAAAATGTCAATATAAACTTCAAAGCTTACTGTACGTAACACAATACACAACTTCTCGACGCCTTGTGATGTAATACAACTCCAAACTGCAAATGCAGGTGAAAATTTAGTCTTCGTATTGATACACTTATCATTCAACTTTTCACCAACTCTCCTCCAAACAAATGTTCCACAGTCATCACTTTTACCGATAGATATGCGAAATTCATTACTAAAAATAACTTAATTTCATGTATCAAATGGCTATGGCACATGTTTTTTACACCATTGCAGGCGCTCTTTTCTATGCTTCTTTATCATCTAAGATTTTGTTTTAATTTTACAAGATTTAAATCTTGCTACATTTAGATGATTATGTACTGCGGTCACATGCCTTTACGTTATACCTAGACCATTCGGAATCAAGTTGTTTTGAGGTTGCTCGCCGCTTTCTTTTCGATATTTTCAGAAGTTTTCCTTTCCTTCCTAGGTATTGACATTCGTGGTCGTCCACTTCGAGGTAAATTTTCCACGCTGTTAGTCAACTGATATTTTTTCCAAATATCGCATACTGTATTTTGGGCACAATTTCATAAATCAGCCACTTTCCATTGTGAATTTACTTCTTTTAATAATTAAATCATGCGGATTTTTAAATCGCAAGACAGGTTTTTCACATGAGTCATTTTCCAGCCCTTCAGAGCTGCTTTTGATCTCGCAACTGGAAGATTTCTTCTTTTAAATAGGATTCATATATCATACGCATGCGCAGGCACTCTAATCTATCTTCAATATGCAAATTTCAAACTTTTTTCCTCAGTGATCGATTATTATTTTCCAACTTCGATCCTGATCGGATATTTTTTTCTCACGAGGAAACATTTTTGCCTGCATTATAATTATAAATTATATGATTGCAATATTCAATTCACTTTTTATTTATATTTTAACATTCTTTCTTTTATTTGGCATATTGCAAAACGTTCCTATGCTCTTGAATCGAAATACGAAACTCATAAATTTGATAACAGTGATCCAAAACTTTTTGCCAAGGGTTGTATATTGTAAATTTGTCTTTGCTTGATCCGGGTAATTTTCTGATTCAAATAGCCAAAAATTTCTGTTTTGAAAAAACGGTAGTAAAAGATTAAAACTTCTGTAAAAGACATTAAAAAATAGGCATTACTTGAATTTTTTTTAAAAAGTATGGATCAGTTAACCCTTTAACCCTTTCAGGGGCAAGGTATTTCTGCTCCGAAAATGTTCAAATAATTGATTCACACCACAATTTAAGAACAGACTTATTTGAAAATAATCAAGAGCTGTTTTTCGCGCATATTATAAAATCAAAATTGTACTAAAATTTTACTGGTGCCAGTTCGAAATTGGAACAGTAATATTAAGTGCTTGCAGACTGCAAACACCGCCCCTAAAAGAGTTAAAGGACAAAGCACTTCCATTCTTAAAATGCTAAAATGACTGATTGACACCAGAATGAAAAAACAGATTAATTTCAATAAAGATAAAAGCTTTTCTTCACGTACTTGGTAAGATTAAAATTTTCATTTCAAAAATCTGGTGCTAACGTGGCATTTTGCAATTAAAATTAAGGGGGATATACTTTATCCCACTTTACTTCAAGAGATTAAGTGGTTAAAAGCTGAAAGAAAGAAAATTTTAAATAAAAAAAAAATAAAATGTTTTAATTCGTAATTCTGGTACGAAGTATTTTTTAAATATAGACACCAAAAAATAACACAAATTGTGCATAAAGAACGAAGTTCATTGAATTATTAGTTGGCGAGATATTTTTAAGCCTGTTTTCAATATTCTTCGATTTTTCATGAGCCTGTATTTCATTCAAATTTCAAATCAAAGATATATTGGTAATGTGACGCTTAATCCGATGCAGTAAACTGATAGTTAATGTAATCATTATTTTTGGGGTTATAGGGATGTTTCTTTTACGCAATTCCGTACTACTCGAGTAGTTTGGCGTTTTTGTATAATTCTCGAAATTGGTTCATAAACAAATCATTAATAGAGCATTACTATGTATATTTAAAATGTTTAGATTTTGTTTTGGAATTGCGATGCATTTTATAAATGGTTTACACAAGTTTGATTTCCTTATGTTATATTCATATCCATGATGGGTAAGTATTATGGTGGCCCTCAACAACTAACTTTACTATTAGATAAAAAACAATTTAATGCACACATATAAGTTAACATTCATTTCTTTTTCATATTTGTCTAATAAGAATTGCTCTTGAAATTTGCGTACTCATCCTGAAAAATAATAATTTTAAAATAAAATTACATAAAGAAACCTTATGTTTTGTGTGATTTTGTAAAAAATATAAATGCTACCCAAATTATTTTCGTTTGAAAAAATACTGTGTGAATAAATAACCTATATAAATTTTATTCAATTTGAAATAAATTTTCTGCTTATAGATGGTAATGTATCCGAATTTTTTATGTTGCCTCGCGAAAGAAATATAATTGCTGCGTGTTTTATTTTCAGTTTAAAAATACTATTATGTACATCACTAACTTATTGTAATTTTCTTCATATTTCATTAAAATTTCTGCTTACTGGCAACAATCTTTCCGCGATCTTTTGTGTGGCCCTGTAAAGAATTCGTACTTTCGACGTTTGTCAAATTATAGTTTAATCGAATTGTATTTGGAAAATACATGTAAGCAAAGTTTCAAAACAATCAGATGATTGAAAATGGTTTAAAACTGTTTTGCAAGTTTTGAACTAATTTTTTGTGCGGCCCTAAAAAAATCCTAACTGCTACATTTCATAAACTATAATAATATTGCATTGGCTACATAGCTACATATACAAATAAAGTTCCAGCTCTATTAAATAACTGGAAGGTGTTTAAAATGAACTTGCAAAATTTAAACAAAACTTTTGTGTAGCCCTGTATAAAAAGCGTAACTTCTAAGTTCCTCAAACTATAATAATATTTAATAGTCTTTAAAACTACACATATATTTAAAGATTCAAGTCAATCAGATAATTAAAAGTTGTTTAATATTGACCTGCAAGTTTTGAACTAAACATGCATACTTAAATAGCAAGTACATATTAAGCTTGTTTATTAATACTAACTTATTTATCTGCAGCCATCTGCAGCAGATATTTTTTGTCTCGAATACTATAGGAATTGCACTTTCATTAAAAAAATTCTTATTGGTGAACACTGCTGAACACTTTGTTAAAAGTCAAGAGAAAGATTGCAAAAAACAAAATGATTCATTCAAAATCACAACCTCTAAAAAAACCAATTAACGGGTTTACCAGCGCTTATTTTAAAACAAAAATAGTTTATAACTTACCTTGACAATCATGTGTCATACGTGCAGATAACTCATGGTTTAAAATTAAACAGGATATCAACAACGTGGTTTTAGGTTTATGGCAGACTGGAACATCCATAGAAACTTCTTCAAACCAACTAAAGGAAAGCTAAATTTACGGTCGCAGTTAATCGATTTTTTTCGTCAAAATTCCTTCGGATCTCAATAAAATAGACATTCAGCTATTAATGTACGCAGTTTCGTTCTATTCCGAGATAATCAGAAATTTCGATTTTGTCCACTTAGTTTATCGAAACGCCCCAATGTGCGGAGTTTAAGGGGTTAAACAAAGACATATTTTGAAATGTCATAAAAAGCCGGTTTTATTAACGGACGACTGGCACGCCTGAAGACAAGACTGGCACGCCGCGTGACTCACATTATTTATATACTCTAACATCTTATACTCATTTATTATGGGTAACTAATGTTTATCCAAGGGTATACTTTAATTCATGTGTTTGATAAAATTGTGCAAGAACTTCACACGAGTTCTCCGAAAAATTTTATTTTTTAACTAGGCCTCCCTCAACTAACTTACTAGGCCTCAAATATATCCGCCTATGATTGTAATCATTTTGTGAAAGCACGTAGTCCTAGTGGTTAGAGATTTAAGCATTTGGATTGTATTTAGTGATAATAAAAACATCATAAACATCACAAAACATCAGATTTTGTATGGTCCTTTGAATTTCAGTACCAGTAATTTTTATCGTATATTTTCTCAATATTATCTTCTATTAAGTAGAAGAAAAATACTTATAGGATATACTTTTATTATAACTCAAGAGACCGTAAAAATATTAAAATATATTTGCCTATGATCGTCACCATTTTGTGAAACCGTGTAGTAATAGTGGTTAGACATTTAAGCATTTAGATTGTATTTAGTGATAATAAAAACATCATAAACATCACAAAACACCAGCGTTTGTATGGTCCTTTGAATTTCAGCACCACTAATTTCTATCGCATTCTTTTTCAATATTCTCTTCGATTAAGTAAGGCAAAGAATACTTATAGGATATGCTTGTATTATAATTTGGAGGACCGTGAAAATATTAAAATATGTACGCCGATGATCGTCACCATTTTGTGAAAGCGAGTAGTCCTAGTGGTTAGAGATTTAATCATTTAGATTGTATTTAGTGTTATTAAAAACATCATAAAGAAAAACATTATTGAAAAACGAAGTAAATTCTTTCGAACTAGTTTTTACAGCCCTTGGGAATTTCTGGAAATTTTACAAATATCAAAAGCAATATTTAAAGCACTATCATTTATCATGCATATCTTGCTTTAATAAAATAAATAACGCATGTGTTTAAAAATAAAAATTTTGTTTAATTTTACAGTTAAAAAAAAATAAATCAAAGTTTTAGGATTAAATAATAATTATAAGCAAACAAACGAATGCTAAAC
>CAXHSM010000597.1:0-31000 GCA_964019185.1 Maratus speculifer
TATTTCTTCTAATGTCAAATGGCACCTAAAAACTTATTTAAATTATTTGAAGTAACTTTATTTGAAGCTTTAAACTAAACTATCAACGATCTTATCTAATACATTGAATGTTTATCTCCATGCTTAATAGCTTTAAAAATCACAAACAAAATAACAATAAACAAGAATTCTAAAAGATGCCTTTTTACACAAGTATAAATAATTTGAATAGTTACTGGGGGAAAAAATCATAAGCAGAAATCAAGTGATACTTTAGACGAGAATGTCATAAATCGGGAAAAATTACTACAGGCAATAAATCCTAAAACAACATCAGAAAATTTTACTTAACACGTTCAGTGCGACGCCACTCACCCGTGACTGACGATGACCTTTCCGTTTAGTTAGCGTCATTCACCAGTGACAGACAGTTAAAAATATTATATAAAGCTAAAATTGTTTTAAGTAATCATTGAAAAAATATTTAAAATTTACTTAACATTTATTTAATACAGGATTATACTATACTTTCTTAATAGTTATTTAAACCATTACATATATATATATATATATATATATATAATTTTTTTTTTTCAGTATTAGTATCAATCACCGTTTATCTCATCGTGTTAAATACAGGTTGAAAAGATAATAATAAAACGAAGAACTTGTCCTTGGTGAATTAATAACTTGATAATTTTTTCTTGAAGTTAAACTAAATCAAATTTCGATAAAATGATCCAAAGAAAGTGAACAACGAGGTTCGCTAAACGACAGTTTGCTGAGAATTAATATTAGGGCGGGGAGATAGATAGTTACAAGGTGGCGAAACGAGTAATCTGCTCTAGTGACTTGAAAAGTGTTCAGAATCCCCAACTATTACGCCCCACCAGTGGCTGAGAGGTTCAGACCTCTCAACTGGTAGACGGCAGGTGCTGGGTTCGAACCCAATCGCGGCTGTCGGCCTAACCGTTCGGAGCTTTCGTGGTTTTCTTCGAACCTTGCGTAAATACGGGTTAGGTTCTCTTAGAAAGACCCCCCACGAAGGGCACTCGCCTCCTGGTCCTATATCCCTAGTGTAGATAATCGGACGACAAACATAAACCAAACCAAACCCCAACTATTACGATTTCTAGAATATTGAGACGGTAACGCTGTAACACCATTCATTAATCTCCGTACAGTATACTTCAGTTTCATCCATCCTAGCTCCATCCACATCCAAATCGATATTATACAGCACACGCCTATTCAATTATATTGAACGGTCCTCGGGTGTGACAAGTATTTTGTAAGAAGTGCTTCTTGTACCGGGTGTCCCAAAAATGACTGATGGATTTTAAAATTCAATAACTTGCAAACGGTGACAGCTATTAAAAAATTTTTAGCAGGAGGGTTATGTATAATGCCAGGAGTTTTTTTTTTACCGTAATTTTTTTATTTTAGTTCGAATTTCAAGCAATAAGTGGCGTTGACGGCGATTGAAGGCCAGGTTGACGCTTCGCTCAGCACTGATAACCTGGCCTTCAATCGCCATCAGCGCCGGCTATTGTTTGAAATTCAAACTAAAATAAAAATTACGGTAAAAAAACTCCTGGCATTATACATAACCCTCCTGCAAAAAATTTTTAAATAGCTGTCACCGTTTGCAAGTTATTGAAGTTTAAACTCCATCAGTCATTTTTTTGACATCCGGTATCAGTTATAATTATTAAAATTAATCAATATTATTAAAATAACAAAGGCAACTAAAAAAAACTTCCTTAAATGTATGAAATTTCGGAATAGTTTCAGTATCTACTCGAATGAAATCTGTATTCCATTTTTAAAAGTTTTGCGTAGAATAAAGTTGAAGGAATTCAGACATTTCATCGAACAATAATACAAAGGGGAAAACCTTAATTTTGCATTTTTGCTAGATTTTAAAAATTAACCGCCAATCAAAAAAAAGAAAAAAAAAAGTTTTTTTGTATGATTTATAGTGAATTTATCAATCTCATAATTTGACCTTGTGTTTCTGCTTACAATATTGAGCCTTCCGCTTTTTTATAAAGTTGTAGAATTTCAATTTTGATAATATTTTTAAAAAAATTAACAATTAATTATATCGGTGTGAAAAATGTGAAAATTTTTATTTTCTGTTATTACTATTATTATTCACAAGGTTTGAGAAAATAAATAATTCTGTTTATTGCCTGGTAGAATATTTAACATTATGACTTTTACTTTTAGGTTAAATAAAAGTAGTATATAAAAGATTTCAAATTATTCGATGAAATTTTCGAATGAATAAAGAAAATAAATATCAATACCAATGATAATCAGTACCGAAAGTACTACAGGTAAATATTAAAATGGTATGAACTCTTTTAGGAAGAAATGTATTTATTGTATTTACTTTTGCAATTTTTGTTTCGAGCCTACAGGTCAATTTTGAAATGGGAGACAATTTTCAGGCGCCTAAAGAAATATATCACCTCTTATTAACAGTTTTTTCAAACATTAACGCAGAACTTATAAAATAATGTCTCAATTTAATTTTAATTGTTAAAAATACATATATATTGAGACGAACATAATCACAATTAATGCAATAGAGCAACAGCACTGTACACTCTGACACCGATTCGAATCTTGGCCCCGGTTATGGAAGCTGGGGCCAGGATTCATGCAATATCGGATATAGTGCATTAATAATGATCATTCCTGTCTTAATATATACATAACTTTAATAATTTACAAAGTATTTATCTTTAAAATTGCATTAGATCTTACAGTGAAAATAATTTCGTAACAGATTTTTTTTAATTAGGCTGAAGGATATTGTATGTCTAGGGTTTCTGAAAAATATGTGGACGATATCAGTACTCTAAAAAAGAAAAAAAAAAAAAAAAAAAAAAAAAAAAAAACAGAATTAATGGTACGGATTGAAAAAAAAAAAAAAAAAAACAGAATTATAAAGATAAATTTCAAAATATGCTAATTGAGGGCGTTTTAGACTTTTGAGCAACGAACAACTATTTTTTGCATCTCATTAAATGTTTTCGGAATCTTAGACTCAAACTTAAATTTTGAACTCTATATCTGAATAGATGGGAGTGGTTAAGTAGCGCAAATTGAATTGTGTTCAGAGTGGGGAGGGGAGGAGGCTCAAATTTCAAAAGATTATAAAAAACGGAAATATTGGTCGATTCTTTTGCGGTTTTCGCTAAATCTAATCTTTATGTCAGTATTTCCTTGAAAATAAAAAATACAGATAAACTTTTAAAAAATCCGTTAGAGGGTGCCTTAGATTTTGAAGTAACGTACAACTATTTTTAACCTTTTTTTTTTTTTTTTTTTTTTTTTTTTTTTTTTTTTTTTTTTTGTATATCTTTAAATGTTTTCAAAAGCTTAGACTTAAACTTAATTTTGAGCTTAAAATCTAATTCATTGGGAGCTAAAACTGAGCTGTGTTCAGGAGTTAAAAATTGAAACACGCCCCCCCCCCCTTCTGAAAAACTGGTAAATTCGTTTGCTGTTTTTGCTATAATTATTCTTTATTTCAGCATTTTCATGAAAATAAATTTCAAAGTTAAAGTTAAAAAAATACTGATCAATACTTACTGAAAAATATCAAAAAATACTGACCAATTTTTAAGAGGGAGGGGCGTGTTTCAAACTTCAACTACTGAATACTGCTCAGTTTTAGCTACTTAAACACTCAAAACGATTCAGATTTTGAGTTCAAAATTTAAGCTTAGGTATAATCTGTAACCTTTTTAGAATGCCGAATGTCGTCCTATAACTCTTATAGGACATGTTGCTTACACTCCCAAGGGCTAATCAGTAAAAATCGAAAAATCAGTTTAAAGACATTCATTCATCCTAAGGCCGTGGCTATTCAGTCATTCTAAGACTTTTGGTGTGGTTCCGTTCAGCAAAAAGTTCTTGTCAGGATTTTCTGCGTCCGCGCTGTTTTGTGGACCACTTGAGTTGTCCGCCGCTGGGTCTGGTCACAGAGTATTTCATGATAGGTTGTTATGAATTTAAATGTTTTATTTCCCAATTTTTTGATCTTCCTTTAAAATTTAGTGAGTTTTGTGGCCTCTTTTTAGAGGCGTTCGTAATTATGTAAGTACGTAGCACTTATAGTTGTCGTTCAGTCCGTCCGTCCGTCCGCATATAACAATGGTAAAACCTCCCAAACAAATAATTTGGAACTTAAAATATAGAATTATTATATAATTTTATCGAGTCATTTTAAATTTTATGAAAATCGGATGCATAGATCAATTACAGGTACAATCAAAAGTATTCCATTACATTACGGTCAATGGGGAAAAAGTTTCAAATGCATTTTACACGTTTCAAATTTAAAATACATAATTATTACATAATTTTGTCGAGTTATTTCAAATTTTTTGAAAATCAGATGAATAGATCAATTACAGAGACAATCAAAAATACTCCGTTACATTACGGTCAATGGGGGAAAATGTTTCAAATGCATTTTAATGGTGTTACACTCATTCGAACATAATGAAATTGATATGTATCTTTAAAGTACACATTATAATATACATTTTGCCTAATCTGTGGTGCAAAGAACATTTGTTATTGATTTACAAGGCCACACAAAAGTATTCCATTACATAATGGTATAAGGAGAACATTGTTTGGTGAGCTATTTTAATTGCAAATAACTATTTACAGTTTTATGATATTGATATATGAGAATGTTATTTTTAAAATTTCGTTATCGTACGAACGCACCACATTTGTTACGCTTCACGCGAAGCTTTGCGGTATATTTGCATTTTACTTACAAAGAACAAAATATAAATATACCTGCAGTATTTTATTGAGTACGATACGCATTTCATGGCGTTAAAGAGCAAGAAAAATGATATTAGGGCCAATGGAATTGTGATACGCACGTTACATATGACACACTGCTTTATTACAAACGTCATGAATTTCTTTATGTCCCACCCAACATTATATGCGCATCAGCAGGTGCATAACAAAGATCAGCACTTAACAATAAATCGGTCGCAGTGACAGCGACCGATATACATGACAGAGATTTCTCTGAAAGAAGTAACGCTAATATTCACTGTTGCTTATAAATAAAACATTACTTTCTAAATTTTGTGGATTGAGTTTAATATTTAAAAAGTTATTATTTTATTTTAAGATCGTGTACTCATAAGAGAGATTTCTGCACTTATAAGGAACAGGATATAGACTTTAATGTGTTGAAAATATTTAAACAAAATTTGCACGTATATATTAAACGTAATTTCTTCATGTTCACACGTCTTTTTAATAAAATACGATGATGGTTTAACTAGAAAAATAACACGTGATTTAAAAAGAAAATTCATTTTCCACTTACGCTTTCCATTTAACAAAAATACGTAATTTAAGAAGATGTAACCCAATCGCGGCTGTCGGCTCAATCGTTCGGAGTTTCCCGAGGTTTTCATTGAACCTTGGATTAGCTGGCGTAAATACGGGTTGAGTTCTTTTAGTAAAACCCCCTCGGAGGGCATCCCCCCCCTTTAGCACCTACATCCCTCGTGTTGATTATTGGCCGTCATAACTACAACACGATTCATAAGAGGTTCTACTTCTATGACATGAAATTTACGTAAATTTTTCGATGTTTTTCGGTTACAAAATAAATAAATAAATAAATAAATTGAAATTAGCATTACTTTTTGTTATTTTAAATTATATTTACTGAAATTTTAACTGTACACATCAATTGCACAATATTTTTCTGTAAAAAATTAAGATTATGTGTTTAATTTTTTATGAAAAATATGTTTGTAGATGGCGTAACTTATTGCACTGTCTCCTGCGTCCTCTGGAAATGTAATGAGTTATTAATTTGTCGCGAAATAGCTTAAAGTGAAATACTGCATGTAATTAATTGTATTGTACATTAAATGCTTAGTTTTCGAATTTGCATCTATTATTCAAACAATTACATGCAATAAAAAAAACTCAAATTGAAATGGAAAGAGTCGCATTTATGGGGAAATTTAAACTGTTGATAGAGTCAAGTTAAAGAGAGACGAAGGGAAAATAGCTTATTACTTACTTACTTTGAATTTAAATAAAGATGGATCAAATCATCTGGTTATTCTGAACTAGATGAATCTATCGTTTTTCGATAGAAGCTCATAAAATGTGGATTAAAAGTACGTTTACCTCCATATGAATGCAATTTATGTTAATAAAGCATTGATTTATTAAACAAAAAAAAAAAAAAAAAAAAAAAAAAAAAAAAAAAAAAAGAGAGAGAGTGAGAGAAAATAAATATAATGAATATATGAATTTAAGAAATAAAAAGTGACATAAATCAGTCATGTATTCTTTGTTTTGCCTTTTTCCTTCTGTTTTATTTTAATCTCTTTCAAAATTAACATTTTATGAATAAAATTGTATAAAAAAACTTATTTTAACTATTTAAAAATTAATATGGTTTATGCTTTCATAAAAATCTGTTTAGGAAAATCAGTCTGTTAATCATAAACATTCAGAAAAAAGAAAATATTATTTGCTAAAATTAAGAACTAATTTAGAGCATGACACATTCCTAAAATATTTTAAATAATAAACAGAGGAGATAGAAAATAAAGCATTAGAAATTATTCTGTTTCCTAATCTTTTTAGTGTATTACTTTTCTGTAAATTATGGGCATTATTTGGTTCTTCCATCTATTATGAACATTCCTAAATGACTATTTATTTCCGAGGTACAGGTTTTCAAGCTTTTAGACTGAAGTCGTTTGGAACTGGAAATTCCGGAAGATAATTTTCATGTTATGCAATCACAAACTTTCCATAATTAAAAATAAAACTATTTTCTCTGCACGAACATGGGGGTCTGCGGTTTGAGCTTGAGAAATCCCACTCTGTGGAGTTTTCATTTAACAGGTGAATGAATGATTTTATTCAGCTACCCTGTTGGTCAGAAAAACAAAGTAAATGTAAGGGAAAATACTGAAAATGAAATATGCCAATAAATAAGTAAAAATATACATATATTAAAATATAGTATTATTATTTTAAAAAAAATTCGAATGCAGAATTTTTAATAATACGAATCAATTCGAGTGGAAATCGAAAAGAAATCTGTCGTAGTACAAAAGATGTATTAAACATTTACCCTAATAAAATTTTGCTGATTGTATTTATTCAATTGAAAAAAATGTATATATAGAATAGAAAGAGGAACGTTTAATACTCTCCAATTCTCGGTAAAAAAGAAAAGAAAATAGTACTTTTATAAATTTATGAATGATCCTTGATTAGATTCTAATATCTTATATTCCAAACATGTTATTTCTATCAATGTGGTGCTACGCAGAATTTCAAACTATTCGTTCAATGGGATATATCTTTTAATTGCATTTTCATTTAAAAAAGTAACTTTTGATAACAAATATTTAACATGATTACTATACTACAGCAATTTTGAATTTTGTATTATTAAAGTTTGCACATGGTTTCATTTAAAATTTTTATTATTCAAATTCAATATTTAAATTTCTAATTTAATGTATTTTTTATCTATTTATTTTTATTTCATTTTATTTTATTAGTACTTGTGCTATGTCATCTTGGTTGATCTAATCTGTGCAAACATCCTTTTTCAAGTGGAAAAAAAAGAATAAAAAAGAAAGAAAGAAAGAAAAAAGAAGAAAAAACAGTACATGGCCCATCAAGACATCGTTATTTTAGCATATCTATGATTTGCCTTTTTGGATAGAATAAGTCGGCGCATTTCTTTCTCAATTTTCAGGCAGAAGTTAATAGACCTCTACAGTAGAAAGATCGGTAATTTCTATTGATACATAATGATTATAGGCGGCAACAATGAACTTAGTTATAACAGATGTAAATTTTCATTTTTCTTTTTTGGGTGAAAAATGTCCGGGCCAGGATTCGAACCAGGGATGTATTAGCTGAAGCCGCCAATGTTCTACCAACTGAGCTATCCCGGACAGGAACACTGGAGGACTATTTCACCCAAATTACCCTCAACGATTGCTTTATCTGGTCTGATTAATTTACCGATTGAATATTCGTGTTTCAAAATTAATCTACTGAACTTAGTGTTTTACTTTAATGTTGTATGTAACAAAATTATCAAAGAGGATGATTTATGATGATGAATAACCCCACCACTCCTGTTTAGTAATTAAAATGGAGTAGTCATGGGTCAATTTGTACGAAATTTCTTTTAAAGTTCCGTTATTATTATTATTATTATTATTATTATTATTTTATTTATTTATTTATTTTTTATTTTATTTTATTTTATTTTTATTTTTATTTTTATTTTTTTAAGAGCGATATTTTGTTATTTAACTGACTCTATAGAACAACTTTTAAAAACTGCATTCATGGACAGTTTGCTTTTAGTCAACAAGTACATATTAAATCAACGAAATGGCTTATAAAAAGATAAACTTGAAATTAGTTGAACACTTGCATCAGTTTGAATAAGAGGTACCACATAATATTATCTTTATTAAGACATGACAAGTACATCCATACCATACACATAAAAAAAAGAAAAAAAAAACTTTTCAGGTCATCCGCTTGTCTTTCCGAAAAATCGTATATTAAGTCATTAAGTACATATTAAAGCGATGAAAAGTCTTATAAAAGATAAACATGAAATTAGTGGAGAGCTTTGTTGTGAATGCCTCCGTGGTTTTACCAGCAAACCAATTTTTGTTACTTGGTTGCTGTTGGCAACGAACCTTTTTTTGTTGTTGTTTTTCCTCAGACGATTTTTATTCTGAGTAGTAGAATGTTTTTTGGAACCGACTAGTTCGGTAATAATTGATATTCGCTTTTGTAAATAAATATGTATATATCTTTTTTAATCTGAAGTTAATTTAATTGCTGTAAGTAAGATTCACTGAGTTTTAGAATTTAATATTTGAACTGACACATTAATACGAACTGTATTCGACAATCTAGACTTTATTCGAACGACTTTAGCCTGCAATCTTAGATATTATGATGTGATATGCATCATTTTTTGGCGTCCGCGACAGGATGTATGATGAAACACTTGATGTCTCTGTCTGAATGATCTGATAAACGAAAGAATGAGGTAAGTACCTCAGATTTAATTATTTGAAATAAATTGAATTATTTATTAATTGAATAAAATAGATTTAATTTACTATGGATCTTGAACTGCTAAAGAAAAAAAGAGCAGTTATTCGTACTCAAGTTACGAAAATATTTGATAAGGTTAAAGATTTATTAGATGATACACAAACTTTAGAAATCGAAAATAGGAAAACGCAGTTAAATATTTTAATGCAGCAGTTAAATGATAAATTGAAAACGTTAAAATCGTTAAACTCTGAGACAGAACCATTGGTTCTTGATGCTGAATTTGAAAAGGAAATTGAAAAGTCCGAAACATATAATGAAAATATAATTGAATGGAAATTTAAAATTTCCAAATTTATAAATGATACTACAATTACTTCTGAAACTAAGCAAGATGCTTCAGATAATGAAAGTGATAGTAGTAGTAAGAATAGTTCTCTACTAAAAAGTCAAAAAACTTTGAATCAAAATATAGTTAAACTACCAAAACTTAACATATCTAAGTTTTATGGTGATCCATCTTTATGGCTTGAATTTTGGAGTCAATTTTCGAACTCAATTGATAATAATGAGCATTTAACTTCAATTGATAAATTTTCCTATTTAAAGTCACTTTTAGGCGGAAGTGCTGCGAATTCTATTGCAGGATTTTCGCTGACTAAAGAAAATTATGGTCATGCTATAGAGATATTGACAAGTCGTTTTGGTCGTAACGACCTTGTAATTAACAGTCACATGACTAAATTACTTAATTTGAAACCTGTGAGAAATTCAAGTAACATTAAAGCTCTTAGAGAATTATATGACGAGTGCGAAATTCAAATAAGAAATCTGAATTCGTTAGGTGTAGCATCAGGTTCATACGGACATTTATTATGTCCTATTATTCTTAAAATTATTCCATCTGATATTGCTCTGGAATTTAATAGAAAGCGCACTAAATGTACCGACTGGGATGTAACTGAATTAATAAAATTTTTAAAAGATGAAATCGAATCTCGTGAAGCCACCATACAATTGAATGGTTTTGAAAAAACAATTCATGAAAATAAATATGAGCCTAATAAGAAAAATTTTAACACTTATAAAAGAAGCGTTCCAACAACCTCAGCATTAACAACAAATGTTAATAATAACTGCATTTTTTGCAATAAAAGTGAACATAATACCGAAAATTGCAAGTCGCTGACCGTTCCAGAAATGCGAGAAAAGTTGAAAAGGGAGGGAAGGTGTTTTAAGTGCTTTAGAAAATTTCACATTTCCAGCTTTTGTAAGTTTTCAAATGAAAATTGTAAAATTTGTGGCAAAACATAATACAATAATGTGGCATAATACAATACTTTGCAATTCTCAAAATAAAAAACCAGAAATATCAGAGCAGAAAAGTAGCATTGTATCCTCAGTATCCCACTGTAATAGTAATATAATTAATTTAAATAAGGAAGTTATATTGCAAACTATTCATGTAAAGGTAGAAGCAGGTGAAAATTCCGAAATCGCACTTTGTTTGTTTGACTCTGCTAGTCATCGTACCTTCGTTACAGAAAATTTAGTTTCTAAACTAAAACTTGAAATCATTAGAAATGAAAATTTAACTGTATATACTTTTGGTTCAAAAAAGTCTGAGGAAAGATGTTATGATGTCGTTCAGTTGAAACTAATTCACTTGAAAAACAAAAAACGTAGTATAGTTGTGGAAGCTTTAGTCACACCAATTATCACGAATTCTTTGATACAAATTCCTCCCCTTCCAATCAATATAAAGAGAAAACTTTCTAAATTTCGTCTTGACAGATGGGAAGATTTTGATAATCGTAATGTCGAAATTTTATTAGGTGCAGATTACATATATCAGATTAACGGTAGAGTATATCCAATAAATAAATCCTTATTCGTGTGTGAAAATTTATTTGGTCATTCACTTTGTGGGACAATTGACTCAAACAAAAATAGCGATAGTAATCAAGCTGGTGTCTTATCGACTCAGGTTATGAAACCTATTGAAAATGATTTAAAATCACTGTGGGAGTTAGAAGCTTTAGGAATTAATACAGAAGGAAACATTTCAGAGTTAGATAAAGAATTAATTAAAAAATTTGAAGACAATTTGCATTTCCTTGAGCACCGTTATCAAACTAAATTATTATGGAAAGGTGATAAAAGCGATTTTGGTAGCAATTATAATAATGCTAGACATAGATTTTTTAACTTGAATAGAAAATTACACAAAAATAAAGAATTATTGCAGAAATATAAAGAAATTGTAATTGAACAGGAATTAAATAACATAGTAGAAGAATCCCCCAATAAAATTATAAACAGCGGATATTTCATGCCGCACCGCCCTGTCTTGCGAAATGATAAATCCACAACTAAAGTTAGAATAGTATTCGATGCTTCTTCAAAAGAAAACAACAAATCATTAAATGATTATCTGTACAGTGGCCTTAATTTGAATCCAAATTTATTAGAAATTATTCTTAATTTCAGAAAATTCAATATTGCATTTTGTGCAGATATCGAAAAGCTTTTTCTCCAAATTTCCGTAGCAGAAGAAGACCGCGATTTACTTAAATTTCTTTGGTTCAATAATGATCCTAACAACTTTTTCAAAATTTTAAGATTTAATCGTGTACCACTTGGCGTTTCATGCTCACCATTTATTTTGGCTGCCCCAATTAAATACCATATTAAAGAATATCGCGATCAACATCCAAGTGTTGTAAATACGCTAGACAATTTCCTATATCTCGACGATCTAATTTCAGGATCAGATTTTGAAAATGAAGCTTATTATTTATCAGCAACAGCTTCTGAAATTCTCGAAGATGTTGGAATGAATGTAAGAAAACTTAAAGATGAAATTAGTTCAATGAATATTGAAAATTTGAAAGTTACTCAAGAAGAAAATGTTACGCTGAAAACTCTGATTGATGAAGCAAATCATAAGATGAATGCTCTTGAAAACTTGAATAAAAATCAATCTTCAATTCTGGAATTTAAAAATTATTCAAAAGGAACTGAAAAGAGTTGTCAAGAATTGAAAAGAGAAGTATGCGATTTGAAGAAGAAATCAAACTTAACGGAAAGGGAAATTAAAATAAAAGAACATGAAATTACAGAATTAATTGCACTTCGCAGTAAATATGAAGATGAAGATAATGAATTGAGAGAAGAAACTGTATCATTAAAGGAAAAACTTATAGAATCTAGCGCCTCTACTGAAGCTTTGAGAAAAGAACTGATGTATACCAAGCAAAATTCATCTGACATGGAATGTAAGTTAAAATTACAGCTAGAACAGGATCATTTATTACTTCAAGAATCAATATCCATTAAACAGACGCTTTCTGAATATCATTTGAGATTAGAAACATCAATGTTGGATGCAACGAAAGAAATTCAAAGACTGAGATCTAATTACAACCTTGAAGAAGACAAAGCTCTGTCTTTGGAATCACGACTCTTAAAATTTGATGGAGCTAATCAAAATTTAGAAGGCCACTTCTACTCCGAATATTGTTTCCTTCCACCAACTCTTTCTTTAGAATCAGATAGTGGATTTATATCTACTAATCTCCCGTTCTGTTCATATCTTTCTCAAAGATCTGTTAATAGTTTTAAGACATCCTTTAGTGAAAATCCACATAAATTGAAAACCTCGAAAAATGCATCTTATACTCAAATTAAAGTTACAAACAATGATACTGACTTATTGAAATCAACATTAGTAAAAATGGTTGAGAAATTAAGTTCTACTGAGAAGGAAAGCGATGATTTGAAGAATTCTATATCACGAATGCAGAAACAAGAAGAAGAATTAAGAAGTGAGCATAGTAGATGTATTTCCAAAATTTATGAGTTAAACACAGAATCAGAAGATAAGAAAAATGTTGAAAAAGATATGATTACAAAATTTACTGACATACCTCATCATGAAGAAGAGATCAAGTCATTGGAGGGAAAAAAGAGAAGACTGGCCGAAGAAGTAAGAAATTCGAAATTCAGTACGTCAACTGTCACTAAGGAAAAAGACAGAAAAATTGATAAAATGAAGATGACTATTTCAGAGTATGAGGTAGAACTTAGAAATGTGAAGTCATCGAAAGAATATGCTGAAACTAAAGTTTCCGAATACATCCAGTCCAGTGAAGATACTGAAACTAACGATATAAGTTTAAAAGAAACAATAATCAAGAAAGAAAAGAAAATTAGATCATTGGAAAACAATTTGCAGATTTTAAACAAAGAGTACCATTCTTCAGAAACAAGAAACAAAAGTTTTAATAATGCTGATATTGAGATGCTAACTGAACAAAAGAAGACTTTAAAGAAGAGATTAATTACGCTTGTTGATGAACTCCTCAAGAATAATGAAAAACAAATAAATGACTTAACTGCCTGTCTTTCTTTGATTGCTAAACGATTGAGGTCTTTACCTTCTTATGAATTTCCAATTTGTACCCAAGAAAAATCTAACAAGATTCTGTTTACGAAAAAATATAAATACAAGCGACAACTTACTGATCACTTTTGTAAAAGGCGAAGAGACAAATGCCTCTTAGAACTTAAATCTGTTTTTCAAGTTAACGTAAACTCATCACTTCAGTTGAAAATTAGTGATATAGTGCTAATTTATGATGAAAGCTCCTCAAACACATGTGGAAATGTGTTCGTGTTAAACTTATATATGATCGCTATTCTAGAACAATATCATGTGTATTAAAGACTGAAAACGGCGATCTTAAAAGACCAGTGCAAATTTTTTATAACTTAGAATTGGACTTGATGAACTTGATAGACTAAAAAACTCTAAAACTCTAAAACTATTACATTTTTTTTTGCTATTATTTACCTTTTGTTATTGTTTAATTTACATTCATTTCATGTGTTTTACTTTATTTTCTTAGATAGAAGTTTTCTTATTATCTTTATTTGTACCTGTATTTACGAATATTATCCGAAATTTATGTAAAGTATGTAAGTATATTCTTATGTTTATTAAAGTGTTTAATTTAGATGCTGAACTAAATGTTCAGCCGGGGGCAGTATGTTGTGAATGCCTCCGTGGTTTTACCAGCAAACCAATTTTTGTTACTTGGTTGCTGTTGGCAACGAACCTTTTTTTGTTGTTGTTTTTCCTCAGACGATTTTTATTCTGAGTAGTAGAATGTTTTTTGGAACCGACTCGTTCGGTAATAATTGATATTCGCTTTTGTAAATAAATATGTATATATCTTTTTTAATCTGAAGTTAATTTAATTGCTGTAAGTAAGATTCACTGAGTTTTAGAATTTAATATTTGAACTGACACATTAATACGAACTGTATTCGACAATTTAAATACTATTCGAACTATTCAAACCTGCAATCTTAGTTAGATGTTATGATGTTATGTAACAAGCTTATAGTTATTCAGCTACATTGTCTATTTTATTTTAAATAAATGTCTAAAATTAAAAATAAATAAAGATAAAAAATCAAACAGTATTAAAGAAATAAAGTATAATTTTGAACTTTTTGAACTATTTTACTAATAATATCAGTATTGTAAATATTATTATTCCTACATTGCTATTATTATAATTTACTGTGAGGGAAATTTTGATCATATATGCCCCCCCCCCCCCCCACACGTCTTCTCTTCGACAATTTGGAATATATAAATATATAAATAGAGGCTGAATTTTAAAATTACCAACTTTTTACTAATGATTTACTCAATATTGAAATTTTCTCAGTAGTTTTATTTAATCGCTTTATTTTATATTATAAAATATATACGTATCAGATAATTTGGGGCGTGAAAGGGGGAGGATAATAATAAACTTTAAATATAATCAGTGCAAATAATAAAATAACTTAGCTGTAAGTCAGCAACAATTTATTCCGTTTAAAGGATCCGAATATATGTATTAATGAAAATGCTAACTATTTGTAATAAATTTGTTAATTTAAAAAAAATCTGTTTGCCAGCATAATAGTTATGATATATTTTATAATAATTCTAAATCATTAAGGTTAGTTTGTAAAGTATTTTAGGACATATAAACTAAATTTTCTAATGCTATTTTTAAAAGTCGATGTCGCTAAAACGTAACGTAATGTTTGAAATATATTAAAATTATTCTTTGTGATATTGTTAATTCCTTGTCATGGCAAATGAACGCTATGTGAATGCAAATGAACGAATGTGGGCTCTGATTGGTGAAGAAAACGTATCTTTCATACCATTTTTTCCAAAACGACAGAAAATCCTGCCCTTTTTTGAACGGTACAGTCATTCAAAGTAACTTTGAACCATAGAGTGTAACATTGCACTACGTCCTAATTTTCAATATTTCTGACTTAAAAAGACTAAATAAACTCAAGAATTGTGCTCTTTGACAAGGTTCTTAACTGGAATTTTTACTCATTGTTTTAGAAAAAAAAATTAGCAACATTATGCGCAATTAATTGCATCATCACGCAATTTTTGTGGAGTATTGTTATCAACTTAATTATGATTGCAGCTTTGAAGTTGTTGTAATCCAATATAAATTTTCATAGTAAATCACAATCTATGCATTCATCAGACATATTATTATCTAAGCGTTGTAAATGTGTTAATACTTTGTGATTATTTATTTATCAATAGTTAATAAAATCAAAATAAGAAGGCACAGCCATTTTACCTCATTTACAGAGAAATTTTGAGCCGGCTCAAAGCCATACTGATGTTTATAATTTACTGATTATAGGTACTACTGTCAAAAATTCCCCATATTTACAAATGTATTTTATACAAATGCCGAAATTGTGCATTAGATATAACATGTAAATATTTTTACAAATATGAGTAAAATATGTAAAATTCATTTAAAGGCGTTATTTGGGGCGGAGCTACTCCAATTCGACATTTCATATATTTGGCATTTTTTATTCTTGTTTGAATAATACGTACTAGTATTAGTATGCATTATTGAAACTGTGGATACATTATTGACCTAAAACATTGAAAATTGTTTTTCATTGCATTTTTATGTTTTATATGAACAATAAGTGGTTCTTTTTATTCTTAAATATTCATGGTTTTCTTTTTCCTTTCTTCTTATGTAAAATATTTGTTGAAAAATCATAAATTATATAAATCTTGCGATGTTAGGATGTGTAAATTAGGAGCCTTTAAATATCTGAAAACCTTTTTTGGGTTCAAAATTATCTTAAATATACTACTTTTTTATATAATGAATTATTTTAGTTGGTATTTATCATGTGGTGCAAAGTTACTGTAAATTTTGAACCAGAATAAAAATTCATTTTATATTACTCTTAATATTAAATAATAATAATAATATTATTCTTTAATATTTCATAGTCATGTAATAGTTTAGTATCATGCCCCTAGTTGTAACAATATTCTTAAAATTAGAGTGTGGTATATGAAAATAGAGAAAATGGGGATCAAAGCTACTCCTGATGAATGTATACTCTCATTTCCAAAATAGACGAGCGTTTAGGAAGAGAAACGACCTCTGTGATGTAACACATATTCTATTGCATATTTTTCTAAAGCATTATCCCCTTCTGAAAAAAATTACCCTGCTATTAAGCTAGAATTAATGGCTATTTACAAAGCAGTTGTTGCTTTTAAATATTATCTTTACAACAGAAATTTTACTATTTTATCTGACAGTGCTCCATTAAAACACTATAAGAAAGTTAGCAACCCTGCAGATATCATAACTAGATGGCTCACCGAGTTATCTGAATATTCATTCAATTTTCAACACATTCCAGGTTCGTCAAATGTACTTGCTGTCTATCTTTCTAGAAATAATTTCAAAAATAATCAACAAACGTTAGACACAAATCCTGAATTAGTATATGATACCACTCACATTCTTCCTATCATTGAGAATGATGAGCATGAAAAGACTATCTCTGAGTCACATTCAATTAATTATTTGACTGTTGGTAATTCAAAAAATCATAAAGATCCTTTGCTTGAAATATCAAACCAGACATTTGTTAATGAACAGTTAAAAGATACAGAATTATCTGTTATATATAATAAAATATTAAACAATGGTAGATCAGATAAATATGACATGTACTTTATTCATCCTGATACTAAAGTGTTGATGTTTAAAAAAAACATGCCACATGACTCACCATTTTCTTATCATATTGTGGTACCACACTCATTAAAAGCTAAGGTTTTAGCAATTTCACATCTTTCACATTTCGGTCTAAAGAAAACCTATGAATTTGTAAGTAAAAGATATTTTTGGAAAGGTATTTACACAGACACATTAAATTATGTTGCGTCATGTATTAAATGTTTGCAACATAAACATCACAAAACACAGCCTGCACCTTTGCAAGCAACGTACACTCCAAAACAAGCAGGTCATATTGTAGCAATTGACATTGTAGGTCCTTTTAGAAATGGTTATTCAGTATTAGCAGTAACAGAACACTTTTCTAGACATATGGAATTATATCCTTTAAAGGAGACTTCTGCTAATAAAGTTGTTGAATCACTGTTTAAATATTTCACATGCTTTGGGAGACCTTGCGTAATTTTGTCTGATCTAGGTTCCCAATTTATTTCCAGTGTTTACAACATTTTTAATGAAACATTAGGTATAAAAATATCTCATTCTTCAGTCTCACACCCCCAATCGAACTCGATTGCTGAAAGAATCAATTCTTCAATTAAAACCTCAGTTAATACTTTATTACTTGAAGGACACTCTTTTGAACATGCATTGTTGATTCACAAATGCTTATACAATGGCTCCACACACTCATCTACAAAATTCTCACCAAATCTTTTACATTTTGGGCGTGAGTTATCATTAATATTTGATACATATGACACTCATGCAAATCAACCATTTCTTGATAATGTTGACACTTATAAATTATTAAAAGAACTGGATGCAATGTACCAAAAAGCTTATGAAAACATTGTGTCTGCTCAACATCAAAGAAACTTAAAATTTTCACAATTTGCAAAACTACGTCCATTAACTGTCCATGATATTGTGTATCTAAAGTCTCGAGATAAATATAAACCAAAATATACTGGTCCTTATGAAATTATTATGAAACATTCACCTGTTTCATTTACTATAAGGAAATATCAGTATTCACATGCTCCTTCTTTTAGAGTGCATATAGATAGACTTTTACTTGCTCCACCTAGAAATGCATATCTTAATTCTAACTTTAATAAAAATACAAGCTCTAATATTAATAACAACAATAATAATTATCAGCAGTACAATAGCAATAATTCTCCTAAAAACATTATTTCAGGATATAATCTTAGACCAAGAAAATAAATGTAATGCCACATGTTTTGTGTTAACTGGCCAGGACACAGAATTATGTTTGGTTGTGTACTATGTATTGGATCTTTTACTGGTCTACTGCTGGTTCAGTTCATTGTGTATAAGATTCTCTATGCAGTGTACAATTTGGTTTTATATTTTATTTTCATACTACTATTTTGATATTTGTGTACTTTAATATTTTGACAAGTTTATTTCATAAGGTGCTTAAGTAAATTTGCTCTACACTCTATTGGAATGGCATTTTACATTTCCAGAATTTTTTTTAATACTGATCAGTGTTGATTTTTTTTATTTACATATTATGCATATTTCGATTCTTACATTTTAATGAAGGTATTATGTTTTTGTAAATTTCATTCAACTATAAACAGTGTATCAAGTCAGTATTTAGAATTATTTTTTATATAAAAAAAAAAATTCTTTTTCAGCATTTATTTAAATGTGTGTTTAAGCAGTGTATGTAAACTGTTATGATAATTTAATTTAACAAGTTGCAAGCATTTTCAAGCAACAGCAACATAAAAGACAATTTCTATAAAAAAAAAATATGTCATCTAAAGATTTGCTTTTACAGCAGAACTGTTTTTTTTTTTGTAAGCGCTTACACTTGAATGATGACGAAGACATGCTTACACTTGAATAATGAAACGAAGAATATAAAAAATAGGTTGTGTATACACATCAAATTGCTGGATATTAAAAGCAATGACTAGCATATATGCATGAATATAAAGGCCTAGGCATAAGTTGAAGTTTATTTATTTTTTTGGTAACATTTTGTGTATCGTATTGTGTTTTATATATATCATATATAATTTGTAATTTTTATAAACATATAGTTATTCTTATTTTATAAGTGTATATTTTGCTTGTGCTTTGTACATAGATTCCCAACACTTTAAATTTTTTTATAAGAAAAAATATTTTTTTTTTCCTTCGCCAAAAAAAATATTTTTTGGTGGTCCTTCGAGTGATAATATGTGATGTAACACATATTCTATTACATATATTTCTATTATTTTTTTCAATTGTGAGTTCCCCCCCCCCTCTTTTAAAATTTATTTTTAAAAGAAAAGTATTTTTAATACGTATTTTTATTGTGTGTTCACCTCCAAGTGCATATAAAATAATAATAATAAATAAAAAGAACAAGTAACAAATTAGTTTTAAAATATCATTCCATTTCTAGATTTTTCTTTCTTGTTCTTCAGTTGATTAAATATCAAACGACTGTTTTATGTAACTGCTGTTTTTTATTTCCCAATCATTTCATTTTGTCTTGTATAAAGAACTTAATTTGTTACCTGTTGTGAAATTCCGTTTAGGGTTGCCGGCTGCTGCACGTTCTCGCCACGAGCGATAAAGACTATATTCTTGACAACACTCATTTTTAAATTTTCCCATTTGTTTATCATGTAACGGCCCTTTTTACCTGTACATTGTTTTGCTTAGATTGGGAATCTATTCTATGCCAAAAGACTTTTTTTGGCGTTTGTGAAATCTGAAATTTTTGTCAGTTTTACGTTTGTCACTGCTAAGTAAAGATGCACGATCTCTGTCGTCAGCGATGACTAATGTTTTCTATATTATGTTCGAAGACATTTCATATTATTGTGCTGTTTACTGACTAAGGTTTTCTGTATAATGTTCAATGGCATTTTATATTACCGTGCTGCATACTTAACGTTTATGGATATTCAATTTCTTGTGCTTTGAGAAATAAAAAAAGTAGTCAAGATGATTCTCTGAGAAGTGATTTTCATTAGTGAAAATGTCTTCATTTTTTAACTTCAGAAACAAATGTAAAATCAGGACCTGGTGTTCATCACAACATTTGTACTACGATCTCGGCCTAGCAAAAAAAACGTGCCTTTTATTTCATCCTTTGCATCGATCTCGGCCACACGTATGAAATGTGTCCTATTTTTCATATTTAGCTACCATAGAACTATAGCACATAAAATGCGGCACATTATTTTAAAACTTCGCCACCTCAGAACTATTTTGCCATCACAGAACTTTGAAATGTGCCCTTTATTTCCAATTTTGCCACCATAACCTCTAACAGTAGAACTTACAAAAACTAGTGTCTAGGGATCCCACTTTTTCATGCCCCACCAGTGGCCGAGAGGATCTGCCACCGTAACTGGAAGACGGATGGTGCTGGGTTGGAAACCCAATCGCGGTCATTGGCTTAACTGTTGGGAGTTTTCGTGTTTTTCTTTGAACCTTGCGTAAATACGGATTGGGTTGCTTTAGTAAGACCCACATGAAGGGCACACTTGGACCTATATCCCACGAGCAGATAATCTGATGTCACAAAATAATCCAAATTAAGTCCACTTTTTCATTTTGATCTTCTGATTCTGCAGGATCAGAACTTGCGCATAACGTTCTCGCCATGACGTAGCTATTTACCGTTTACCATAGGCCCCACCAGTGGCCGAGAGGTTCTGACCTCTCAACTGGTAGACATCAGGTGCTGGGATCGAACCCAATCGCGGCCGTCAGCTTAACAGCTCGGAGATTTCCGTGGTTTTCTTCGAATCTTACATAAATGTGGGTTAGGTTCCCTTAGAAAGAGCCCCACGAATGGCTTTCTCCCCCTGGACCCATATCCCTTTAGTAGATAATCGGCCGACACAAAATAAACCAACGCAATCGTTTAACATAATATTCTAAGTAGAATCTACTGAAGAACGATACGCTGTAGTGGTATGACATACAACTTCAGACTAGGCGGTTTGAGTCCGATTTTATACTGCTCTCAAGTTACAGAGCTCAACATTTTCTAAATTCAGTTTAAATGCAGTAATTTAAATAAAAAATATTTCGTAATTTTAAATTATTATTATTATTACTTTCAGAAAAGTTCCAATGAGCAGGGACGTGCGAAGAGAAAACTGCGCACGGAACAAAGTTTCAATTTGGCACCCTTCTTCCCCAACTTTTTCTTCTGACAGGCGAAAAAATTGGTATTATAAGTTTGGCGCCACCCGAAATTTTCGCGCTCGGGGTGACCCATTTTCTCACGGCGCTGTTAATGAGTATTGCTCATTAGGAAATTAAAACAGGGATAAAAGTAATATTTTGTAATAACTTTAAGCATAGTTTAAATGCATTATTTTAAATTAAAAAAAATATTCATAATCTTTAATTTAATATTTTAATTAATTAATTTACTTGTTCAGAAAAGTTCAATGAGTATTATTCCTTAGAAAGTTAAAATTGGGAGAGTAGTAATGCCTTGTAATAATTTTAAGTATATTTTAAATGCAGGTTTTTAGCTTTAAAAAACTATTTCAGAAATTTTAATTTAGTATTTTTATTTAATTATTTATTCTATTTTTGTAGAAAAGTTTTAATGAGTATCATTCTTTAAAAAATGAAAACAAAAAAAGCAGAAATATTTATTTGCTAGTTTTAAATTTAGTTTAAATGCAATATTTTAAATAAAAAAATTAATGATTTTAAATTTAATACCTATATACACATATATATATACATTTTTATTTTCAGAAATTTTTTAATGAGTATTACTCCTTAGGAAATTAAAAAAGGGAGATGGGTAATACTTTGTAATGATTTTAAATAGTTAAATAATTTTAAGAGTTATATAGTTTATATGCAATATTTTAAATTTAAAAATTTAATTATTTAACAATTTTAAATCAAACACTTTTTTTTCACTATTCTAAATTTAACTAATATTTATTTTTATAATTTTAATTATTTAATAATTTTATTTTTTATCATAATTTTAAAATAACATTAAATTTTAAATAAATAATAAAAGTTAATATTTTTTATGATTTGATATTTCATCATGACTTAGTAAATCAAATTTTTTAATGATTTAAAGGCACTTTAAAATCTGGATTTAATAAAGCTTTACATTTTTCTAATATTTTTATATTTAATAATTTAATATTTTTTTCTTAATGTTTAATAAAATAATTATTATAATCAAATGGTCTATATTCTACAAGCATTTCTTAGTGAACTAAATTAAATAGCATAAATATTTAAAAAACAGCTTTTACCCGTTCATACTCAGTCATTTTTATTAATTCGTCTTTGTAGAACTGTATATTAACTGTAGCATTTATACACACCACATAGTATGTATGGATAATTATATTAAAACATAAAAGCGCATAAACAAGCATTTCCTGCCTTTATCGCTAATACACAGTACTTTTTATGGAATATGCAATCAGAAATCTTTTGTGTATGCCTATAAATGCTATACACTTAGTAGCCCTGTATATGCTTTACACATAAAGTAACATATAGTGAGACTCATCGACGTATATCAAATACATAAAAAAATAATATATATTTCTTTAAATTCAGAATTTAAAGTTTCTTTAAATGATAAAAATATCAACATTTATTATTTCTTCAAACTTAAATGTTCTTTTAAATCAATGATAAAAAAAAAATTATTAAATATTTAAAATTATGAAACAAATATTATAAAAATCAAAATTGTGAGAAAAATATTTAATTGTAATAAAATTTAAAATTGCGAAAAAAAATATTAAATTTAAAATACTGCACTTAAATTAAATTAAAAATTACTATATATATATACGTATTTGTATATATTCATACATTCATATACACATGTATATTATTTTTTTAAAATATACAATACTGCATTTAAAATAAAATTTAAAATTACAAAAAATTATTCCTGTCTTGTTTTAATTTCCTAAGGAGTAATACTCTTTAAGAGTTTTCTGCCTAAATAAATAAATAAAACTATGCAATAAATAATTTTTAAATTTAAAATATTGTTTTTTAATTAAACTTAAAATTATTACAAAATATTACACCTCTCCCTATTTTAATTTCCTAAAGAGTAATACTCAGAACTTTTCTGAAAATAATAATTTAAAATTATGAAATAAATAAATTTTACAATTTAAAATACTGCAGTTAAACTATGTTTAAAATTAAAAAATATTCTTTTCAGAAATTCACATTAATAAAAATTGTTAATATGGATACAAATATTAAAAAAAAATAAAATTTCAATTTTTCTCTTCAAAATAAATTTGAAAAGATATCTTCAGCAATGTATGGAACTCAAATCGTGCAATATTAAAAAGAATGCCATACCAATTAGATCATAATGTTCTTCGCTAGACTTTATTAAAAAAAAATACAAAGTTGCAACGTCATGTCCGGAACGGTATGCGCACGCGCTGATCATACAGGGACACGCGATCAAAATGAAAAAGCGTGATCGTTAGACGCTTGTCACAGTGGTCGACTACTTAAATCTGCTAATCAATGAGTAAACGAGGATAACTTATTACCGTATAGGCGATCACTCGTTATTTGAATTTGTAAACGAAAAAACCGAAGGTCGTAGAAGAACCACATAATTTAACTTTTACAAAAGACAGCTTAATTTTAGTGGTTTGAGTTGAATATTTTATCAAAAGTTTATTTTGTTTATTAATGTTATACTCATCTTTCAGATTCAGCCCGTATAGTTTATTTTTATATATTCATGCAGCTGATTTCATTCCGCGTCCCCCCCCCCCTTTTTAAAGAGCTTGACAAATATCCTTATGGGAAAAATCTATTCCTGAGTTATTTTAGACGGAAAATCTAATGAAAATTTTATTATTTTTTTAATTCTTTGTGAATGTTTGAACAAACATGTTTATGTAACATTTGAGATAGTTCTACACGCTAGTGAAAATAATCTCCGATTTCAAAATTTTCCTATACACTGGGAAAAAAAGATATAAAAATAAAACTAATATATATATTTTATCAAAGCGTCTTAGTATTTTATCTGCGGAATTTTCGGTAATAAGTATTATCGGTAATAATATTTATTACCTTTACTTATTAAAAAAAATTATTACATAGTAATTTTTTGAAATTGTTCTTTATTTAAAAAAATATGTATATATGTATATATATAGAAACTTCTGTGCAAAAATTATTTCCGTTATCTTTGATATATTCATGCCAAATTGCCCAGAATTTTCATTCCACTAAAGCCTTATGGAAGATTATAGCTAATTAAATCACCGAAATTCAAGCAATTTCAGCGTTTCAATACGTCAAAAATTTTCATTAAATTGTAGTAGTAAGAAAAATCCGTACAAGTTGGCGTCCATGTATATTTAAACTTCATAGATACTATTTATATTCAACCCGTTAATAAAAGTCTTAGTTTATAATTTTAGTCAGATAATGAGTCAAATTACTGTCTCTTTCAAATCTACTTATTAATAATACGAAGAATAAGAACAATAAATGAAAATGCAGTTTTTCACATCATGGAAGTAACAAATTCAATTTTTTGAACAATAAAAAATCAAAATTGATATACTATAAAATATAAGCAAAATTAAAGCTGAATCTTGTAAGCGCAAACCCACTGCCCAATTAGGATATTGAAAAGATCTCTTTGTGTAACTGGAATGACCAAACATTTTTCTGTCTGATCATAAATTTTGAAATCTGACAACAGGGCAGAATAGACTTCTTCTTTTTAATGTGTTACGGAATTCCAGATTCCGCCAACGTAGTTTTCTGGAAAATTTTTAAAGTTGAAGAAAAAAAAAAACTTTTGAGAAGGTTATGAAATTATTCGGAAAAGGTGAAATGCATAATTCAGATACAAGTCTATTGGAAATTTTAGTATAGAATATTAAAACATTCATTGAATTTATCGTTTATTATAATTTACAATTTCTACGTGATATTTTGGCTATAAACGATTTGTTCTAGAAAGGGTAAACTGCTGCTTAAATAAACCCGTGTATTTTTATGTATCCACACTTTTTAAAAGGTAAAAAATATAATTAAATTTAATTGAGAGAGGAGGTTTATAAGTATTAGAAAAAAATATTGTAGGCCGGATGCAAATTTTTTCTCATTTCGCCTTTTTAATTTAAATAAAGAAAGTAAATACTCTTCTCGCAGCTTCATTCAAAGAGATCCTTGGTACATTAGAAAAAAATCGCAGCCTTGCATGGTCCAGTTCTTATCTTACAAGATTAAAGAACTGCGAAAATTTACAAAAATGGGTTTATTATTATTATTATTTATTTATTTTGCATCTTCTTAATGTCTGATATTTTATAAACTCCATTTCTAAATAGTTAAACACTTGAAGAAGTTGTAGTGATTTTTGTCTCACATTGCACGAGCCAGTTGCAAAATTTTAAACACGATTTATTAAAACAATGTTTTATAGGATGACACCCAAAATGTCTCAGTAATGAGTCAACCAATTGCATCCTGTTCAATGAAACTTTATATATTTATGCTGTGTTTCACAGATGCTTTATTGTTATTAGTGTTATCATTTTTAAATATATATATATATGAATGTAGCAAGCCCATAACAACAGGCTTGCTTCGGGATCCATTTACCGACTCAGCATCTAGCCTGTGTCGTCAGAAACCTAACGAAGCAGTAAGTATAACACGTGGGAGCAAGTAGCCGTTAGTAACAAGCGACGTGCAAAGGAATAATGCACAGTCAGCACTCTCCCACGAAAGGACCCTGGTAACAGCAAAAAGCATCAGAAGGAGGCTGTATCCAGAGATGTAAAGACGTGCCCTCCGAGCTCTAGCGGCAGAATTTGCCGAAGATGTCCGTAAATCCTAAATTTTACATACCTGTCCTTTGTAAATATCATTCCCTAACCAAGAACTATTTAAGATGTTTGTCAATATCCCTAGATCCTTTCATTTACATATATAAAGAAAAAAATTGTTTTCATTTGTCGAAATATACTTTTGTTCTGTTACTAGGTTTTGTCATCTCGAAATGTAATTGACCAGAACTTTTGACGTCAAAATTTCTGTCTTTTGCTGAAATAATATTTCTCGAAAAACAACGGTGACGGTTGATTCAATGACGCTTATGTGCTTTTCTATAAAAAGTAATAGAAATGTGTTAATTTAAATTTCAATTTGCTTATATTTTTATCCAGTCAATCATTTCTAAACAATAGCCTACGTATTTTGATTTTTTAATACTTTGATCAGTAAGTATTTACATCTCTGTAATGTTGAACTCCTCCCAGAATTTTTGAAAAGTCTTGTTTCAAAATAAGGAAAGTCATTTTCCCACCTTTTCTAGCAAAGTTATGAAAATAAAATTTAATTAAAATTTTCTGGTGATCATCTTCATCGAAATTAGATGGAATATAATATATCTAACCGCGCTATAAGGGGTTAAGTTGTAGATCTGCATTTCCCTCACACCCCGAAGAACAACAGATAGATAAAAAAAATCTTTATTATTTGAGGGCGAAGCGTGTGGATATTCTGCGTTTCAAAGGCTTCTATTGATTTTTTTTTTTTTTTTTTTTTTTTTTTTTTTTTTTTTTTTTTTTTTTTTGGGGGGGGGGGTAATGGCGTCTGATGGATTTTTTTTTATTTATTATTCAATTTTCTACAGGACAAAATATTGAAATTGGACAAAGAAAAATAAATAATTTTTTTGTGCTGGCTGAGCAAAACAGAGGGAACTTAAATTTCATGTGGGGGGGGGGGGGCGAGCGGGATTAGAGAGTTTAATGATTAACTAGTTATTGTATCTACAAATATCAAATAGTCCTGAAATTTGAAATAAAGATTGTCTTTTTTAATTAAGTATTTTTCCGTATTTCACAAATAAACGGGATTAATTAAAAAAACACGGAGCATTAGAAATGAAACTTGTGTACGCTATACGGTTTTGAATGGGTAAAGCTGTAAAGGTTATTTTACTGGGGAATCGGTGTTTTAATTTTCATAACGGAAGGCTAATGTAGAAAGTTCTTTCTTTCTTTATTTATTTACAATAAAACAACAAATGTGAATAATATTGAAACAAAAACGTAATTTGCTGAACAAATTAAAACCAAATCAGTTTATTTCCTGCAATTTCTGAGAGAGATTTATTAATCTATTTCATTCAGTTAGATCTGCGTTAAATGTTAAATTTTTGTAACAAATAAGCTAATATCAATTGAATATTTAAAAATAAAAACAAAATTCAAGCAATATGATAATTTAAACGGCCTAAAAATTTAGATTTCCTTCAAATTAAATCGAAACAAATTTTAAACTTTTTTTAAAATGTTTATTAATGTATTTCATTTAGTTAGTTCTATATTTAATGTTACATTTTTGTAACAAAGAAGCTAAATCAATTAAACATTTAAAAAAATATATGCTAAATTAAATATTCTAAAAACTTAGATTCCCTTTAAAACTTAATCGAAATAATTCTTAAACTTTAAAAAATGTTTTATTTTATTTTGCATGGGTTTTACCATTTCATATGCACCCATCATAAGTATAATACAAAATCTACAATACAAATGTTTGTAATTTAAAAATGAAAAAAATTGACCTAAGTTTTTAATGCGTTTTAAGTATCATATTATTTGATTTTAACTTATTTGTCACAAAACTTTACTATTATCTTCTTCAGACCCAGTATACCCTAAGGAATACACAACTATACATTTTTTTTCACGTATATAAATAATGTTTAAAAAAATGGTGTGAAAGGGGCCTAACTAGCAGAACTAAACATAATAGCAATTCGTTTCTTATAGCGCTTTTTTAGCGAGATAAAAATGGGTTGAAGAAAAAATGTTCGAAATACACAAAAATGAAATCGTAAATAATATTGTGTTTTAAGATATCATTTTTTGAGTCCATTAGTAATAAAAAGTTTTTAAATACGTAATTATGTCATTGTTTTGCAATGCAAAATAGAATAAAATAAAATAAAAAATTTACAAGGAAGTGACAAAAAATGTCTTTATTGAGTCCTCCCATCTCATGGAATTGTATGTGCAAAAAATGAATTTTAATTTTTTTTTCGCTTTTCATCTTTTTTAGTTATTAGTTTGTTAAATACTATTTTAGAGAACGTAAATTTCAGTTTAGTAAATAAACTAAACATACAATAAAATCTGTAATATGTTTGAAAATTTATAACCATCAACATGTATTTCTGTATAGGTTTTTGTTGTTAATGAACATTCATCAAGATTTTCAAGCATAATATGAAATAATTTATTTATTAGTTTTAAATTCTTATTATTAGAAATATTTTTTTAAAGAATATCAAATGTCACATTAATTAATTAAACATATTATAATACAATACATATATAAAACTATAATATTATAATATAATGATATATATATTATTATTATTATTATTATACAAAATATAATATTATAATACATAAATAACAAAATTAATTAAAAAACTAAATTATTTGATCAATCGATTTCATGTGATTGGTCAATTTAATCACTTCATTTTATCATCTCTTGGCAACAATTACCTGCAATAGTGTTAAAAAATGTTTTTAACAAGCTTTATAAATTTTCTCTTGATATATCCCGTACAAATACTGTAAATTTAATTATTATTTAATTATTAAATTAAAATAAATTTCATTCAGCCCAAACAAAATAATCACCTGAAACAGGGGGCGAATTATTAGGCATCATCAGTATTTTTTTCTGTAAATGAAAATGATCTGCATTCTAAAGTAAAATTTCATTGTATAAATAAAAATTTTCTCTTTTTTTTTCTCGAAAGCACGTGGTTGAGTTTGGGCTTAATGTAGCATATTTTAGGGTTACATGTTTGGCGTCACCTCACCCACTATACTTCATCTTTATTCTTTTTTTACTGTATGGCATAAGCCCTGCTTTTTATAATTTCGGCATCTCACTGTCATGACAAAAATGATTTGAAATAACTTAAGACAAACAATTGTTAACAATTTCTCAAAAGTAAATATGATTAATTAATGATTATATCTGGAAGGGGTATATCTCTGTTTACTATGTTGCACAGAGTAGTAACAGAGAATCAACTTTCATACACTGTAATGGCAACTTGTTTAACATGGGATTACGCATAGACAGTAGCGAGGCGAGCGGATAACTCTGAAACTACGATCATAACATAAGAGAGGTTGCTAATTCGGCGAAACATCGCTTCCTTGGCGACAAATGAAAAAGAAAAAAAAAATACAGCGACGGCTTGCTGCTTCTTGTTTTGAAATTTATGAAAGAATTATTTTAATATGAAATAACTTTGACGTATTCGTCTTGCAAACAATACATGTGTCTCTTCGTAACATAACGACCTAATAATTTAAACTTGAAAATTCAAGAATAATAACAGTAATAATTACGAATCAATATAAGCGCGGAAATCTAAGATCAAATAGCATAAGCACGTGTGCAAAGATAATCAAATCAGCATTCAGCAAGAAGCGCCAAGGGCCAAACCAGAATAGAGTTACAGTTAAACAGAAATCACGAGGATAAAAATTGCCAACGCGATGGTTTAGTTTTTAAGTGATCCACTGAGGGCGTTCTTTTCAAGTCGAGTTGAGGCTCTGTTACGTACTCTGTGCTATGTTGTAACAGCAATCGTATACAACTGCTGTACTTTTTAAAATACAAAAATGTTATATGATATGCAAGCATAAAAATCAATGTTTTGTATTTATATACATTTTTCCTTTAAGTATTATGGTGTGAGTTTTAATTATATTCATCTATATATTTAAACTGTATTTTTTTGTGATAAAATCACAAAAATCACCGCTGATAAAATCACTCCTTGGGAACGAGTGGCCGATATGTGTGCTGCTTATGATGGTTAGATTCCTTCATTAGTCAAACCAGTAAGCTTTTATTGTTAATTTTACTTTATTTGACCCATTAAAACCGACTTTTAAATAATTAAAAAAATGGTTTTTTCTTCCATATCTTGTTTATTAAGGTCATTTGGACTATATTACAAAATTTTAGGATTTTTTAAAACTTATTTATTTTTTATTGGCATTTTTTCTTGCAATAGGCTATATATTTCTCGGAATTTCGGCTATAGAGAGAAAAAAAAGACAAAAAAACAATATTAAGTTAATTAATGAAAATTAATTAATAAAATTAAATTATTTAATCCAAAATTGAATAAAAACAAACATTTCCAAAGTGTATGAAATATAAAAAGAGACAAAGGACACACATAATCTTCGAACAAATGAAATGTAAACGTACCAAATCTAATCTACGATGTAATATAATATGTTTTATGACATTCTGGCTGAAGTGGCGCTTAACAACTTTCACATCGATAGATTAGTTTTCTTCCGCAATTTTTATTTATTCCAAAATGTTGTTCGGAGTTCTATAATCAGTGATCTTGTCTATCATATCTTTGTTAGTTAAATAAATTCGCTTGAAGTACAGTTACTTTCGTTAATTCGAAATCGGATAATTCGAATCTTCGCTTAATTCGAACTAAATATGAATTCCCGAAGTTTTCAAAGGCAGAATAAAGTTTACATTTTTCATAAATTCGAATTCATTTACTCTTGACTTTGTTTAATTCGAACTAATGACAATTTCGATTTTTCATTTTTATTTTCGGAGAAAAAACGAATTTCCGTCTCTGCACGAGCCGACAATAGAATGATAAGCAGATGTTTTTTTTTCAAATCCAGGGAGAACCTACTTGCCTTACCAAA
>CAXHSM010000598.1:0-17000 GCA_964019185.1 Maratus speculifer
AAATATAAATTAATTTTAACTTCAATTCGAATCATCGTACTTTACACCAAAAGAGATTATCCTAGATATGTTTTCTACCACGTTATCTTGAATTCTTGTCATTTTTTTTCAGGAAAATTAACAGAATTTTTCTAAAAAAAAATTAGACACAGGCTATAAGAAAAAATATAAACATTTCTAAAAATTCTTTTTTAACTGCTCGATAAAAAATTCATGCCCAACTTTTTTTCTAAATCTTAACCTCTTCTAGAAATTAAAAAAAAATGTAAAGGAAAAGAAAAGAAAAACAACTTCGTTGCTATAGCAACGAGTCGCGTTTAATAAAGAAAATATCACAGCGGTAAAATTGCGAAAGCTGTGTATATAAATTAAATATTAATTTATTTATTACTAACATACTCCCACCTTTAATTTAGGCGGAAGCCAAATTAAATTAAGATCACTTATGATCAAACTAAAGACTAATTCAAAATTTAAAAATATATAGATAAAATAAATATAATAACTAAATGAAAAATAATAAAACATTTAGAGTTCTAGAAAATTCAGTTCAGAATTCTAGAAAAAGTCAGATCAGAATTCCAGAAAGGGTTAGTTCAGGGTTCCAGAAAATATCAGTTCAGCGTTCTACAAAAAGTCATTTCACAGGTCTCTTTACTTCACTGCTACTTCTAGTTGTACTATTTATCACAATCTGGATTACGGGGTCCTCGGAACTTGATATCTGTTATGGGTAGAACTTGCGAAGTTTACGCACTAATGATCCTGAACTGTTATTAACTTTAGCCACTCCAGCTGCTCCATCTCGATTTGAGAAACTATTTACTATTTTCCCCATAGGCCAATGAATTTTCTTTTGGTTTAATTCGAGTAGGACGACTTCAGCTTGTCTGATAACTCGTCCTTTCTGTTTCGATTTTTGGACCAACTCTGCCAAACATTTGTTTCTAAACCTGTTTCTGAATTGTTGCTAAATATTTTGACAAAGTTTATATCTAGATTGAAGTTTATTTGAACCTATTGTATCTAAATCAGGAACACCTATTTCTTCAATGTCTTGTAAAAATGATGGAGTCAAAGGTACAAATTTATCTGTTTCTTAAAAAATTTAGGTTAGAGGCCTTTTAGTTACTGTTGCTTCGACATCACTTAGAACATTCACATTTCTAAGGTCTCTTTACTACACTGACATATTTAGTTTTACTAATTATTACTATCTGGATTACGCGGTCCTCGCGACTTGATATCTCGAATGGGTAGAGCTTCTGAAATTAATGCACTAATGTTCCTGCACTTGTTTTAACTTCAGCCATTCTAGCTGCTCCATCTCGATTTGCGAAAACCTTTACTATTTTACTTATAGGCCAATGAAGTAAATTTTGGTTTAATTCTATTAAAATGACTTCACTTTGTCTGACAATTTGCAATTTTTCTTTCGATTTTTGGACCAACTCTGCCAAATATTCGTTTCTAAATCTGTTTTTAAGTTGTTCCTAAATATTTCGACAATGTTTATATCTAGACTGATGTTTATTTGAATCTATTGTATCTAAATCAGGAACATCTATTTCTTTAAAATCTTGTAAAAATGATGATGGAGTCAAAGGTGCAAATTTTTTTTTTTTTTTTTTTTTTTTTTTTTTTTTTTTTTTTTTTTTTTTTTAAATACAGGTTAGGGGCCCTTTATTTTCTATTAATTCGACATCGCATAGAGCAGTCATAAGTTCTTCAAAAACTAAAGTTGAACTACTAAGTGTTCTCATTAAGGGAATTTTAACACATATAACTAAACGCACTAACCACCCCTCCAAGCTGCTGTTGGAAGAATGAACTTTCATTTAATTGGAGTTAGTTCTTTCAAATTACCAAAAATTAAAAATTATGGAATCAATAGTAATCTTATGTCAAGCTAACTACTCTTGTAACGATGCGTTATCGTACATCATCCCAAGAATTTGATACAGTTTACTGAAAATAACTTCAGCATCCCCACTTTTATAGAACATTTAGAATGCCCCTCCCCTCTTTTTCACATTGACGTTTTGATCAACCCATCTGATATAAAAGAGCTTAATCGTTGACTTTTGCTCCTTTTGTTAATGTTAACACTATGAAAAATATTATATGATTGAAAGTACTAGGTTTTTAATTCTCATATTGTAAATAAAAACACCTTTAAATAATTTCAATATCTTGCTTTTAATGTTGCAATGTTTTGAAACCAGAAAAATGACGTAATAAAAACCTACTCAATTTTTACCAAGACTTTAAACACATTATTTTTATAGAAATATCTAAAAGATATTGCTGGTAGCCATTATTTTGCTACTTCTAACTTGAACTATGTCAAAAATAAGAATAACTCTGCAACGTCATAATTGTACCTGATAAAGAACTAAAATGAGCAGGCCAGGAAAATGACATTCATTTTCAGTGACAATCATATCTCAATTATGGAATTTTTTTTTTTTTTTTTATAAAATACAGAATTTTTCATTTTCCTCATATATTTGTTTTAAAAGGTATAAATATTAATTAGAAATATTAAAAAAACTAGAAAAAGAAATTTGTACAGCATAGGAGCACCCTTTACTTTGAAACTATCACAGTGTAACATGCCCGGAAAATGAGAATCTGAAATTTTAAATCTGTTAATTGCTTCATTTGTGTTATTAGAAATGTAATGTCTATTTAAGTACTTCTAAGAATACTTTTTATTAAAATGTAAAAATCATAAATTACATTATATAAAGCTTATTTGAAAGTTTACTATACAAACTGCGATTTTCGTATTTTGTGATATTCTTCCAAATAAACTAAGCGATTTATTTGGAACGGTTTAATATCTAAAGGGAAAATTGAAATTATTAAATGGATAAATTTTTAACAGCTTGTTAAAACAATACTAAAATAGATTTACAACCATAGAATAACAGTGAAATACAGGGCGTCCATAAATAATTGTCAGAGGTTCCTTATCTCATAATGTTTTATTAAAGAAAATATCTAAAAATGTTATTACATATTCTAGGGATGAGATTTTTCCACGTTTTTACATACCAGTATAATATTAGAGAAAATATTGTTCTCTTAAATCGCAGAATTTTTCGATTAAGTAAAATAACATTTTCTCTAAGACTACACTGGTGGGAAAAAACGCGGAAAATTCTCATCCCTAATATTCGTAAAGTATAATTCATAGGGTTTGTAATAACAAAACAAAGTTATTTATGCGTATATTTGCGACTCCAAACATTATTCATCAAATAACAATTAACAATTACATTTAAATTTTATCAAATATATCATTCTTGTACATGCTCTAGAAGTGATTATGTGTATCTGCATTGTGACGAATTGTGCTTAGAAAAGCCACAATACGTACATTGTTTTCTTTCGTGTAGTCGACATTTTGAATTCTTATGACTCAGCCTTCTACAATGTAACGGCTCTAAGATTTCTATATAAATTGGCAAAGAATGCTTACTTTGTCTGTGTTGTGTTAAAAAACATTTTGAGTTTATATAATAACAATTTTCGTCATTTCTTAACTCAAAAATACAGGGACAATTAAATCCCAACCATAGTTTATAGACACCCTGTATACTAATGTACAAATAAATACAAATATATAGTTTAACACGTGCCAATTAAATAACAAAACATGTCAAGCAAATTCATGACTGGCGGCAAATATGTTAAAATGAGAAAATAGTGTAACATTGTAATAAGTATTTAATCACACTCTCACCTTTCTCTGTTGCACTCATAAGACGAAGTCTCTTAGCTCTTTTCTTTTCCGAGTTCATAAATGCTGATCCAGCGCATCCCATGATGTTTACTTTTTCAAATAAAATAAAAAGTTTAGTTTGTAGATATAAAAGCACATTTTAAGCAAAGCTGGATAATAACTTCGAAGCATTTAGGAAACATAATGACCATTATTCCTCTGTTTCAGTTGAATGAGACAATGCTTAATTTAATTGGAAATAGCTGATAAATCTTTTTACATTAGCGACTTTCATCTATATTCAGTAAATTCTTGATTTAAACCGAAAAATGAATGCATTTCAAATCAATTTGTATTCCATCATCCAAAAATTTAAAAAAATGTTCCAGTTCAAGGCATTATTAATGAAATTGTAAGAGAATTATATATAATCTATTAACAAAACTACCTATTTTCTCTTTTTAAATTACATTCAAGTCATTTTTATAGTTTTTAAATCTTGTGAAAACCTCTATGAACAACAAAACTTGAATACTTGAACTGAATATATTGAATTTTCGTTACAGCACTAAACATTGTTCATCATCTCAACTATGGTTTTATTTCAAAATCTTCTAAAGAATCTTTGTCACATTCAGATATAAGAAATAATGTGAACATTTTCTTCCAGTTATTTAGTATGCGACAAAAAATATTTTTCAAACTATCTTCCCATAAAAATAGTTTCATCAAATCCTTCAACTAAAAATTCTTTCCTTGTTCTTTCTAAAATCACAACTCAACTTCCTTTCACTCTACAAGAATCTTCAACAAATAAGTCCTAGAAAGAAAGATAAAGTAAATATTGGTAAACTAAAGATAAGCTTTTAATAGATATTTGGTCAAATAAAAACTTGCAAAATAGCTTGCTTTATTCTGGATTTTTTGTTTGAGTATATGATTAAATGTAAACAAAGTCCTAGGCACTAAAATGTGCAAATATAATTGCGTCTTAACATAATTACGGGATGAGATGTATATGTGCATAACTTTCATTTTAGTTGGCAAAGCGTAATGAATTAATTGCAGTAATCTAAGAAATGCAGGATAAATTAAAAGTTTCATTGCCAATACAAAACATTATAATTAAAAACATATTTAGTATAAACATTGACTTTGTTTAGCAAATTCTTCTGCAGCATCTAAAGTTTATTTTCTGTCTTTGTAGAAAACCGTGATAAAAACGTGATGTTTAGATAAAATTTGCTGAGAGTAAATCATCAGTTACAATTCAATGCAAACACCTACACTGTAAAAAAAAAAAAAATCTGTGAAGGTACTAAACATTTTCTAGGAAACTGGGATTCCAAGAACTTTTCATGTAACGGTAACAAGAAAAATTCATGTAATCAATTCTGAAACGTCAATTTTTGCTGTTACCGTTACAGGAAAAGTTCTTGGAACCCCAGTTTCCAAGAAAAAGTTTAGTACCTTTGCAGATTTTTTTTTACAGTGTATGTTAAGAATAATGTGCCATCATAAAAAATTCACAAGCTATTGGCCGAATAACACTTAACACGCTAGCTTGTGTACGTCAGAATACAGGAGAATGAGTATCGTTTTGAGATTCTTGGAACAATTGAAGAAAAACATACTTGAACTTGCGCAGTCCACTACCAGTGATGATGCACAAACTTTAGATACTACAAAAGATCTAACAAAAATGTGACCATCTATATGAAACAATTATTTATAAAGTTTTGTAATAGTAAGAAGATTTTAGGGACACCTAGGTGTAAAAAATATCCTCTCTCAGAGGATATTTTCTACGCCTGCAATAATCTGTGTGATCTATTTTTTTTTTTCAAGAACACTTTTGGATTGGATTATTAGCATTAAGTCGTTTCAATATTCATAGAAATATCAGGGTTCGCAGCGTTCCTAAAATTTTTACTCTTTGCTACCAGTATTTTAAATCAAAAATCTTTGCAGTGGATTCCTTTAACATCTAAAAATTATATATAATAAATTAACTCCTTGTATTAATACACTCTTTCTAATTGCTAAAACGGTGTAAGAATAAGATTTTCAAAAAGGTAAACTCTTCACCGAATCATTTTCAAAAGAAATAAAAATTATTAAAGTTGCACGGTCTATGGTGCATCAAACTGAAACGCCATCATTCAGTTTTTCATATGACGCATGTTATTATTATTATTATTATTATTATTATTATTATTATTATTATTATTATTATTATTATTATTATTATTATTTTCTTAGATTTTTATTTCTATTTTTGAAAACCATGGAGTAACTCGTAAGTTGGATGATTTTGTATCGCTACATATGAAATTTTCTACTTGTTATAATCTCTGTTGTTTCTGAGTAAAACCGCCTCTGGTGTTGATGAATATCATTAGCACTAAGATTGATCCAATTGCAAGAATTATTCATGAGTTTGTGAAATACCATTTATTAGAGCAGACGGATCAAACATTAACTATATTGGAATAACATGCAGGAAATTTAACTACAAGTAAAATGAGCAAGTCTAAGTCGCCGATATTAAATATAATAGAAAAACAACAGCCCTGGCAAAATTACACCAAGAAAAAAATTAACCACATAAGCTTCAACGAAAATAAAATAATTTTTCGGAGTATTATCCATCCATAATAAGAGAAAGAATAGAAATTCTAACAAGTAAAAATTTCATGTGTAATGATATAAAATCATTCAACTTACCAAAACTATGGCGCGAGTAATTCAATGGTTTCAAAAATAGAAATGAAAGTTCAAATAAAATAAAAAAATAACATGCGCCACATCAAAAGCTGAATGATGGTATTTTAGTTGCAACTTTCGAATATCATTTTTATTTGTTTTGGAAAGGACTCGGTGAAAAGTTGAAACATGTCAACAATTAAATAAAACTATTTTACTGTTTTTAAAATCTTATTCTTACACATTTTTAGCAATTAGAAAGAATGCATCTACAATAGAATTCTACTATAAAGATTATCGTTTTAAAATAGTGGTAGCAAAGTGTGAAAATTTTAGCAGCGCTGCGATCTATGAAATATTTAATATAATTTCTGTTTTTTCTTCCATTTAATTTACTGTATTCGGCATTTATGGTAAATTTAAAAGTTTTAAGTGGTCCGGGAAGAAATATCTCTTTGATTTAAGTTTATATATATTTAATTATGAAAAGGTATATTAATATATGTATTCAGTTTCAATTGTAAATTCATTTAAAATTAACATTTTTAATTTAAAAAAAATAAAATTTAAACCTTTATCAGTCAAGTCAATTATGTGGCAGAAATATTGAAAAGATTCACTGTCATAAGAATATAAGAACAAATTGATTTGAAAATAAAAAGTGACTCTATCATCATCATCATGCGTATTATGGAAACAAAATATTTTAATGCTAAAAATTCCGGTGCGAATAGATCAGTTTTCATTAAAAATTAAGTGGAAGTATATTTACTCCCATTACCCTAAAAATGGTAAATGTTTATTTTTTAAATGAAATACAAACAATGTATAAAGTTTGATACATCGTCTGAAAAAATAAATTTTAGTTCACTTTTATAATTTTTGAGAGCAAAAAAATAAAAATAAGAAAAAATAAATTAAATAAATTAAATAAATAAATATTAATTCGTCTTCGCGGATTTACAAATATTTTTTTTTATTAAAATTTTTAAACAAAAGATATCTTTTTTTAAATTTACTTTTTACAACTGGAATCATAGACAATACCGAAAACAATTGAATAAATGAATAATTGATAAACAATTGACAAAATTTCAAAACTTTGTTTGGTAGAAATTTACATACATCAATTTAAAAATTATAAATCTTGAAGAAAAAAACTTTCTGAGATAGATGGATTTAAATTCTGACATTGTTCGTGGCAACCATAAACAGTGCAACATAAAATAGTTATATCTTTTGATTTAATTATCATATTTACTTGCAGTTTGCGTATTTTTATTCTAAAATCTTTAAAGTATTTCATTATCCGAAAACATAAAATTATGATTGTTTCGAGATTTTTGCTTCAAAGACAACTTACTTTTACAAAAACACATTAAATATAAGAAGGGCGCATTTAAAAATTACATCAACATTTAAGAATAAATACAAAAAAATATAATAAAAAGAAGAAGTGTGTGTGTGTGTTTTAAGTATATCGAATTTTATATAAAGAACGTGGGAGAAATAAAATGGCATATCTCGTATAAAAACCCATAAAAATGAGTTAATATCAACTTTAGTTGTCAAATAAAGTTTACAGCAGTATAGCCGAAGTATAGTAATAAAAAATCATAATAAAGCTAAAGTTATAATAAATAATATAATTATCAAAACTAAAGCAATAAAAATTTAGAATGAGTAGAATTTTCTCATTACATACCATAATAAATATATGATACCATGATACTGTTTTCACTGAATTTTATATTTTGGTAATGTCATAAATATATATATATATATATATATAATAAAATACAATGTAATGCATAGCGTGCCAAACCGGTTTTCCCTCCAAAAACTGTCATTGGAATGGATGCTCACTGAGACCGTTATGTCGTCTGTGTGCATCCGAAGCTTCACAGCAGAAACAGAAATTTACCAACAAATGGGGGAAATGACAATCTTTCTTCTTTCTTGGAAGTAGGGGGGGTGTGGATGGGGGGGAGGGTAAACAAAAAAAATGCAATTTCAAAGCGCTACATAAAAAATAGTAATAATTATTAATTATTAGTACTATTTTATTAGCATGGCTGCCAACTACTACGCCTATTTAAAGTCAAATAAACATATTAGAAACAGAAATTTTAATAAATTATTGACAATACATAATGTGATACATATCATTTACTATATTTGGCATACATTTTACTAAAATAAAATTGCGGTTCCAAACATATTTATATGATTTAAACAGGCGTAGTAGTTGGCAGCTCTATATTAGTTTCAGCAGATATTTTTAATTACGCAGTTTTATTGCATAATTGTAAAAATTTTGTTTTATTAAGAAATTTTAATTTTGTTATGGTATATTAGCCACAAAGCCTGGTTTACCCAGAAGTATTGTAAATGCTAATAGAGTATTTATTAGAACAAAAACTAGCCGAACTTTGCTCATCCAAACGCTTCCATATTGTCAATTATTTTTTTCAGTTTTTTCAAATTTACGTGAAAAATACAATTTTTACCCATTATCCAAGGAGGACCATCTGCATTAGTATATATATATATATATGTATATATATACGTATACAGGGTGATTCAAAAAAGATGGGAAAATTTTTAAGAGGTGATAGTACACACCCAAACAAACATTTTGTATCAAAGAATGCATGGTCGAAAACTAAACGTAAAAAAGTTAGAGGGCGCCAAAAGTTATGTTCTTATACGAGGCAAAAACACACAATGAACAATTAAGTTAAGTTACGAACTTACAAACAAATTTAATGGCATTTGATTACAATAAGTGCTCAAAACAGAAAGCTGCATTCCTGTTGCGAGTTACCGCGCTGCGAGTAATAATTGCATGTTATGGGAAGAAGAAGAGCTGGTATTCAAATTTTCGTTACATTTCATAGATAAAAGCCCCTGATACGAGAGTGCAATTGTCAATCTCTGTAGTAACGCATCTGAAGATGTTGCCCTTCTCTATTAAGGAAAAAGCCGATATGCATTTTGTTTACGGAGCTGCAAATGAAAGTAGCGTTGAAGCTCAACGGTTGTACGGAGAGCGATTTCCCAACAGGCCGTTGACCAATCCGAAAACATTTGAACGCTTGCATCGACAGTTGTGCGAGACAGGTTTCTTTCTTGCATCTCGGTTGGATACAGGTCGTCCAAAGAGGGATGTTATGGTGGAAGAAGCCACTTTGGATACGGTGGCTGATGAGCCAAGTACAAGTACACGAGCAGTGAGTAAAGGATTACAGTTATCGCAATCCAGAACATGGCGAGTACTCCATGATGAACGTTTGCACCCTTATCATGTTCAACGAGTCCAAGCACTAAGGCAAAGCGATTATCCTCGTCGTGTGAAGTTTGCCCGCTGGTTTCTGCAGCAGAATGCTGTAAATCCAAATTTTATTTCAACAGTTTTTTTCACAGATGAATGTACCTTCACGCGTAATGGTGCATTTAACACCCACAATCAGCATGTATGGCCAGAAGTAAATCCGCATGCCACTTATCCACATTCGCATCAGCAACGTTTTTCTATCAATGTTTGGGCAGGAATAATCGGCGACCACTTACTCGGAACTTATCTTCTGCCAAAACACCTTGATGGGAATGACTACCTCGTGTTTCTGCATGTATGGGCAGAAACACGAGGTGTCAACGTGTCAGGTGCTACCAGACATGTTGAACGAAGTTCGTCCACACATCCGGCGGGTAATCTGGTTTCAACAAGATGGAGCACCAGCTCATAACGCACGAACAGTGCGAAACTATCTGGACGTAACCTTTCCAAATAAATGGATTGGGCGAGGTGGTCCTGTAGCTTGGCCACCGCGCTCGCCAGATCTTTCATGTCTCGACTTTTTTTTGTGGGGACAACTAAAGGCTCTTGATATGAGACTCTCCTTGAATCCGCAGAAGAACTTGTCGCCAAGCTTTCGGTTGCTGTAGGGGAAATTCGCGATATGCCTGGTGTGTTTCAGAAAATTCGCCAATCTGTTCTTCGCCGTTGTACTGCGTGCATAACAGCAGCCGGTCAATGTTTTGAGCACTTATTGTAATCAAATGCCATTAAATTTGTTTTCGTAACTTAACTTAATCTTTCATTGTGTGTTTTTGCCTGGTATAAGAACAAAACTTTTGGCGTCCTCTAACTTTTTTACGTTTAGTTTTCGACCATGCATTCTTTGATACAAAATGTTTGTTTGGGTGTGTACTATCACCTCTTAAAAATTTTCCCATCTTTTTTGAATCACCCTGTATATATATATGTATATATATACATATATATATATATATATATATATATATATATATATATATATATATATATATATATATCTGAACAACATTAAATTAATGCTATGTAAATATTACGCCTGTTGAAATTTACAATCCAATAAAACGAGCTTTAAAACATTTCAGCATGTAGGAAAATAGATTTATTTGCAAGTTTTTTGTTCTGGTAAGTGTTGTTTATAGATTACTAAATATGTAGACTATGTATTTTTTAAATCAATATATCAATTAAAATACAGTCGAATTCACCTAATAAGAGTATAACACAAATGAAAACACAATTGAAAGGAGCAATCCATACGCTATAAATGGTACATAAGTTAATCCTTTGAAGTGCAATGGTATAATATTTGTACCATAGTTTAAATTTTTAATCAAACACCAAAATTAATGAGTAATTTTTTTTCATAGTTTACTTTAAAGAAATAAATTGCATGCATTTATTTTTGGATTATTCCAGTTTATATCAAATATTACATCAACATAATCACTTTCCGCTAAAAGGAATACATTACATTAAATTTTTCACACTTTCTGCTAACTATGAAAGAAGGATCACGATTAATACGAGAAAATATCTGTTTGTTTTATTGAGAGAGCCATACAAATGACTTATATAACATATTACAACAGCATATTTACGAAAATGAGATTTTCAGCAGAGAAAGAAATTTTGAAAGATATTCAGATAAGCTAAAAAGTTAAAGATGATAGGGAATATGAAAATTTGACCAGAACAATCTGTAAGTCATGAAGCTAAGTTTCCTTAGGTATGCTAACGCGATTCATTACACGGCATCAAAGGATAAAAATCTTAAAATGGATCTCTGAGCTTTATGTCAAAATACAGAAATGTATATATTCCGAACAAGCAATCTAATCAATTTCTTCAATAGATATTTATCTAAAATTATTATGATTTGTGTGCATGAGCTTTTCTTTCAAGAGTCTCCTAAAAAATAAGACTGAATATTCTGCATTAATTAAGTTAAATCTCTCTCTAGTTAATCCTTTCGTTCGTCATATTTTCAAGAAGTAATTGTGAAATACATTATATCGTCAGATTTTAATGCAATAATTTATGAATTCCGTATTTATGAAATTACTACATGATAAATATTTATCCATTTTACAGAAACATAGATAGAATTTTCTCAAGTAATCAGAAAAAATATTTTGAACATAAATATATTTTCAACCATACTTGCGGCAAAGTAATAAAAGTAATAGATATTTGTAATGTTAGGCTCTTTTTTAGGGCAAAGTTGATTTTTACTGAAGAAAAAATGTCAAAATTCTTTCAAGAACATTAATAGCAACAAGAAATTTATTTTTAGCTTCTTTTCTATTTATAATCTGCTATTTTGATTTTTATCTGTGATAAAACTTTCATATGAAACTTCAAATGACAGTTTCTCACGCATTGCACAAAATGATGCGATACCATTAGATAATCTCATTTTTAAAAATACAGAAAAATAAATTATTCTGTATTGTAGTTGCAGTTATGTCTGTATAAATTACATTATGTACAATTACCTCCCGTTAAAAAATATTGATGAGGATAACTTTCAAAAATGGAATAAAATGTTTCATTTGAGTTAGCTTTTTTTTTTTTTTTTTTTTTTTTTTTTTTTTTTTTTTTTTTTTTTGTAGTATTCATTAATTATTAACACTATCCATCACCTTTTTTCTGGATGTTTTCATAGGTTATAAAATCTTAAATGTGGTCTGAAAAATAGTTTAGATTATTTTGGATAGTTTAGATTATCATAATTATAGTTTATTTTTATAAACGTATGTAACACGTTTCTTCATCTGAATTGCTTTGGTTCTTCTGCATTTCAATGTTGATAACATTTCTTCAAATAAACAAGGGTAATCGCTTGATTTATGAATGGCTTTGTTATGAGTGACTACTATAAAAGGCAATTCTCACGCGCGTGAATTATTAAATTCATTTTAAAATTAAACATTATTTTCAGAAATCTGAAATCGTACAGAAAAAAAAGAAAAGAAAAGAAATTTAAAATTAATAATTACTTAACAGTCTTATTCATTAGGTGTCGGTTTTCAAACAAAATTTACCTATTTTCTCATTTGTGATTTAAAAAATACATTTAGCAACTACTTGGAAATTTAGCTTCTTTATGTGAACAGACAAAAGATGTATTCTTATGTACCTAAATTTCTAAATGTCAAGCTAATGTAAAAAAATTAAAGTTCAAAATTGTAAAATGTGTTGTATCATATTCTACGTCAATTCGTCGCGCCCAATTCATTCGTCGCCCAACTATTTATCGCGGGAGAATTCATCGCGGCATCAATTCGTTGCATCGTGAATTTGTCGCGGTGTCAATTCGTCGAGGAATCAATTCGTCGCTGTATCAATTCGTCACAGCATCAACTCGTTGCAGCATCAATTCGCCGCAGCGTCGATTCGTTGTGATGTCAATTCTTCACGGATCAATTCATCGTAATTTAATAAAATTTTATTTTATTTATTTATTTATTTATTTACACATGTTTTGATTTCAATGCATTTTTATGCTTTTAAATATTTATTCGAATCTTCTGGTGAGATTTCAATACATTATTAAGATGTAGATTATTTCGTTTTTAAAAATAGCCACTCTGAAGTATGTTGCAGCACCGCAGAAAAGAATTTCATTACAACAGTGTCACTTACTGTTTATCATCAATATCATTTACATATAAACAACAATAGATTATCAACAACATCATTTACATATGAATTGAAATTTTTTTTAGAGAATTTTTTATGATCAGTTATAAAATTGGATTACATTGAATAGAGTTGTCTAAAAACTTCAAGTAACCTGCAATATCCTTCATCTTTTCCAGAAAATAAATGGAATATATATATATATATATTCCATTTATATATATATATATATATATATATATATATATATATATATATATATATATATATATATATATATATATATATATATATATATATATATATATATATTATATATATATATATATATATATATATATATGTATTAGTTTTATTATTAAGCATATTAAAAACTTTAAAATTCAGTAATATAAATATAAAACAAATAAACATGTAAGGGATAAATTTTTGTTTATACTTACTATAAAATGCTATAATACAACTGAATACATAAAATATTATGTATTTAGAGTATTTTAAAGTAAAATTTTAACTTTATATCAGTAACGTTAATAATTTAATTTTTTTAAGAATATATTAAATTAAAAAATATATATTTAATAAAGTATTAATTTAATTTTCATACTAAACTTTCCAATTAATTTAACAATTAGTTATTAGCAATTACTTATCAATTAATGCTTCTATTCAAAGTTTTTATGATTTATTCTTCCCCCCTAAAATTAAAAAAGGAATTTTTGTGCAATCCTGTCTCTTTATATTGACGATGACATATAATCAGGCTTTCATGTCGAGCACACAAGTCAGATGTATGTATTCAATAAAAATAAAATTCCATTATCTGAGCAAATTTATTTTGAATGTTTACAAAACTGGAATATTGTTTCACAGAAAAGGAAAACTCAACGAAAGAATCCTGACTCTTTCGTCAGACTTGTATCGTTCTGCTAAATTGCAACTATACTGTGTTTTGTCACTGGGTTAAAAATTATTATATTTCTTGCCAACTTTCTAGCAACTTTATAAAGTGATAAAAATTTCTGTTAAAACATGGAAAAAAAAGCAAAACTTTCTATAAATTTACATTAATTCTTGGTTAAATGCATTCTATAACTTTCTCGGTCATCATTTTGCAGACATTTCTCTTATCTAATATCAAATTGACTGTATTTATTTCCATGTCTTTATTTAAAGATATTTTTATCTTTGTTAAAACATTTCATTCGTAAATGCGTCATAAAAAATAAATTTTATAATAACATAGCACATAAAATAAATAAAATAATGAAAACATAAAAATCACTTTTAAATTAATTTTTTTCTGTTTATTTTTCTCTTATTTCTTATTAAAAAAATATTTTAAATAATTATCCCCCCACCCCCACCCCCCCAAAAAAAAGCGTGTGACAATTTAAAGAAATTCTCTATAATATTATTTTTGTAAAAAATGATTTAAAAAATTTTTCATTCATTCATTCATTTATTAAAAAAAAATTGGATAATGATTTTAAAGGACTTATTCCGCAGTCAAAAGGTCTCGAGTTCGGTCCTCAGGACGGTTTGAAGTAAATTATATGAAAAAATTTAAAAAAAAAATTATATTAAATTAAATAATATAGCAGCTCAAAATCACTCAGAAAGTTCGGATTCTTTCACGATTGATCGATTCATTAATTTAAAAAATAAAATTAAATTATTATCCTTAAAATCAAACCTTGTAATGGAAAGTTGCCGCGTCTTCAAACGGAAATTTCCTTTCTTTTATTTCCTAAAACGGAAAATCTGCTAACGGTACGGTAAATGTCTGGCAACTTTGCTGACAGTAGTTTTACCGTAAATTCACAGATTTTTTTTAACCGTGTATTTACATCATGTTTCAAATTTAAGGTTATATATATATATATATATATATAGTTTCTTTTTCTACAAGAAATTAATTTCCCCTTATTTCTGTTAAAACATGGAAAAAAAACATGGTGCAGTGATACTTCAAAGGAATTATAATTATTACTATGCTATTATCATCATTATTATTTCATTGGTAAATGCGTTATAAAATATATATTAATTTGTAATAACATATTACATGAAATGAATAAAATAATGAAAACATAAAAAATCACTTTTAAACTACATTTTTTTCTGTTTATTTTTCTCTTATTTCATATTTAAAAAAATCTTTCAACTAATTACCCCCCCCCCCCCCAAAAAAAAAAGTGTGCGATAATTTAAAAAAATTCTCTATAATATTATTTTTGTAAAAAATTATTTAAAAAAATTTTCATTCATTCATTCATTCAATATATGTATATGTATATATATATATATATATATATATATATATATATATATATATATATATATAGTGATTTTAAACAGTGATTTTTTTTTAATTTAAACTAGTGAAAAAATTAAAATTGATTTTAAAAAATAATAAGCATTATGCATCGGTCTAAAATAAAATAAAGGTCTCAAGTTCGATCCTCAGGGTAACTTGAAATAAATTATACAATAAAATAAAAAATTAAATTAAATAATATAGCAGCTCAAGATCACCCGGAAAGTTCGAATTATTTCACAATTGATCGATTCATTAATTTTAAAAATTAAATTAAATTATTGTCATTAAAAAAATCAAACCTTCTAACGGAAAGTTACCGCGTCTTCAAATGGAGTTTTCCTTTCTTTTATTTCCTAAAACGGAAAATGTACTAACGGAACGGTAAATGTCTGGCAACTTTGCTGACAGTAGTTTTACCGTAAATTCACATTTTTTTGACAGTGTATTTACTCCATGTTTCAACTTTAATGTTTATGTATATATATATATATATATATATATATATATATATATATATATATATATATATATATATATATATATATATATATATATATATATATATATATATATGCATACATACGTGTATTTAGTTTCTTTTCCAACAAAAAAAATAATTTCCCCTTATTGTTTTATTTATTTTTTATTTTATTTCACTTTATTTTTATTTTATTTATTTATTTATTTTTTTTTTGCGGCAAAGGAAATTATATAATATATTATTAAATTTACATTACAAAATTTTTAAAAAGAATATCGGCGTGTATCAAACCAAATTTCTGAAGTCAGATAGTTAAACCTCGAAATGTTACGACACAGCTTATGGGGATAAATGAAACAAAGTAACATTATCAGAAAGTTATTCAAACCAATAAAAAATAGTTCTATTCGATATACAACCATGTTTACATTCTCATCAGACTTATTGGACCTATGGAACTTTCATTAAGGTAAATAAAAAAGAGAATGAGATACATAAGTACTTATGTACCATACTCACTTTCATGTTATCTTGTTATTTATTTTCTAAAAATATCCAATTAACTTTTATAATTATTACCTATATTAAAATACACTCACTTCCAAAAGTTAAGCACGGAGAAGAAAATGGTAATTTCCTAACGCCAATCAGAGTTGAAGAGGATGCAAATCGCTGCAGAAATAGATGTTAGGTATGCAAATATGTTATATAACATATACTATGATGGATGAATAATATTTCGCTTTCATGTCAAAAAAAAAAAAAAAATGCAAAAAGG
>CAXHSM010000599.1:0-24000 GCA_964019185.1 Maratus speculifer
CCGTAATTTCGGGTGTATAAGCCGCAGCTCAAACAATTCTTTTTCGACCCAGAATTTTTTAAGAAACAAATATAACTAGTTAGATCGCCGTAAATATTTGTCTTCAATCACTAAATAAGATTTCTGGGTCCAAAAAGAATTGTTTGATCCGCGGCTTATACACCCGAAATTGCGGTATTTTATTTTTTTCGATAATTTCTAATGTGATTCCGCCGCTAATTTTAACTGATCCTTTATTACATACATAAGTACTTTAATTAGTATTTTTTTCATAAAATTCTGAGTATGCCCAGTACGGAGACCTACCTTGTCAGTCATTCAGCATGAGGGCCATTTTGCAATTTTTACCTCGCTATACCCTTTATTCCAAATAATAATTAAAAGTGTTCGTTTACTTAATAAAAGGAAAGTTTTGATTACTTAATTCTGGTGTGAATGTGACATTTATATAGGTGCCAACCTGTCATAGATTATCCGTAATACGTGCGTTAATTTGACCCTCGTTTAATGAGTTTCGAGCCAGAAATTTTTCAAAGAAATGAAATTAAGTATGTTCTCCTAACAATCTTGAAATTAAATAAATAAAGATTCATAAAATATACTTTCTGGTTTGAAATGACTTTAACCTGGATCAAACTAAACCAGGTATTACGGAAGATTAGTTGAAAGTTGGCAGCTATGCAGTTAGGAATTAAAATAAGGAGGTCCAAAAATAAACCACCGCCCTTTAAGGAGTTAAACACTTAAACTGATTCTTTTTTACGTACAAATAATTTTAATATGGAATTGACACCCCTTTTTTTAACCCTTTCTGGCACGCCATGCCCGGTCTGGGATACCTAAATTTAAATCCAAACTTGCAAACGGCAACAGTAATATTTTAGTAAAATTTTGCTTTTACGATAAAAAGCTTAAATTAAGGAATTAAAATATCTAAAAAATTCATTTGTAGATTCCGGTGTCAGTCGATAATTTCTCATTTTACTAACAGATTTCGCACGTGCCGGAAAGAGTTAAGCTAAAATATTCCTAATGTTTGACCTTAAAATTTCTGCCATTAAACAGTATGAAGATTAATTAAAAAAAATTAGTGTTGTCAAAAAGATACATAGATCGAGCAAATTTGTTAAACCTTTCAGGGGTGGCATTTGCAGTCTGCAAACGGTTGATTTTAAAGCCCAGCTGCGAACTGGAACCAGTGAGTTTTTAGTAAAATTTTGACGGTATAATATACGTGAAAAGGAGCTTTCAATTATTTTCAAATAAATTTGTTCGTAAATTGCGGTGTGAATTCATCATTTGAAACTTTTTTGGAGCAAAAATACCTTGCCCCTGAAAGGTTAAGTGTTTAAACGAGTTTTCTTATTATGTGGAAATTCACCTGCATACTTATTATGAAATAACAATTTCATTATCAAATGGGTGTTAATTTATAAGAAAGTAGTTGAGAATCATATTTTATAAATATATAAAAGAAAGAATGTATCTTATTTGAACTTTTTTAATAGAGGGGACATCGTTATTCTGAGTTATGTCACAAGCCTTTTAAAAGTTCTATTACATATGTTAAATATTAATTTGCTTTGTACAGGAACGACCAATTAAATATTAATTCTCATTACGTTATTATATGCCTGGTTTTCATTACGCAACAGCGAATAATTCTGACATATTATCACGAGATGACATTCTTAAAGATAATACCTTGTTAATAATTAATTTCCATGAATATAAAAACTGAAACAAGTCAGTCAACTAGAAACAATTTTTCGAATAGACTTATTTCCTGCTATTAAAATTAATGATTGTGAAAAATATCGAATAAGATAAGCTAATAAAATTGATAATTTTTAATGAAAACCTGTTTACACTTATATTTTTTATAAATATGAGAATGTCTAAGTTGTTTATGCATAATTGTTTTTTAGTATTAATCCAGTGGTATAGATTTCATTGTGGTACAATTATATTTGTTGCATAGTTGGCATGTCTGTAACGTCTGTTGACATGGGACATTCAAATTGATAAATATTATAGCAGGAGTGCACGTATTATATGAATAAATCTCTCTATTGTGGCTGTGTAGATTTTTATTTTCTATAACAGAGGTAGCCTTAGGAGATTTAAGCATTAAAATTTTCGTAAAGTATTGTTCACCCCATTTAAACACAGATATGATTTTTCATTACATAAGGCGAATATTACACTTCAAAAAATCTGGTATTCAAATTCCATGAAGCTTTCAAGACCTGAAGAAAGAGCCTATTAAGAATTATGGAAAAAAATTATTTTATGACTGCTGTTTTCAGAAAAAGCAATCCATGCAAGTACTTTAAAAGGGTAATTTTTGTTCTGAACCTGCTACATTTTACACTTCTTGTGTACATTGCACAATTTTTCAGACAAAGCTGTCCATGTAAATAAATTAAAAGATTAAATTGATCCTCGACATGATCGCTCGTACAACTGTATCCCAATAATTCCTATTTGTTTCATTAATTCGAGCATTTTAATTAAATTAATTTTAAATGAAATTTTGTATATAGGTATATCCTGATAAGGCGCTTCCCTGATTAGTTTTTGGCGTTCATTCGATATGTATAAGACGGGAACGGGGGGGGCGTCATGCCCCTCCCCTTAATTGATATAAATGGGTTTTTCATGTAGAATTAACAGTTTTCGTTCAAAATTTAGATATAGGATCATTCTGAAGAGGCGATTCCGGGACTGTTATTAGGTGTTCATTGAATAATTATAAATAGGGGGAACGGGGGTTCTAATGCTCCCCCCCTTAATTTATGTAAATGGGTTTTTCAAGCAGAATTGTCAAATTTCGTTCAAATCTCTGAATAGTTTTGGAAATTTAATGGTCAAGTATAAAAGAGAGGGATAACTCCTCTTAAATTATATAAATGCTAAAGGGTTTTTATTAAGAATTATCCTATTTGCTCTGAATTTTGGATATAGATTTTTTTTATATAATAAAGCATGTCCTTGATAGTTTAGGAGGTTCAATGATTAAGTATAAAAAAGGGGAAAGGGGAGAGCTCTTTCCCCTTCTTATTTTTTTTTCGAACGGAATTAACCCTTGAAAATATAAGGCTGTAATATACTAGTTTGCGTAGACTGTGATCTCAATACCATGAGTTTAACTGGGCAATATTCTTTTTATTTATTATGTGGAAATTCACCTGCATACTTATCATGAAATAACATTTTAAATTTCAAATGCCTGAAAACTTATAGGAAAGTAGTTGAGAATCATATTTTATACATACGTAAAAGAAAGAGCGTATTTTATTTGAGCTTTTTTAATAGATAGAACACAGAAGTTTTTCTGAGTTATGTCAGAAGCCTTTTAAAAGGTTTATTTCAAATATTAAATATTAATATGCTTTCTACAGGAACTACCAATTAAATATGAATTCTCATTACATTATTATACGCCTGGTTTTCATTACGCAACAGCGAATAATTCTGACATATTATCACGAGATGACATTCTTAAAGATAATACCCTGTTAATAATTAATTTCCATGCACACAAAAGCTGAAACAGGTCAGTCAACTAGAAACAATTTTTCGAATAGACTATTTCTTGCTATTAAAATTTATGATTGTGAAAAATATTGAATAAGATAAGCTAATAAAATTGATAATTTTTAATGAAAACCTGTTTACACTTATACTTTTTATAAATATGAGAATGTCTAAGTTGTTTATGCATAATTGTTTTTTAGTATTAATCCAGTGGTAGAGATTTCATTGTGGTACAATTATATTTGTTGCATCGTTGGCATGTCTGTAACGTCTGTTGACATGGGACATTCAAATTGATAAAGATTATAGCAGGAGAGCTCGTATTATATGAATAAATATCTCTATTGTGGCTGTGTAGATTTTTATTTTCTATAACAGAGGTAGCCTTAGGAGATTTAAGCATTAAAATTTTCGTAAAGTATTGTTCACCCTATTTAAAAACAGATATGATTTTTCGTTACATAAGGCGAATATTACACTTCAAAAAATCTGGTATTCAAATTCCATGAAGCTTCCAAGACCTGAAGAAAGAGCCTATTAAGAATTATGGAATAAAAGAATTTTATGACTGCTGTTTTCAGAAAAAGCAATCCATGCAAATACCTTAAAAGGGTAATTTTTGTTCTGAACCTGCTACATTTTACACGTCTTGTGTACATTGCACAATTTTCTGATTCAATTTTTCAGACAAAGCTGTCCATGTAAATAAATTAAAAGATTAAATTGATCCTCGACATGATCGCTCGTACAACTTTACCCCAATAATTCCTATTTGTTTCATCAATTCGAGCATCATTTTATAAAAAATCAAGCATTCAAACTCCATGAGGCATAGGACTTTATCTTAAAGACTTATTAACACTACAACCGCGGGAAATTTCACTCAAGTTTCATGAAAATATTTCGCATCAGAATTTTTATTTAAAAGTATTTAAGCTTTTTATTTATGTTATCTTTGTGCAGAATATATTTAAAACTTTTTAAATACAGTTTTCTAGTTTGAATCGACATATATTCAGTTGCTACGGGTCAAAATGACCCGTCACCGCGGTTCTAGTGTTAAGAAAGTGACTTTGAATGCAATATTTTTAAACTAGTAATTTTTCAAACAAAATATGCCATTAAATTACTTCTCACCCCTTGAAGACGAGCGATTGGTGTACATGCCGCAAGAAGCGCTCAAAATCCTTGTTTATTCCCACCAGTAACATATTACTGAAAAATTTGCCTTATTAAATCAGAGAATATTCTCATTTCTGTAAGGTACAAATTTCTGTTTTAAAAAACAATGGCAAAATATTTAAAATTTCGTAAAATGCTCCCTTCGTTATTTCGTAAAAGAAAGTTTCTCCTTAACCCCCTCTCTTGAAGGGGTTAAGGAGAAACTTTCTTTACGACTTGAAAGCACGTACATCGTTGGCACATCTCATACAACTGCATGACTTTCTTTTTCGGACAAATTAGTGTACATGAATATAATAAAGGCACAAATTTTTCCTAAACGTAATAGCTTGCACGTCTATGCTTTCAACAATTTCATTTTCCTTCAATAATTGGAGTATAACTTTATGAAATATCTGCTATTCAAATTTCGTAAAGAGTACGTGTCCTGTATAAAAGATTTTCAATCGAACAATTTTGAATACCGTAATTTCGGGTGTATAAGCCGCAGATCAAACAATTCTTTTTCGACCCAGAATTTTTTAAGAAACAAATATAACTACCGTAATTTCGGGTGTATAAGCCGCAGATCAAACAATTCTTTTTGGACCCAGAAATCTTATTTAGTGATTGAAGACAAATATTTACGGCGATCTGACTAGTTCTATTTGTTTTTTAAAAAATTCTGGGTCGAAAAAGAATTGTTTGAGCTGCGGCTTATACACCCGAAATTACGGTAGTTAGATCGCCGCAAATATTTGTCTTCAATCACTAAATAAGATTTCTGGTTCCAACAAGAATTGTTTGATCCGCGGCTTATACACCCGAAATTACGGTACTATAATATTGTGACTCTCCTTTCCAGACATAGTAGTCCATGCAAATGCCTTAAAAGCGCAAATGTGTCCTCGACTTCATCACTTTTATATTTCGTACAATTTTATTACTCTTAAACTGCTTTTCAGACAAAGCAGTCCAAGAAAATACCTTAAAACATCTCTCATACAATTTTAGATATCGCAGAATTTTATTGCTTTTGGACTACTCAGACAAAGCATTCAAAGAAAATATATTAAAAAATGCAAAATTATCCTCAATTGGTCTCTCGTCATAGTTGCTAACCTTCCGATTTTTTATATACCAGTAAAATCTTACAGAAATGTTCGATTTATTTAATTGCGTAAATTGTGTGATTGCATAAGGAAAGTATTTCTGCATAATAATTTTGGTATGAAAAATTGTGAGGTTGGCATTTCTTGTACAACGCTCGTAAATTTCGTACAATTTTATGTCTTTCCTTTTCAGACAAACCAATCCATGCAAATACACTGCTCAAAACAATTAAAGGATATTGCAGTTTTAGGTGGATTTTGTATCTGGGAAACTTTTTAGCTGATTGATACATGGTCGACAGACATAGTAGGTTATATGAGAATAAATTACACATGTTTGGCAGAAAAAAATGCAGTTTATTGCGCATTTGTGTACAAAAGGAAAAAAAACATAATTTGTGCATATGAGAAAAAAAGAATAAGAAAAGGTGTTTTCTTCAAAGAATATCATTTTCAGTAGGGGGTATGGTTTCCACGGGCGGCCAGCAACGTTGAACATCTTTGAGGCATGGACTCAATGAAGCTAATAATGACGAGTTGGGGTATTCTGCCCCACTCTTCCAGAAGAGCTCTTTCAAGTTCTTGGAGAGTTTGTGAGGGTTGTTGGCGGCCAGAAACTCGTCTTTCTAGAGCGTCTCAAACGTGCTCGATTGGATTCATGTCTGGAGAACACGCTGGCCATTCCATTCGAACGATTCCTTCCTCGAAAAGGAAATCCTCCACCAGATTTGCACGATGTGGCCTGCAGTTATCGTCCATTAAAATGAAGTTATCTCCGATTGCTGCAGCGTAAGGGACTACAATAGGTCTGGGGATCTCATCCCTATATCGGCGACCAGTCAGAGCTCCATCTCGAATGATGTAGAGGTCAGTGCGCCCGTCACTGGAGATGCCAACACTCCTCCACCGCCAAATCTGACACTTTCGTGCACGAACGCAAGATTATTCCTACTGCCACGGTCCCTCCAGATGAAAATACGCCTATTATCCGGATGCACATTAAAACGGGACTCGTCAGAAAACAGAATATTTCTCCATTCATTTCTCCTCCAGTTGACATGCTCGGTTTCCCACTCCCTGCGGTCGCGACGATGCCTTGATGTTAATCTAACACATACCATCGGTCGGCGAGCATACAGACCTACAGCATGGAGCCGGTTTTAGACAGTCTGAGTTGAAATCGTGGTGCCTGTAGCCGAGCGAAGGTGTTGTTGGAGAAGAGTAGCGTTCATGTTTCGGTGTCTCCGAGCTGTTAACGCTAAATACCGATCTTCATTGGGCGTTGTTGCCCGTCTACGACCTTGCTCTGGTCTTCGGCTTGCACATCCATTCTCCAAAAAACGGTTCCAGATCCTGGAAATGACACTTTGTGACACTCCAATGGCTTGCGTTACTTCGGCTTGAGTTTGGCCCCCTTCTAACCTACCAACCATTCTCCAAGCTTCTGAATCTGTCAAATGACTTCACTGAGGCATCGTACTCGTCGAAACAAAGCAATCACTGAATGCCGATCATCCTTGTCGTCATTCTCTTTTATCCAGTTGAAAGTCAAATTTCATTCGCTGCCGCTGAAGCGACGTTTTTGACGTCGAACTCAAAATTTGCATACTCCACAGTTTGAAAACCAGAAAAATTTGCATTTGTGATTCTCTTCTTCTATTTTCGGCAAAAAAAATTTCGTTTATATCTTTATTTTATATAAAACTTCAAATATCCTTTAATTGTTTTGAGCAGTGTACTTTAAAAGAGAAAATTTACACTGGACATGATAACTTGTGCATCATGCACATTTTCTTGACTCTTGGACTGCTTTCCGATAATCTCGTTCAATCAAATATCTTAACCCCTTGAAGGGCGGTGATGATCATCACATAACTTTGATCCCTAATTGCCGCATTTTTACCCGAGTTTTTTAAAGAAAATTTCACCTGTATCACCTTTACTAAATACACCTTTACTAGATTACAAACAAGGTTTCTTGTACATACTGTTATCAATAAATTATTTCAACTTTTTATGGATACAAGTACCTAGCCCCGGAAAGGTTAACTCAGCCAGGACCATGCCCCTTGAAAATGAACATTTTGAATTTCATTTTGGCACCAGTTACAAAAAGAAGCAATATGCGTTGGATTAAATTTAAGCAATTTCCGGATTATCGATGTAACTGTAGCTTTTTTACAGTAAGTTGTGTCAAACAAATACAATTTGTGTAATAGAGGCCGGTCCCTAAAGGGTTAACCCAGGGGTGCAAAAATATAGGCGTCAGCGGATTTTCTCTTACCTGAAATATTTAAAAGTTTTCTTTACCGAAAATTCAATAGAATTCTTGCAAGAATTTTACACGAAGTATTAAAAGAAAAAAAAAATACGGAATAAATTTAGGGTTCAGAAATTGCCATCTTGCGCCTAGATTTTTGCATTCCTTGGTTAAAACTTTGTGCCGCAGTGTTTTATTACATGGGACACTCAACTTGATTTCGAAATGCCAATGTGACACTAGAATCCTGATATAAATATTTCCCATTTACTCTTCATGGGGAAAATAGCTTTATCATATATTGAAATAAATTTGTACTAATATTCTGATTTCATTTAGTCATGTCAGCATTTTCACAATGGAAGTGCTCTGCGCAGTAAGGTTTTCGCGACAAATTTTAAAATATTTGTATTTATTGAGTTAAAACTTTGAATTTTTCTCTGATGATTAACCATGTTACTTGTAATCAAAACTACATGATAAAACTTCTCATAATTTAAAATAATAATAAGATGAATAAAAATAAATAAATTTAAAATTTATTTAAAAAGTGGGGTAAGTTACAATTGTTGTAACTCGAAATATTACTTGTCGAATATCAATATTCTTTCATTTAAATAAACAGAAATATACAAGCTTTAACTCTGATTCAGTATTTTTTAAATTATTAGTTTTTAAAGTAAAAAAAATTAAAAATAAAAAATAAAAAAATAATTGAACTCTGTTTTTAAATGATGTTTTCAAAAGTAAATAACTTTTCAAATTTGCTGAATCAAAATTAAAGTAAAATTATTGTCAAAGACATCTTCCAAGTTTGAAGCATTGATCTTTAACGTTTCTTGACTTATAACAATTTAAATATGAGAAATTGTGAAAAAACACATCATGAAGGAAAGTGCATTTTCACAAGCAGTCATTATCACGATAACACCAGCTTGAAAGCTAGATTTTGAAAACAAGCCAAAAGTAAAAAATAAATATTTCTTTTTTTTAATTAAGATAGAAACATGACTTAAACGCCATTTTAGGCTTAAAATATATATTTTTTTAATACGGTAGCTAAAGAAATGAATATTTTTATGTCCCGGACCCTTTTAAAGGGATAAAACATCTGCTACAAATTTACACATTGCACACATTTGACTTTTCGGCAGCTTTTCAGATAAAATCTGTCAATGCAAATAGCTTAAAAGTAAAAATTACTCCTCCACATGGTCGCTCTTACATTTCGTATAATTTTTGTCTCTCTTTTTCAGAGAGAGAAACCCATGCAAATACTTAAAAATGCAAATTTACGTTTGACACAATCGATCACATATCTTCGCCTGAAAAAGAAAAAAAAAGCTTGTTCTATAATTTTTATTTTTCATGAACAAAGTCGCTTTATTTACGCATCTCAAAAGTTTAAAATATACTTTTTTTACGAATGCATTTATTTCCTTTTTCTAGTTTGTTATCTCTTTTCAAAGTTTCTTCTTTCACTTAAACAAAAAAAATCACCCGGTTTATTTAAGTGACTGATGCTGCATAAAAGTTTTCCAAAAAGCCAAAAATGGAGAATAGAAAGTTCTTGAAATAGCTGAATTTTGCACACTGGATTGAATTCCCTTGTGACTATTCTTATTGTATGAAAATATGTCTTATTTTCATATATATTTGCACTTAAATTCCGGTTTTATTCAGTCATTTTAACATTTTCAAAATGGGAGTGCTCTGAGCCTTAAAGGGTTAAATAATCTACCATGACTTTACATATTCTATACATTTGACTTTTGGACTGCTTTTCAGTAAAATCAGTCAATGCAAATAGCTTAACTCTAGAAAGCCCGGAAATTTGAAGCATTTTGATAATATTGCACACCAGATTTTTTATTAAAAAATATTCAATTGATTTATTTATTTTATACCTGCATGTTTTTAATTTATTTTATTTCAAGAACAAATTTCTGTCTCAAGTTGAAATTTAATCACATGGTCGGAGTCGAATCGACTCTTTCTTGGCTTCCTAGTTTAAAAAGCACAGATTTATCCACGACATGGTCGCTAGTATATCTCATACTTTTTTTTTTTTTTTTTTTTTTTTTTTTTGTATTTCCTTTTCAGACAAAGAAACCCATGCAAATACTTAAAAATGCAAATTTATGTTTGACACAATCGATTGCATATCTTTGCCTAGGAAAAAAAAAGGCCAGTTCTATAATTTTTATTTTTTATGAAGAAAATCGCTTTATTTACGCATCTCAAAACTTTAAAATGTACATTTTTACGATTGCATTTATTTCCATTTTCTAGTTTGTTATCTCTTTTCAAAGTTTCTTCTTTCACTTAAGCAAAAAATCACCCGGTTTATTTAAGTGACAGATACTGCATAAAAGTTTTCTAAAAAGCCAAAAATGGAGAATAGAAAGTTCTTGAAATAGCTGAATTTTGTGCACTGCATAGAAATCCCTTGTGCCTGTAAACGAAAGTCTGTTTAAAAAAAATACGCACATCAAGGGAGCGAGAGGTCTGTGATTATTAAATTATAAGAGAAAACAACGATTAGTCGGAACAAAAACCTTTTTGTCTCGTGACTTACTTTTATCTTTTAAATCAAATGTCAAGAAAAACGTCTAACAATTTGAACTGAAGAGAACAGTAGAAAATGAATTTTATTTTATTTATGTGAAGGAAATTATTTTCATTACAAGTGCTACACTCCATAACTCCTACTTCAAACGACATATAGAAAGAGAAAGAATTTGGTATTTTTAGAAGTCAAAATTAAATATAAACTATACTTTTAAAGTTTAGTTAAGATTTATTTTTGTTTATTTTTGTTTTCAAAGATAACAAAATCTCTTCAACAAACGGATTTAACTCAAAAGTCCAATATTTCTTTTAGCAATTGATTTATGCGATTTCTTCGAGTACATATATACAGGGTGTTTCTAAATTCATGGTCCAAACTTTAAGGGGTGATAGTACACATCAAGACAAACAATATTTAAATAGGAAACCAAGGGTCCGAAACCGGGTAGGAAACTAAAGTCTTCCGAAGGAGATAGGCGCCATTAACACTAGAACCGCCATTAGGGGTCAAAATGACCCCTGCCACAATGATAATAGTAGATTCGAACCAGAATTTTCTTCATAAGATATGTTAAATGTATGCAGCAGAAAAATAGACCAATTAAATAAGTTAAACAGTTTAAAATTAAAATTCTGGTGAGGAAAACTTTTCATAAAACTTGAGTAAAATACCCGGCGGTTCTAGTGTTAAAGTTTAGGGTCCAAAAATTCAAATAATTATGAAAAACAGAAAAATTGGTCGATTCGTTTGCGGTTTTCACTAAAATTATTCTTTATGTCAGTATTGTCTTGAAAATAAATTATAAAGATAAATTTCAAAAAATGACGATAGAGGGCGCTTTAGACTTTAGAGTAACGAACAACTATTTTTTACCGTTATTTTTTGCATCTCATTAAAAGTTTCGTAAGCTTAGACTTAAACTTAAATTTTGAGCTCAAAATCTGAATAGTTGGAAGCAGTTAAGTAGCAGAAACTTAACTGTGTTCAGAGGGTTTTAAATTCAAATGATTATAAAAAACGGAAAAATCGGTCGATTGATTTGCGGTTTTCACTAAAACTATTCTTTATGTCGGTATTTTATTGAAAATGAATTATAAAGATAAAATTCAAAAAATGCCGATAGAGGGCGCTTTAGACTTTGGAGTAACGTACAACCATATTTTACCGTTATTTTTCGAATCTCATAAAATTTTCTTAGAAGCTTAGACATAAACTTAAATTTTGAGATGAAAATCTGAATCGTTGGGAGTGGTGAAGTAGAGCAAACTGAACTGTGTTCAATGGCGGTGGGGAGGTTCAAATTTCAAATTATTTTAAAAAACGGAAAAATTGGTCGATTCGTCTGCTGTTTTCGCTAAAACTATTCTTTATGTCAATATTTCCTTGAAAATAAATTTTAAAGATTAATTTCAAAAAATACCGATAGAGGGCGCCTTAAACTTTAGAGTAACCAACAACTATTTTTAACCGTTATTTTTTGTATCTAATTAAATGCTTGTAAAAGTTCAAACTTAAATTTTGAGCTCAAAATATGCATCGTTTTGAGTAATTAAGTGCGGAAATTTGAAATGTGTTCGAGGGGTGGGGAGGGTAACATTTTAACTCCTGAATACTGTTCAGTTTTCGCTTCTTAACCCCTCCATCGATTTAGAATTTGAGCTCAATATATATTGTTTTATCAGCTTATTTTATAGTGTTCTTTTTAGTACAAAATATCATAGATGTTGTCAGTATTTTTTTTATTTCTTTTTACTCATATTACGTACCTTTCGCTAATATTTATCAACAAATAAAACAGCCACAGAAATTTGCCATAAGAACAAAAAAAACTGCTATTAGCGACCATATTGAAAAAAAGTTGTCTAATACCAGACATCATCGATATGTCAGAATTAACAAAACGCATTATGATTTAATCATAGCTATGTAACATCCGTATTAATTTTAGCACAAAAAAATATAATAACGAAACTACTTATTCTTATTATCCTTCGTTAAAAGTGGTGAAAATGTTTCAATAAAAATCATTATAATAACTGGCGTTACATTTTGATATCGAAGAATGTTAGTGTTTTCCAAGCAAAAATATTTTTCTCTACTGTCTCCGAAAGAAAACATGAGTTTTCGATATCGAAATAGTATCGACAGTTTTAAAAATTATAGCCTATATGCTTAATGAAATCTATAATACATCAATTTACACATCGTTTGTTGACATTGTTCAAAAAAGTCTTCGGATATCGAAGTTGAGTAGCTCCGCCCCAAATAACGCCTTTAAATGAATTTTAATAATTTTCATACACATTTTTATAAATATTTATATGTAGTACCCAACGCAAACTTTTGATATTTTTATGTAATATTCGGACACATATGAGGAACTTTTTACAAGAAAATCATAATTTTCGGACAACTACCGTAATTTCGGGTGTATAAGCCGCAGATCAAACAATTCTTTTTGGACCCAGAAATCTTATTTAGTGATTGAAGACAAATATTTACGGCGATCTCAGAAGTTATATTTGTTTCTTAAATTTTTCTGGGTCGAAAAAGAATTGTTTGATCTGCGGCTTATACACCCGAAATTACGGTATAAGACATTATTTTTATTTTTGTAAAATTTTAAATAGCTTTTTCGTACACTTATTACAATCAAAAAATTATGCAAAAATTCCCAGTTATGCATCTTTGTTGCCTATATAAACTTAATTAATTGCATTTAATTCGGTTCAATATTTTTTGAAAAAATAAAGTTTTTTAAAAATCGAAAAAACGTTTTTATCTCATAAAATATCAATATTTATAAGGTGATAACAGGTGAAATACATTGTCAGATAAGTAGCCACACAAGGGGGAAAAAAATCAAGAAATTTGATTGAAAGGCATGTTTCCAATGCTTATCCGACTATGCCCTTTGAATGAAGTTTTATAAAAATATTTCACGCCAGAATTTTGATTTAGAACAGTTTAACATCATTATTTAATTATTATTTTTTTAACTCTGTGTATTTTAAACTTATTTTCATAGTTAAATTTCTGATTCGAATCGCAATATAATCGTATGTTTGCAGTCTAAGTGTAAACTTACGGTAATTCTAGAGTTCTAGAAATACAGTAATCCCTTTAAATTCTCGATTTTTGAAATAGAATATGCAGAACATTTCAACATTCGCACCGCTTTTTAAAAAGAAAATTCTTTTAGAGATGCGTTGACAACATTTTCAAGAAAAGTGTAATATAGGATGTTTTTTTTTCTTTAAATAGTCAGTGTTGCCAGTGGGCTCCTTTTTTTTAAATTCAGATTTCTTGATTGGCACCACTTTTTTGAAACGATAAATTACCTTTTGTTTTCGACTTAATTGTTAAGTCATTGAATAAAGTACATTTTATCATTTGTAAAATGCGGTGCCAATCAAGAATCTAAATTTTTAAAAAAATTGCCCAACTGGTAAAACTGCAAACAGTGATGATAAAAAGGTGCCAGTTTTGTGACTGCAGTTTTGAAAGTTGCGTATCTAACTCTCGTGAACACAGTGAGATTAATGTATAAACATACCGCGCCTATCAATTGGAATCAGACAGACTGCTTTCATGAACGTCAACATGTTAAAAGAACTATCAAGCACGCCTTTAATATTTTCATTATATCAAGAAAGTTAACTTAATAAAGTGGTGCGAATTAAATAACTTAAAAGCAACTAAAATTCTTAGAATCTTTAAATTAAACTATCAACTGTTTATCATTACCCAGAGTTCTTACGCATCAAGTAACTCTGAGTTTGGGTGTTTTAGTACCATTAAATTCGTAATACACTGGTCAATATAACAACATATATATAGAGGGTGATTCTAAATTTTTTTTACAATAAAGAAGGTTGATAGTACACATCATGACAAACGATATTAAATAGGAGACCAGGGGTCCAAAACGTTTTCCAAAGGAGATAGCCGCCATTAAAGTTTAGAGACCAAAATTTCAAAAAAACAGAAAAATCGGTCGATTGATTTGCGGTTTTCACTAAAATTATTCTTTATGTCTGCATTTTCTTGAAATTAAACTATAAAGATAAATTTTAAAATATGCCGATAGAGGGCGCTTTAGACTTTGGAGCAACGGACAACTATTTTTTGCCGGTATTTTTTACATCTCATTAAATGTTTTCGTAAGCTTAGACTCAAACTTTAATTTTGAGCTCGAGTGGTTAAGTAGACAAACTGAACTGTGTTCAGAGGGTTAAAATTTCAAATGATTATAAAAAACACAAAAATTGGTCGATTCGTTTGCGGGTTTCGCTAAAAGCAATTTTTAAATCGGCATTTTCTTGAAAATAAATTTTAAACATAAATTTCACAAAATGACGATAGAGGGCGCCTTAGGCTTTGGAGTAGCGTACAACTACTTTTAACCGTTATTTTTCTAATCTCATTAAATGCTTTCAATTGCATAGACTTAAATTTTGGGCTCAAATTCTGAATCGTTGGCAGGGGTTAAGAAACGCAACCTGAAGTGTTGAACCCAGGTATTGAAATTTAACACTCCCCCCTCCTCGAACACAATTAAATTTTTCTCTAGTTAAACAATCCCAACGATTCAGAATTTGAGCCCAAAATTTAAATCTATGCATTAGAAAGCATTTAATGAGATTTAAAAAAATAACGGTTAAAAATAGTTGTACGCTACTCCAAAGCCTAAGGCGCCCTCTATCGACATTTTTTGTAATTTATCTTTAAAATTTATTTTCAAGAAATTGCTGATTTAAAAATTAGTTTTAGCGAAAACCGCAAATGAATTGACCAATTTTTGTGTTTTTTAATCATTTGAAATTTTAACCCTCTGAACACAGTTCAGTTTGTCTTCTTAACCACTCCCAACTATTCAGATTTTGAGCTCAAAATTTAAGTTTAAGTCTAAGCTTTCGAAAGAATTTAATAAGATGCAAAAAATAACGCCAAAAAGAATTGTTCGTTACTCCAAAGTCTAAAGCGCCCTCTATCGGCATTTTTTGAAATTTATCTTTATAAATTATTTTCTCGAAAATACCTACATAAAGAATAGTTTTAGTGAAAACCGCAAATCAATCGACCAACTTTTCCGTTTTTTATGATCATTTGAAATTTGAACCCTCTGAACACAGCTCTTGTGACACAGCTCTCCACAGTTTGTGCTACTTAAGCACTCCCCACTATTCAAATTTTGAGCTCAAAATTTAAGTTTGAGTCTAAGCTTACGAAAACATTTAATGAGATGTAAAAAATACCGGCAAAAAATAGTTGTTCCTTGCTCCAAACTCTAAAGCGCCCTCTATCGGCATTTTTAAAATTTATCTTCTTAATTTAATTTCAAGAAAATGCCGACATAAAGAATAATTTTAGTGAAAACCGCAAATCAATCGACCGATTTTTCCGTTTTTTATGTTTATTTGAAATTTTGGACCCTAAACTTTAATGGCGGCTATCTCCTTTGGAAAACGTTTGGGACCCCTGGTCTCCTATTTAATATTGTTTGTGTTGATGTGTACTATCACCCCTCTTTAATTGTAAAAAAAACTTAGAATCACCCTGTGTACATATATATATATACTTTAACCCTGTCCGGCACACTATGACCAGTCCGGGATACCTAATTTTAATTCCAAACTTGCAGTCGATGCCAATAAAATTTTAATAAAATTTTGCTTTTACAGTTTAAAGCTTAAATTAAGCGGTTCTTTATTTCTCAAAAAATTATATCTGAATTCCCGCGTGAGTCGATAATTTCTGATTCTACTAACGGAATTTTCCCGTGCCGGAAAGTGTTAAAATAATGAACTTCCAAATGTAACCGCTTTCGCAAGGGTTCATTACAGTCGGAGCAAACGCACACCACTAAACTTAACCTTCCTACCCTGAATGGGTCTAATCGACCCATAACTATAATTTTTTTATACGATTCAAACCAGAAATTTTTTCATAAAGAAAGTTAAATAACAGATTTAGAAAAATAAGTCAATTAAATATATTAAAATGTTTTAGATAACAATTCTGGTGTGAAATGTTTTTATCAAGATTGAGTAAAATTTGAACAGGGTAGGAAGATTAATTAGAATAATTTCGATCGTATAATATACGTGAAAAAGGGCTTTTGATTATTTTCAAATAAATTTGTTCGTAAATTGCGGTGTGAATTCATCATTTGAATATTTATAGAGTAGAAATACCTTGCGCCTCAAAGGGTCAAGTAGTTAAATAAGTTTTTTAGCTCACAGGCTATCATAGCCTGAGAGCTTATGTGCCCGCCCGTTCTGTATGTATGTATGTTCTTACGTGCGTAACGCGATAACTCATGATAAAAATATCCAATCCACTTGAAATTTTGTATATAGGTATATCCTGATAAGGCGCTTCCCTGATTAGTTTTTGGCGTTCATTCGATGTGTATAAGAGGGGGAACGGGGGGGTCATGCCCCTCCGCTTAATTGATATAAATGGGTTTTTCATGTAGAATTAACAGTTTTTGTTCAAAACTTAGATATAGGATCATTCTGATGAGGCGATTCCGTGACTGTTATTAGGTGTTCATTGAATAATTATAAATAGGGGGAACGGGGGTCCTAATGCTCCCCCCCCCTTAATTTATATAAATGGGTTTTTCAAGCAGAATTGTCAGATTTCGTTCAAATCTCTGAATAGTTTCGGAAATTTAATGGTTAAGTATAAAAGAGAGGGATAATTCCTCTTAAATTATATAAATGCTAAAGGGTTTTTATTAAGAATTATCTGATTTGCTCTGAATTTTGTATATAGATTCTTTTTATTTAATAAAACATGTCCTTGGTAGTTTAAGAGGTTCAATGATTAAGTATAAAAAAGGGGAAAGGGGGGAGATCTTTCTCCTTCTTAATTTTTTTTCGAACGGAATTAACCCTTGAAAATATAAGGCTGTAATGTACAATTAGTATACGTAGCCTGTGAGCTCAATGCCATTAGTTTAACTGGGCAATATTCCTTTTATTTATTATGTGGAAATTCACCTGCATACTTATTATGAAATAACATTTTAAATTTCAAATGCCTGAAAACTTATAGGAAAGTAGTTGAGAATCATATTTTATACATACATAAAAGAAAGAGCGGATTTTATTTGAGCTTTTTTAATAGATAGAACACCGAAGTTTTTCTGAATTATGTCAGAAGCCTTTTAAAAGGTTTATTTCAAATGTTAAATATTAATATGCTTTCTACAGGAACTACCAATTAAATATGAATTCTCATTACATTATTATACGCCTGGTTTTCATTACGCAACAGCGAATAATTCTGACATATTATCACGAGATGACATTCTTAAAGATAATACCCTGTTAATAATTAATTTCCATGAATACAAAAGCTGAAACAGGTCAGTCAACTAGAAACAATTTTTCGAATAGACTATTTCCTGCCATTAAAATTTATGATTGTGAAAAATATTGAATAAGATAAGCTAATAAAATTGATCATTTTTAATGAAAACCTGTTTATACTTATATATTTTTTATAAATATGAGAATGTATTAATCCAGTGGAATAGATTTCATTGTGGTATTTTTTTTTTTTTTTTTTTTTTTTTTTTGTATAGTAGGCATGCCTGTAACTTCTGTTAACATGGGATTTTCAAATTGATAAATATTATAGCAGGAAAGCTTGTATTAGATGAATAAATATCTTATATTGTGGTTGTATAGATTTTTATTTTCTATAACAGAGGTAGCCTTAGGAGATTTAAGTTTTAGAATTTTCCTAAAGTACTGTTCGCCCTATTTAAACACATATATGAGTTTCCATTACATAAAGCCAATATTACATTTCGAAAATGTGGTATTCAAATTCCCTGAAACATACGAGACCTGGAGAAAGAACCTATAATGGAAGAAAATAATTTTATAACTGTTGTTTTCAGACAAAGCAATCCATGGAAATACCTTAAAAAGGTAATATTTGTCCTAAACCTGCTACGCTTTACACTTTTTGTGAACATTGCACAATTTTACGATTCGATTTTTCAGACAAAGCTGTACATGCAAATATCTTAAAAGTGTAAATTAATCCTCGACACAATTTTACCCCAATAATTCCTGTTCGATTCAATAATCTGAGCGTCACTTTATAAAATTCAAGCACTCAAACTCCATGAGGCATAGGACTTTATCTTAAATACTTATTAACACGTTCGCTGCCGCTTACGTGAAGATGTGATGATAGTCAATACCGCAGTGTAGAAGTGGGTTTTTCCCAGAAACCGATTTACTTTTTATAACAAAGAATCAGTGAAAGATTTTCCCGCGCCAGCACGTGACTGGCTATTGGACATCACCCCACATCACGTGCTGGAGCGTGAGTTGCCCCTTAACGTTGGTGCCATATCACGCGCTTTCGTGTGAGCGGCAGCAAATATGTTAAAAAAATGAATTTGAATGCAGTATTTTTTAACTAGTCCTTTTTCATTCAGAGTAGGCTATCAAATTACTTCTAACCCCTTGATGATCAGCGACCGGTGTACATGCCGCAAGAAGCGCTCAGAATCCTTGTTTATTCCCACCAGTAAAATATTACTGAAAAATTTGCCTTATTAAATCAGAGAAATTTATCGTTTCTGTAAGGTGCAAATTTCTGTTTTAAAAAACAATGACAAATTATTAAAAATTTCGTAAAATGCTCCCTTCGTAATTTCGTGAAAGGTTCTTGAAGTGGTTAGGGAGAAACTTTCATCAAGACAAGAACGCGCGTACATCGCTGGCACATCTCATACAACTGCATGACTTTCTTTTTCGGACAAACTAGTGTACATAAATATAATAAAGGAACAAATTTTTCCTAAACGTAATCACTTGCACGTCTATGCTTTCAACAATTCCATTTTCCTTCAGTAATTGGAATATAACTTTACGAAATATCTGGTATTCAAATTTCGTAAAGAGTACGAGGCCTGTATAAAAGATTTTTAATCGAACGATTTTGAATACTATAATATTGTGACTCTCCTTTCCAGACAAAGAAGTCCCTGCAAATGCCTTAAAAGCGCAAATGTATCTTCGACTTGATCACTTTTAAATTTCGTACAATTTTATGACTCTTAGACTGCTTTTCAGGCAAAGCAGACAATACCTTAAAACATCCCTCACACAAATTTAGATTTCGTACGATTTTATAACTTTTGGTCTACTCAAATAAAGCACTCAATGAAAATACCGGGTGCGTCATAAATTCGTGCAAACTTTAAAAATTCATAATAAAAGAAGTAATGCTCAGAAAATTTTTTGGTTTGAGCGAGTGTGACCAGACGGATTACTTTTTTCAATGTATAATAAAAAATGTTTCCGAAATCAACCTATAGAGGGCGCTCACACGTCATACATAGGCGTTTTATGCAAATTAGTCGAGCAATAAAACACCTAGCTGAAAATGGATACGTCATTTGATCTCGGCATCATGCTATCGTTACCAGATCGACCGCTCATGTTTAAACTCTTCTATAAGAATGGGGAATCCATAACTATTGCAATGCGAAAGTTTCGCATGGAGAGAGGTCTTAAGTCTAAAAAAAGATCTATTTTATTGCATGGGATATATTATGGGTGACTTACTGGTAGACGCCATTTGATGGCCAGTTGGTGGCATCGATGCCGACAGGCTACATTCAGCTTTAACAGACGAATTGACGGCGCCTCACTTCCCTAATACCTAGTAGTGGTGATCATGTTGGGCATCTTTTACTAAATTAAATTAAATGCACAACGTCATGTTATTCTAATTTGTTTCATTGTCTGTTTTTGTTTCATTGATTTTTATAAAACGTCTCAATATGGAATGTGAGCGCCATCTATCGGCTATTTTTGGAATCATTTTTTATTACAAATGGGAAAAATATCCAAAGTTTATCTGATCATATTCGCACAAACCGAAAATTTTTCCGAGCATTATTTCTGTTATTATAAAGTTTGCACGAATTTATGACGTACCCTGTATATTAAAAATGCAAAATTATCCTCAAATGGGCTCTCGTCATAGTTACTAACCTTTCAATTTTTTATATAACTGTAAAATCTTACAAAAATGTTTGATTTATTTAACCCCTTGAGCTCTGATGGTTGAATAATAATGATGGTTAATTTCGAAATGTCACAGTGACACCAGAAAATTTGACCAAATTTATTTGAAAAAGGTTTAATGCATTTTTTCGTGTTTATCGTTAACCGGCTTTTTTTTTGTAAAATACTGGTGCCAATGTGACATTTGGAATTTTGAAGAAATTTATACCCCAGAGCTCAAAGGGTTAATTGCGTAAATTGTGCGATTGCAAAAGGCAAGTATTTATGCATAAAAATATTGGTATGAAAAAAATCGGGGGGGGGGGGAAGGTTGGCATTTCTTGTACATCGCTCGTACATTTCGTGCAATTTTATGTCTCTCCTTTTTAGACAAACCAATCCATGCAAATACTTTAAAAGAGAAAATTTACCCTGGGCATGATCACTTGTATATCATGCACTCTTTCTTGACTCTTGGGCTGCTTTCCCAACAATCCCGCTCATTCGAATATCTTAAACCCTTTTAGTCGTTGCAAGTTTTAATTTTCTCCATATATTCTGTGGAGAAAAAAAAATTAAAAAATCACTTTGAATCTTTGTTTTTCCTTCTTTTTGTCCCCCCCCCCTTTTTTTTAACGTTTTTTTTTCTTCCAGAACAAAAATAATGTCGCGACGCGAAACCGTACAGGGCGGGAATTTTTTAACCAATAGGCATACTTCTTTCAACCGGGGTCCAGGAACTCTGGGTTTTGTAACTTTTCATCCGAAGTAGATGGCGATGGCGAATCTCGGTTACAAATCACAACCCGAGATTACAGTAAACGTGGTTTAACTCTCGGTCGAAGTTCTTCATGAAAACGACCGTTAGAGGGTTAAAAAAATGAAAAGAAAAGAAGAAGAAAAAGAAAATAAATACACAGCAAGGGTTATAAACTATAAGCATTGTAATTTGCTTTACATCTGTTAAAAGTGAATTCAATATTAGGAATTCAAAAGTTGCATAATTCTTGAACTAAAATAAGCCGAAGTATCCAAATATGATGCTAAAATTAGATGTGCTATTGAAAATATACAATATATATTTTGAACCAAGCTCAAAATGAAAAATGACCCCTAAGTTTATTATTTCATTATAAATTTTGACACATAATTCATAGTATAACAACCATTTTTATGCACAATTTGGTGGTTTAGCTTTGAGGAGTTTTCCCTTTTATTTACCGTAATTTCGGGTGTATAAGCCGCGGATCAAACAATTCTTTTTGGACCCAGAAATCTTATTTAGTGATTGAAGACAAATATTTACGGCGATCTAACTAGTTATATTTGTTTCTTAAAAAATTCTGGGTCGAAAAAGAATTGTTTGATCTGCGGCTTATGCACCCGAAATTACGGTAGTCTATTGTATATCAAATGCCATAGTATTCTTTTAATAATTAAGGGGGTCCGGTATACATTAAAACTGTACGTATATATATTTATTGAGTTAAAAATGGTAAATGGTTTTCTAATGGTTAACCATATTGTTTGTAAATAATATCACATGATAAAACTTCTCATACCTTTTTATTTATTTATTTATTTATTTATTTTTTTAAGTGGAGTACTTTAAAATCGTCATAATTCGAACTATTATTTGTAGAATTTCAATTTTTTCGTTTAAATAAACAGAAATATATGAGCTCTAATTTTCATTCAGCATTAAAAAAATATTAATTTAAACAAAAATTTAAAATATTTAAAGTAAAAATTTGAAAAAAAAATGATACAATAAAAAAATCGTATTTCTAATTTTTTTTTCAAATTTGCTGAATTAAAATCAAAATAAAATAATTAAAATTGGCATGTTCCAACTTTGAACCATTTACCTTTAAAGGTTCTAGACTTATAACAACTTTAATAGGAGAAATGGTTAAAAACCCCATGATGAAGAAAAACGCATTTTCACATGAAATCATTTCCATAACAACCAGTGTTTGAAAGCTGGATTTTGAAAACATACCAAAAGATGACTTCATATTTCCTGTTCCAGTTAAGATAGACACATGGTTTAACGTCATTTTAAAGAAAAAAAAATAGTTTTTAAGAAAACTTGAAGATTTTTGTGTTCCGGACCCCCTTAAAGAAGAGTTGTCTAAGGTTATGTGGTTGTGGTGCCTCTGTGCGAGGAACATAGGTGGAGGTAATATCCTCGGTAGAGGAGATCTTTTATGGATTTTAATCTATATTTACAAAAGTGTCCTAGATAACCACGAAAAACTCCTAACGATTTGGCTGACGAGTGTGACATGGTTTTAAAATCACTCTACTTGCTTCGAAAGCATGAAGTCCTAGCCACTAGTGAGGCTTCAAAAATCAAGTTCAATCAAGAAAGATGATATATATATATGTATATATATATATATATATATATATATACTTGTAAAAATCGTATAAATCAATTGCTAAAAGAAATATTGGACTTTTGAGTTAAATCCGTTTGTTGAAGGGCTTTTGTTATATTTGAAAACAAAAATAAATAAAAATAAATCTTAACTAAACTTTAAAAAGAATAGTTTATATTTAATTTTGACTTCTAAAAATACCTAAATTCTTTCTCTTTCTATGTGTCGTTTGAAGTAGGAGTTATGTAGTGTAGCATTTGTAATGAAAATAAATTCCTTCACATAAATAAAATATAATTCAATTTCTACTGTTCTCTTCAGTTTAAATTGTTAGACGTTTTTCTTGACATTTGATTTAAAACATAAAAGCAAGTCACGAGATAAAAAGGTTTTTGTTCCGACTAAGCGTTGTTTTCTCTTATAATTTAATAATCACAGACCTCTCGCTCCCTTGATATGCGTATTTTTTTTTAAACAGACTTTCGTTTACAAGCACAAGGGACTTCTATTCAGTGCACAAAATTCAGCTATTTCAAGAACTTTCTATTCTCCATTTTTGGCTTTTTGGAAAACTTTTATGCAGTATCTGTCACTGAAATAAACCGGGTGATTTTTTGCTTAAGTAAAAGAAGAAACTTTGAAAAGATTTCAAACTAGAAAATGGAAATAAATGCAATCGTAAAATAGTACATTTTAAAGTTTTGAGATGCGTAAATAAAGCGACTATCTTCATGGAAAATAAAAATTATAAAACTGTCTTTTTTTTTTCTTTCTTTTTTTTTTTTTTTTTTTTTTTTTTTTTTTTTTTTTTTTTTGCAGCGAAGATATGCGATCGATCGTGTCAAAGGTAAATTAGCACTTTTAACTATTTGCATGGGCTTCTTTGTCTGAAAATGAAGAGACAAAAAATTATATAAGATGTACG
>CAXHSM010000600.1:0-17547 GCA_964019185.1 Maratus speculifer
GGAGAGAACAGGGAACACGCTATCACCCATCAAACATTCGTGAAAGAGATTCATACGGAGGAGGCAGTGCCTGCGTTTGGAGTGGTATTTCTTTGGGTGGAAGCACAGACCTCCATGTCTTTCCATATGGAACGGTGAATGCTCACGTCTATAGAGATTACATCTTTGATGCTTAAGTGCTACCTTATGCCGGTGCAATAGGTAATGATTTCCTGTTACAGGGCGACAACGCTAGACCGCACAGGGCTCACATCGTGGAAGATTATCTTCAGCACCAGACAATTCAGCGCATGGAATGGCCAGCTCGATCACCGGACTTGAATCCCATCTAGCATGTTTGGGATGCTTTAGGGAGACGTGTCGCTGCTCTCAATCCCCTTCCTCTGACCCTTGCCACGCTTATAACTGCTTTGGAAGAGCAATGGCTCGTACTTCCCAGCGAACTCATCGACCGCATAATTGACAGTATGACACATCGCTGTATGTGCTGTATTGCTACTAGGGGTGATCATACGGCATATTAAATCTCCTTTTCCTATGCCAAATTGGCAAACTTATTTTGTTAATTTTATAATTATGCTATTTTTTGAAACACCATAATTGTTTGGTAATTTCTTTTCATGTTATTTTATAGCTTACTAATCGTTGTATATTGTGGCTGAGTTTCATTAAAATCTACATGTAATATTTTGAATTATCGCTATTTTTGTGATTTTTCCTTAATTTTTGGAAACCATTGTATTACTCGTCTTGATGTGTTTTATCACCCCCTAGCGTATATACCATTAGTTTAGGGACACCTTGTATATCTAATAATTTTTTGATATAGGTACATATTTCTCTCATTATTATTATAGATTTTGACAATTAAAATACTTCAGAATCTAACAGAATAAAAAGTGTAACATTTACTTTAATGAAATTTAATCAGATAGTACAGCTTATAGTATTGTAGCTTGTACAATATTATAAGTTAATAATATAATTATTATTCATGTCAAAGTAATCTAAACTCGCTTTAATGTTTTATTTGTTGGTGATATATACACAATGTAAATTTTAAAATGTTCAAACTAAGGTAAGAATTAAAAGTATGTTAAAGAAATAGACTCTCTGTCAATTTTCAAAATGTTACTTTTTTGTACTCGTATAACTTTTTTTGGTATTATTTGTTATATCCAGTAAAAATATCACCATGCTCTGTCAAGTACAACAGTAAAAATTATATTTTTCTACAGCCAAAACTTAAAAATTTATGATATTTTTAATTTTCAACGTTTCTGATATCTTAAACATCTGGAAAAACGAATACCTTTTAAGATTTATATAAAATTAATTTCAAGCTACATGTAATAGTTGAATTTAAATATCAAAAACGGTTCTCTAATGATATAAGAAAAATGTTTCTGCAATAATATTTAAATAAATGTTTTAAATATTGATATAAGCGCGCTATAATTTTTTTCAAACATTTGAACCTGTCACCAAAAGCTCTGATATATGATATTGCTATGGAAAATATTTCCTGCTAAACCAACAAAGATAGAGGACAATTGTCATAGAAGGTGACGGAACTTTCCTTTTCAGTTCTCAACGAAACACATCTAGGCAGGTATATGATTTATCTAACTTTCTTCGAGATGGTGAAAGCTACGTTAGATGCATTATGTCAAAATGTTTGTCTCCTAAATTTTTTGAAAACTTTTCTTGGAATGAAACAACTTTTTTGTTTCAATTTTTACATTTTTTAGTTTTCTTTTTTCCTAACGCATAATCATATAATAAAATTTATTGAAATTCGTACATATCCATTTTAAGTAAATATTTCACCAATTTCCACCATTTCTTCGAAATATTTCGTAAAAGATAATTATTAAACACTTTTTAAATGCCTAGAACTGAAAAATGTGCATAAAATCACATACTAAATACTATACAAATGTGCATAAATATGAATGAATGCTTGTTTACACTCAAGTTCTAAAATTACTAAAAAGTTTTGGCGCTTTCGATGTTCCACGTTTTCACGAATGCCTACTGAAATTTTCATTGAATTAATTTTGAAATTCTAGTATATGGGGAAGAACATATTTGACTGTATGCTTCTCTGTGAAAGTTTAGTTGGTAAGAAAACCGGAACAGGGCTCGAAATGTACCGAACAAAATCGAAACGATATTATAGTTCGTAACATTAGGACAGATATTGTTTCGGTTCGTGAAATTATGGGAAATATCGTCCCTGTTTGTGCAATTACTATATGACATTATTCTTGCTTTATAAATAAAGCTTATCTATACATATAATAAAACAGTAGGACCCGGTGTGTCTGTACATTGAAGATAATTGACAAAAATGGAGTCAGGGCGATAAAAGAAAACCAATGAAACACAAAAAAAATTTTTTTGAATTTTTTGTCTGTCTGTCTGTCTGTCTGTCTGTTTGTTCGAGGTTATCTTCGTAACTACTGAATGGATTTTTATGCGGTTTTCACTAATGAAGAATGCACACTCCCGGGCAGTGTATAGGCTTTGTTTCATCAAAATCGGACAACAGACAAAAAAGTAACAAAAAGAAACAAAAGAAACTATTAGGTGCGCTGCTCACGTTTTTTAGTACATAACGTTTTTTAGTACATATAAAATCCAATAGATGTCACTGTGCGATTTTAAAACGCGCTATCGTTATGTTTTCGCCAGTCTACTTAAGTATGAGAAAGTTTCAAGCTGGCTGTCGTTCCATGTGGTTTAGTCGGTAGAACGTCAGTGCGCCATACTGATGGCCCGGGTTCGATTCCCAGCATGGAATTTTTTTTCACTATGTTGGCATTAACGCCTATAAGCAATTAAAAGAATTTGAAATATTGTATTCAAGGCGAATTTTCTCTCTGGGAAAATTTCCTTGCATTAATATGTCAGTGTAATTTTTTTTTCGATTTAATTTTTTTTTTTCGAAACTTTGTTTTTCTTAAAAAATTACAGTAAATATTTGATATTTCCCAACGTTTTTTGAATGATCGACTTGCTTTTTTTTTTTTTTTAATGTATGTCTGAACCTTATCTAACTACTTCTTCAAGATTTCTTTAGATAAACCGACCAGCGTAGCGGGCGAAGGCCGCTAGTTATAAATATAGCCCTATAATTTTTTAATCTTTAGAATCTTGAATGAATTTTTTAAATAGTTTTTGTAAGATTATGTGTAAATCTGCATAAATTTAAGCTTTATAAACCCCAGAGTTAAACTCCCAGTGGCGGATTAGTCAGAGCAAGTGACTGCTGCGCCACACGTTCGTGAGCTCTACACAGTAAAAAAAAATCAAGAGGTTACTAAAAATTTTTTAGTAAATTTGTATTCCACAGAATTTTTTAGTAACCATTACAAACTTTTTTTTGTAAGTGAAACAAGCATTTCTTTTGTAAACTGAACAAAAGAATTTTTTGTATAACTAACTTAAAAAATTTTAGTATGAACCACCAAGCAAAATTTAGTAATAGCTCCAAAATGTTTTTTAATAAACTTTACGTGCGCCCGAAGGGCAAGAGCTTCCTTCGAGCTGCATCCAAACTTCTGAAGCGATAGATTTTCGGCAAAACAACAATAGATGGCAGCACCAAACATTGCTACCACCTCCGACAGGATTTACACTACATACATTCGGGGCGTAATTGGCTGTGTCCAGCATCGAACCCGGGACCTTTCAGCCTGGAGTCCGTTACTATAACCACTATGCTATCAAGGCCACACCAAGTGAGTTTTAGTAATAGCTATTAAAAATATAAAACTATTAACTCTTATTCATTGCTAACTATTTTCTAGTAATTCTTACAGATTTTCTAGTAACCGACTAAGATTACTAAAAATTATTTAGTAATTACAAGGGTCACTAAAGTTTTTTTAGTAGATTGACCCTTTTGTTTTTACAGTGTACTCCCGTTTAGATACGGTTCATTCAGCCTTTCATCCATCCAGGATCGATATAATGATTACCGACCGAGTTTACTTGGGAACTAAACGCCGAGGGTCTCGCCTTAGGCTGACGACCTGGCCGGGGTGTATGGCCCAGAGTCTAGTAAACAGAGATGGGCACTGTCGGCGCTACTCCTTCATGGATTGTAGTACCACAGGGTTTTAGATTCCAGAATTTATTCATGTATATTTTTTAAATGTCAATTATGCATTTATATATACAAACTGATAACTAAAAAGATTGAACAGAAAAAAAGTATTTTTTGTATATAAAATTTATGATACATGGGGACTCAAAAAGTATATTGTTTTACATTTTCTTAGGATTTTTATCCTTTTTTTTTTACTTTTTTGCATTTTAAAATTATTGAAATACTTAAAATAAATATACATGTATATATAACTACCATCCGTCAGGCCGAAGTGTCGGAGCATCGAGTCGCATAAATAATAATATACAAAAAATAATAATAATAAAAGAAAAGAAATAAATTAAAATCAAAAATAAAATAAAATAAATACCACATTGGCGCATTTTTTGTACGCTGATTTCGGGAAAACTTTTTTGAAATACCAGTTACATATGTAACTTTTAATTATTTTCTAGTATTTTAACATGCCATAGATTATTAATAAACATAGGCCTAATCCGAATGTTAAGTTCGCCAGTTACAATTCTGCAGCTGAATAACTGAATTGTTGACTTTTGGGTCTACTTAGAGTGTTGGCAAAATGCAGAAATGTAGAAGTTTTCGTAATCAAATATTTAATTTTATCAAAAGAAATACTTAATTTATTTTTAATTTGGTGCCATTTTTACTCACTGAAGCCCTCTGAAATTAGCATCTGAATTAAATGGGGAAAAAAAGAAATATACCAATTTTATAAGTAAAAATGCGTTTTTTTAATCTTGACGTCATCTTCTGTTCAAAAGTTTTGGAAAATTTATGGAAAAATAAAAGTTAGGAAAGCTATGCGTGTTTCTTAAAACGTGACATTTTATAATAACGTTTTTAGAAAATTTATTTTGATTTTTTTATGAGAAAATGGCATTGATAAAAAAAAAGGTACTACTTGGTCATTCCGTCGACCGAAAAACCATCGCCAAACTATAAGATTAAATGTCAATAATGAATGATTGTGAATGTCACATTCAATGCTTTTAAATACGATACGCGTGTTTTAAACGTCATTAAGTGATTTTTATTTCGACTTTTTATTTGTATTTTTATTAATATTGTAATTATTATTTGTTTTATCATTATTTAAAATAAAAATTATGTCAGTATTTATATTTTGGCTATTAGTTTGGTGATTTGTATAATTTGGCGAAATTTGTCGATGGGATAACCAAGTAGTACTAAAAAAAACTTTATTTTTCCTTTCTTTTCAACAATGGAAGATTCAAGCTCACAATGTTATCTCTATGGGAAAATTAAAAGCAGACATTTTAGGGTGCTAGTGTTGACGAATATTTCTGATTTTCAATAACCGCCAAGATTTTAGTCCTACTAACGTCCAGCTCATTTTTTGTATCGATGCGATGAATATATTCGACGTTATCGTAGTCACAAAAGTGTAATTTATGCAGGGAAGCCGGAGCTGTGCCCCGACAATAATTTATAATGTAATGGATTCTACAAATAGTATATTAACCCCTTGGAGACGAGCGACTGTTTAAAAAACAGACCGAGACATTTTTAATTTTCCGTATTCAGACGGAACTGATTTCAATTACTTCAAACATGGGTCAAAATTTTCATTCTCGGTCTGAACATAGCCCGTACTGTAATCAATTTCTCGGTTTGGTCTGGTCCTTGAAATATCACTAAATTTTAACTAGACACAATTTTTTTTTCAAAGAATTCAGATTTTTAAATCATCATTACTCAAAAATTGAATTTTCAAATGTATTTATTTTTTAAAATAGTAGTAGTTTTCCAGGCAATAAAATGAAAAGACAGCAAAACCTGTAAAAAGAACTAGCTTATGACAAAATCTTACCTCAGGTGTAAAAATATGTTATGCGATTGAATAGAGTAATACGCGAGAAAAGAAATTTATACATGTGCACAGCAAAGACTTCAACTTGTCTATGTTGCATTTTTTTCTTTTTTATGTGATTATGTTTTAGAAGATTTCACTATACTATATTTTTAAATTTTTTAAGCCATTAATAAATGCAATGTGGATTAACACTATTAATAATAACTGAAATATTTACAAAAAAAAAAAAAAAGTACCGCAGTATTGGACGTTTTTTTTAAATAAAGATTGTAAATACGAAAAAAAAACGAAAATAGATACCTTTAGTCAGAAATTCTCATATGAGATGATTCTTAACCATATCGAAGTAAAAATCCATGTTCCTTAAAAATTTAGTCAAGCCGGTCTTGTGCCAAACTTTTTTCTTTGGATCGAGAGGACCCCGTGCCTAGAAATTCCGTCCCGCTTATATATGAACGGGTGTTCTTAATAACTTTATCATATCGCTTATTTGCATTTCATTACCCTTAGGTGTCAACTTCATTCACTTTTAAAAATCTGCATCAGTGTCCAGCAATTCGATCGTTTTTAAAAATAAAGGCCATTCGACCATATTATTAAATACACCTGAACGTATTTTTTGAAATATTACTGTTTGAATAAGGTTAAATTATGATTATGTAGTAGGTGATTCTCCAATAAGTGGGTAATTTCACTCATTGATTTAATGAAAAATAAAAATTAAATTTTAATCAAAATTTTTTAATAACTAGATACAGCATAGGTTACTGAGTAATATGCAATATTCCGGAATACACTTTAAGCACTATATATTAAAAAAAATATTTTATAAATTCATTTGGTAATCCATGTCACTACTGTCCCCAAGATAGTTGTTTACTTTATAAATTAAGATTTTAATAAAATTTATTTGAAAAATATGTGTTTTCTTTTAAAGTGTATCTTCTTATAGTAAAAAATATAATGTTTAATATATCATCTGTGATAAATTTGAATATTGTTTAAGTTTTAATAATATCGGGACAGGAGTGACATTAACATGAACAGAAGTGACATACTTTCAAAACTTTTCGGTTTTGAACATTTTTATAATTTTCAGGAAATTGTAGATAACCATAATCACAAGCATAATGCCTTCATATATAATTTACTTTATTAAAAATACCAATTATAGGCATTAGTTTTAGATCTTTTAAAAAATCTCGAAAATAATTTTATATATCATAAAATACAATTGTCACTATCACAATAAAAGTTTGTATAATCCGAAATTTAAAACTAATAACGTTTTCATCCCTTCTTGGACATCTTCAGTTAGATAAACATATTCAACTTCTTCAATTAGATAAACATATTCCAATAACCCCCCATCCATCCCTATTCAAGAAAATAAGAAATGAAATTGAAAAACATGAAGAAACCCAAACGGCAGGAGTTTATAAAATAAATTGCATATATGAAAATAACGAAAAAGTAGAATACATAGAAATGACGAAAAGAAAAATAACTGAGAGAGAGAAAGAGCACTTAAGAGATTTAAAATATGATAAATTAAATACAGCATTGTCAAGCAGTCACCATAAGATACCTTTAAAAATAGAATCTGTACATATACAAAAAAAAATAGCTAATTACGACAACCTACACAACACATTAATCAGGGAAACTCTCGAAATCCTTACTTCAAAAGAAAAACCATGTAATTATATGGTACATGCAGCCATTGACCCCAGATGGGTTAAGATGCTTGGCGAAAAAGAAAGGAAAAACAGAAAGAAAGAGGGAAAACCTGGGGATTTACACGGTATATAAAGCTCAAGTGAAAATGTTTTCCACTTACGCGGACTGAAGATGTCCTAGAAAGGATGAAAACGTTACCAGTTTTAAATTTCGGATTATACAAACTTTTATTGTGATAGTAGCAATTGTATTTTATGATATATAAAATTATTTTCGAGATTTTTTAAAAGATCTAAAACTAATGCCTATAATTGGTATTTTTAATAAAGTAAATTTTTATAATTATAAATTATTTAACATCTACTCTTTTTTTTTTACTATTTTAAAATTTGAATAATCTTTTAGATAAAAAACCAACAATAAGATAACGAGTAAATAAGTGAATTTATTTGGACAAAAGTTTTAGTTAGAGAAAAAGTATTGAAGTACGAGAAATACTGCTCATTTTAAATTTATATCATATAATTTGTCAATAATAAATGATCTTGAAGTAACTAGTCGAGGGGGAATATCAATAGCACAAAAATTTCATTCTTTGGAACATCCTGGATACCTGATGTATTTGGCCGATATAATCGGCTTCCATTTAATTCTACATAAAAATTTAAAACTCACCAGGAAACCAATTTTCATCAACCCAAATTCCTACAAAAATATGTTCACTTTCAGAATTAGGAGATGATATTTCAGTATCCTTATAATCATTGGGCATATCATTAAAACAGGGAGATAAGTCTACAAATGATGATTCTGAACAGTAATGTTGACATTTTTCATGTGTGTCAGATGTGAAACTGCTTAAATAATGCGGGTGAAGTTCAACATTTTCAAGCTTATTCCAAATAAGTTGATGCAATTTTAATAGCTTTGGAATAGATGGTATCACTGTATCCTTTGGCTTCAAGCCATCTATGGCATTAATATCTGCTTCGGAGATTCAGTACTCAAATAAATAATTTGAAAGGGGACAGTAGTGACAGGGACAATAGTGACAAAATTAAGGAAATTGCTTCTGTGTACATAGTAAGTTAGTCTTAGTAAGACTGCAATAAGATATTTTGTACTAAGCAAAAGTATGTTATATCATAACAAAACAATAAATAAATAAAAACAATAACAAGGACAGTTTAAGTAGGGGACAGTAGTGACAAGTAATAAACATATTCTTGCTTTTCTATCCATTTTGCAGCTTTTAACTATTTTTGAAGTCCTTAGAATGGTACCATGTGCTTTTCTGGGCAATTAAGATTGCTTCTTCTACTAAATGCACCTGTTCACCAAATATTATCTCGCCACCTGTTGGACACTTTAGCAGTTTTATACAAGAGTTCAGTAGTGACGTAAAAACTAGGGGACAGCTTTTCTCTGGCTCAGAATAAATATAAAACTATTTTTAATTTACAATAAAAATACTTTATTATGCACTTTGGAGTATAAATTTTTATTTTGGGTGGTGAAATTGTTAAAAATATTTCATCATTGCACTTAAAATTGTTTCCGAAGACCAGTACATGAGTTGAAGGACACGAGACAGAAGTGACAAATCGAATATTCAAAATAGTATTACAGTAAAATTTACAGTTCTTTTTTTGAAAGTACTGTATGAAATTGTAGAAAAACATTACAAAATACATTTTATGCTAAAAAAAAACATATATGAATGACAAATAAAAGCAAATAACCCTAAGGGACTGGATTTACCCACTGATCGGAGAATCACCCAGTCATTTTCTATAAAAAAGATCAGATTGTTAGACAGTTTGCTGCAGGGTTTTTTACAGTATGATTGCAATGAATCACGAGCAGTTATTTGAGTTAAAACAAAATTAACGAATCAATCTTTCTATATACCGGATGCGTCAGAAATTCTTACAAACATTAAAAATCCATAATAAAAGAAGTAATGCTCGGGAAATTTTTCGGTTTGCGCTAGTATGATCAGACGGATTTTGGATTTTTTTTTCCATGCATAATAAAAATGATTCCAAAAATAAGCGATAAAAGGCACTTACAAGCCATATTGAGACGTTTTATGCAAATCGGGGAGCATTCGATCTGGTAACGATAGCAAGCAACCGATATCGAATGACGAATCCATCTCCAGCTAGGTATTTTATTGCTATCCTGATTTGCCTAAAATTCCTCAATGTGACATATGAGCACCCTCTATCGGTTACTTTTGGAATAATTTTTATTATATATGGGAAAAAATCTAAAATCCGTCTGATCATACATGCGCAAACCGAAAATTTTGTCGAGTAGTATTTTTTTTTACGGATTTTTAAAGTTTGCACGAATTTATGACGCACCCGGTACAATAGTGAACTATAATAACAAGGCAAAGTAAATAACAACATATAAGCTTGTAAAAAATAATAATGTAATATTAATCAATTTATGTTTAAAAATGAATATGTTTGTGTGAGTAATCATATTCCTAATAAAAAAGAAAAATTAACGTTTTGACGAATCTAATATTATGTAAAATGTTTCTTAGCAGATTGTGTTAATTAATTTTTCAATCGACTATCATTGAAATTTTCTTATTATTGTATTGCTTTTCTCATTATATTTAATCAGCTGTACTCCAATTAAGTTAAGTAGTGTTAATTCAATGGGGAATGAAAGATATTTTTTCTGAAAATTATGAATTAGTATTATTAAGGCATAGCTTTTTCTAATGAATGTATTTCTCTTTATAGAAAATTAATTAAAATATTTCTATTAATTTACCTGATTAACTAAAATAAACATAATAATTAACATTAATAATATATGCTTCAAACAAGATAACATTTGCATTTTATTTCGTGACCAAAAAATTTCTCTGGTTGAAGATATAACGAACCACTTGTGGAAGCCTTTTTTCTTTTTATTAGGTGCGTTCGTAATTATGTAAATACGTAGCACCTATTGTTGTCGCTCAGTCCGTCCGTCTGTCTGTCCGTCTGTCTGTCTGTCCGCATATAACAACGCAAAAACTACCCAACCGAATCGTTTGAAATTTAAAACGTATAATTATTACATAATTTTGTCGAGTCATTTCAAATTTTATGAAAATCGGATGGATAGATCAATTACAGGGACAATCAAAAGGACTCCGTTACGTTACGGTCAATGGGGAAAAAAGTTTCAAATGCATTTTAATCGTTTGAAATTTAAAACGTATAATTATTACATAATTTTGTCAAATCATTTCAAATGTTATGAAAATCGGGCGCATAGATCAATTACAGGGACAATCAAAAGAATTCCGTTACATTACGATGACTGGGGGGGAAAGTTTCAAATGCATTTTAATGGTGTTACACTCATTTGAACATAATAGAATTGACATGAATCTATGAAGTATGTACTAAAATATACATTCTGTACAATCTGTGATGCAAAGAATATTTATTATGAAATTACAGGGCCACACAAATGTATTCCACTAAATAATGTTATACGGGAAAACATTGTTTGGGGCGTGTTTTAATTATATTAAACTACTTCACATTTTATGAATAAGATATACGTTAATGAAGTATAATAAAAATTACTCCCTGCATATTTACAGGAACACAAAGATTTCGACCACTATACTGTATCCAAAGTACGCTCTACTATATGAGCAAAATCTGAATATTTTAAAACTTCGTTATCGTACGAACGCACCTCATTTGCTACGCTTCACGTGCAATTTCCTAGTTGTTGAAAAGATTTTAATTTTTTTTAATTTATTCAGTGATAATAAAAAGTGAAAATTTGTTTCACAAATGAACTTTCATTATTATTAGTATGCATTAGTTTATTAAATTGTAAAGGTACGGTATGTATCTTTTTATTTTTCTTTAATAAAGTATTATAAATTTCTGATATAATTGATGAATGTGGTATATATTTTTACAAACTACTGGGAATGGTTTACGCATGTGATATTCTTATTGCTGTTAACGTAACAATAAGCCAATAAATATCGGTTTAACCTTGAGGGAAATTATCAATTTAGTTATGTATTTGGTGACCAAATTTAGAAGGGTATCATAAAAACTGAAGAAATCAAATTCTGAGATGCATTAAGATGAAAGATTGCGTATGTTTGTATAAAATGAAATTGCATTGAACGATTATTTTGACACAAGGCAGTGTGTTCGATGAATTTTCTTACATAGCTCCACTGCAAATGACCCACATATTATGCTTGCAATACACAAAAATACATTCTGTTTGTTGTAAAGAAATCAGATGCATTACACAGATTTTAAAAAAAACACAGCCGATAGTACATACTTTTTGTTATTGAAGCTCACTTTATTCCATCTGAAAGTAACTTTTACCGAAATCATTATAATGTTTTAGTATATTTTTTATTGGTTCTACTGCACATTTTTTTTTTTTTTTTTTTTTTTTTTTTTTTACTTTAACTAAATTTTTGGAAGCATACGTAATGTATAAACCGTATTTTATTAGCATCCGATGCTATTTCTTTCAGACAAGCTAAAAATGTCGTGTCATCAGCCCTGAATTTCCTAGTCAACCGATTTTGATAATTATTTTTTTAAATGAAAGCTATTTATTTGTAGTTGTGCCCATTTTAATTATTTTTTAATTTATTTCTATTTTTATATTTTCTTTTTAATTTTAAAAGCTTTTTCATGACATTTCTTCAAAATGGTGGCAACACAGTTTAGCTTTTCTCTCGATAATAAAAATTTATTTTCTAAAATGATTGCGTATAATTATGCACTAATTGAGTTAAAAAAATATATATTTACTGAGAAATAATATTAATAATGTAAATAAAATGACAGAAAATAATTTATGATAAAAATTAATGTCTAAATCAAAATAAGAGAAATTTCAAATGAGGAAAATTATGTCATTCAGCAACCAGATAAAAGGGAATTACAATATTATTATGGAGGCCTTTTTCATAAACAGTAACTTTTAAAGAACATTTGAAGAGAAAATGACGTCACTATTTAAAACATTGTATTTTTACTCATAACGATATTAGGTACTACTCTGTTATCCCGTCGACCAATTTCGCCAAATTATACAAATCGCCACATTAATAGCCAAACTATACATATTGACATAATTTTTATTTTAAATAACGAAAAAATAAATAATTAGTAGAATATTAATAAAAATATTAATAAAAATCACTTAATGACATTTTAAACACATGAATCGTATTTAATGTCATTGAATATGACATTCACGATCATCCATTATTGGCATTTAATCTCATAGTTTGGCGATAATTTTTTGGTCGATGGGATAACCTAGAAGTACTCGATATTATTTTTTTTCTTTTTTTTTTTTTAAATAAAGCTATTTTTCTGTGAGTGCATATAAAATAAAATTTCTGGATTTCGCCGGCACTCATATTATAATTTTAACTGTAGATGTCCGAATATATGAATGCAAAATTGTAACTGGCAAATTTGACATTTACTTTGTAAATATATTTATTATATATTGATTCAATAATGTAATTACTTTTGCTTTTTTAAAAAACCAAATCGATCGAGTCTTTTAAACATTTCATTCGTCGAATTCGACGGGATTCCATTCGTTTTATTGTTAAATTGCATTTCCTTTTACTCAGAGTCTATAAAAAAGCGTTTAAACTAAAGAAAAAATCCGTTTTTGATGAATCTAGTCAATGAAGAAGTAGCACGTCAAATTGTATCTCTTTATTATTCCGCAATTCCAATGTCTCAGAAAGAAATTGCTATTCAATTGGGTATTTCACGCCGTTCTGTTTGCTATTATATTGATAAACACAAGAAAAATGAAGTTAGTTCATTGCAATCTAAACGGGGTCGACCTTCTAAAAAACTTCTATCGATTTTTTTTTTTTTTAATCGGAGGCGAAACTGAATTCTGCAATGGTAGAATCTACATTCATCTTGTTATTTTCTTTAAATACTCAGTTAAATGTTATAATTATGTGAATTTATTTCTTAATATTTTTATTCTTTATTTACCTATTGTTATTATTATTATCCTTCTCAGTGTGTGGTAGGAAAAAATTGTAATATCTTTTTAAATGCAAACATTTAATATGCTGAAAAAGAGGCGTAATTTCAATATAAAATTTATATACAAAGATAAATTTTGCCACTATGATCCTTCGTTAATACTACTAGTTACCATTTACCTAGAAAACTTCTTTAGACTACCCAAATGGAATTCACGATTAGCCTGATTGCGTCCGATGTGCAATGATTAAAGATGGATCCCATTTGAACGTTAGATTGAGATTTCAAATTTCAGGTAAACACTAGACAATGAATACAAGCATTAATGTTTTAATAGTGTTTTGCAGATGTAGAAATATATGAATATAAATAATATTTTTATTGCAGCGACAGTTTCAGTTCGGTAAATGAGTACAGTTTGAGTGGATTATGATAGGATTAAACGCATCAGAATTTGCCACATCCGATTTCTTCCATTACGTGTAAGACAGATCCTTATCTTGAATACTATACTTAGTGGTATCGGTAAACTACATAATAATAATAATAATAATAATAATAATAATAATAATAATAATAATAATAATAATAATAATAATAATAATAATAATAATAATAACCTCGTCGTTCATGATAACAAGAAATAAGAGACATACAATGAAAGAAGAATTCCATTTTCATTTAACTAGACCAACAATAAAAAGCAAAATCATTTTAGAAACTTTCAGTTATTTGAAATTTCTAAGATATATTCTAGATTAACACCTCTTCTACAGGGATTTACTAGAGTTTTCTTAAACATGTGAAAATGGCGATTTATGGACAATTTATTCTGATTGGTTGAGACAATTTTTGACAAATACTTTACAACATTGTCGTTATATTGAGTTGAAGATCCTGAAGTTATTCGTAGATAATGATTTTTTTGAAATGTCTAGCTAGTTTAATCTAGCTCGTCTAGGTGAACATCGTCAAGTTATGGAATTAGGATTGCCACAGACTGAAAACAATATTCAATACAAACATATGAGTATTTTGTCCCACTGTTATGTATACAGGGTGTCTAGGGAATAATACCTCGATTTCAAAATTAAATTTCTCAAAAACAAAGATGGATAAAATTATGCGGTAAACGGTTGTTTATTAGGTAAGCCGTGAAAAATGTTATACAGAAGTTTCGATCGGTGAATATTTTGAAAAGATTGTATTCTGATTGCAAAGAATACTTGACTTGACATTTTTCGTGTTTTAGATTGCTTGCAGAGAACATGTTTTTCAGAGTACAGTGCCGAATTAAAAAAAAATTTCAAACTATTTTTTTTTCAATTTTTAAAAGTTGCAACAGACTGAAAAAAATCTTTCATACAAGAGTATGAGTATTTCGCTATACTTTTATGCATAAAGGTACGCTTGGAATTAGTACACATAGCTCTATTTATCTCAATATCTTTCCATATTACTATTTGATGATTTATTTTATTTTACTCCAGAAAGAGTAGATAAACGAAAGTGCCATCAAAATATATCCATGTAAAAAGATAGGGTTGGTAATATCTGTTATAAATTTAATTAAACTCTAGCAAGCAATACATGAAAAGTATATCAACATTACACACATATTATGTAAAAATAACAATCATGCTCTCACACTTATAGCCGAATAAAGAGATAACGGAAATATAAGACTCGCACCCGTAAGATTTTTAATTAAATTTAAAATAAATATTTTAAATAATATTCCACAAATATTATAAAAGTTAATTCATTTAATTCTCTATTTAAGTTACGAAGAACCATCTTAAGTAAAGCCGATGATTTCCGTTTGAACGTCATTTCTAGTTTCAAGAGGATTAAATTTTACACTTTCAAAATATAATTTATATGTTTATTATGGAGAACATTTCAGAATACACTTGTACAAGGACTTTTACATCTTGGTGTTTACATCTAATTTACATTTTAACACTAGAATAACTACTTTCAGTGAATAATTCACTAAGAGTGTTGGTGACATTTTGTTTCAATAAGATCCCCGATTAATTTTTCAAAATTTCTTCGCCTTCAAACACAAATGGAATTAAAGTTAATTTACAGTAAGGATCGATGTTTTGAAGAAAGAAAAAGAAACTGAAGTCGAGTTTCGGTAAATTTTGGCCGAAAGCAAAAACGTTAAACAAAATTTAAGTAATTAATACATACATAAATAAGCTTAATTATTAATTAATTAAGCGTCTATATTAAATATATATAATTATTAATTAATATTACGTGTGGCTCAAGTCGGTTCTGTATGACTCCGATCAAAACTATTTTTTTCTTCACATGATATATAATATAATTAATTTGTCAATGACACAAAATGATTTTCTAACTGTGCAAATTTCAACTAATAAAAAATATTTTATGTATACATACTTCTATTTATATTTATAATGAATTTTGTAACTGATCATTTGTTATACTAGAACTTTCTCAGTCTTCAAAATTCTTGTGCGGTTTCAAAAAAAAAAAAAAAAAAAAAAAATCGGTGAAGTTTTGATTCATGCCAGTTTCGCCGAAAATCCACCCTCTTACCTCATGCTGTGTTTCTTGAAGGTTCCTACTAATGAATGGCGCGTGACTTCCTTTAAAAGACCAAAAGTTTTAAGCCGAAAAAAGGGGTCTGTTAAAAATTAAATGCATTTACGACCGTCGTTATTTTTCAATGGATATTTTATTTATTGCACACATCTATTATTTGCTTCCTGAGATTTAGATAATTTGAAAACATTAATACTTATTTTGGATTTGATTTATAAAAGATGATTATATAATAATTTATTAATTCAAAAAAACCAGAGTATATATATTATTTGTTTGATAGTTTTACAGATAAATTTCAACAAAGATGGGGGGTTTGTAGGTTTGACTTTACAAACCATTCTAAGTCATAGATTAGAAATAGGGAAAAAGTTGCGATTGCGGCATTAAACCGTTTCTGCATTGTCTATTATTACGTTTTCCATGTAGTAGCCGGCTAGAATGCTTCTCGTTTCCAGTCGGTGTTTACCATATATTTTTTCTGAAGTCGTTCAACATCCGCAGAAAACTCATCCAAATAATAGTCTTTTAGTTTTTGCTGGTTAACTACATGTTTTTCATTGTCTAATGTTTACGTAAGAATTCTTATGACCCGTTCTCTACCTTGGTCATCAAAAATATGCAAACACTAGGCCCTCTTCTCCTTACTGCTTACATAATACTCGAACGATCCTTATGTCACAGTGAAAAAAATGATATCTTTGTGCAGTTAAGAAAACAGTTTACCATAAAATTAGTCGAAAAATCGATCATTCTTCTTTTTACATTAAAGGAAAGACTATTCAATTCCAAATATTTTAGCACCTCATTTTTAGCCATACGATAATAAAATAGCGAGGTATTGTAAATTTTGTTTAAAAGTTTTGTTACAAAAGTATTTGAAGATGTGTTAAAGTTCATCGTTTTGCATTATATATATATCATTAAAAAATTATATTAAATGTAATATTATATGGATCTAAAAATCCATCTGCAATACGCATGTGTAATATACATTTGAAAATCTTTAATAAAATAAAGGGCAAAATGTAAATTTTCATAAAAGTGGTAGGAATTAAAAAAAAAAAATAACTTTTATGAACGCTTTAAAACTTTTAATTAAAAATGCAGGTAGAGTTTCTTTCTTTCTTTCTTTCTTTCTTTTTTTTTTTTTTTTTTTTTTTTTTCCCAATATTACTTTTAGTTGAATATTGAAATGCAGAGAGTTCACTATTTCAACCATTTTTTTTTTCAAATAAACAAAACTGTTGAAAAAGTGAACTGCACCCTTAAGGCTGTTTGTA
>CAXHSM010000602.1:0-23000 GCA_964019185.1 Maratus speculifer
TGTTTTTATTGACAGTATATTGAATCAGTACAAGTATATTGATATTTTAAAGCAAAATTTGAAATCTCCAGCACGAAAATTGAACCTTCATAACGATTTTAAATTCTACCAGGACAATGACCCCAAGCACACTGCTCTGAACGTTAGACTCTGGCTGCTATATAACTGTCCTGAATTAATAAAAACACCACCACAATCTCCAGACTTAAATCCCATAGAGAATATTTGGCAAGAATTGGAATCAAGAATTCGCAAACACACCATTTCTTCAAAACAACAACTAAAATCGGTGCTTCAAGAAGAATGGGGTAAAATCACTCCAGAAATCACAAAAAATTAGTCGAATCCATCCCAAAAAGATTAAATCATGTTTTAAAAGTAAAAGGAAATCCAACAAAATATTAAAACCTTTTAAAAAGTAAAATTTTTGGATAAATATTTGATGGAAAAGTAAGTGTCCCATCACTTATGTGAGCCATTTTTTGCTCCGTTCTGAACAATTTTATTTTTACTAAATTAATATTTTAATATTTTGACAAAATGTATGTTATGTAATAATTGTTACTAACTTTAAATATGAAACACACCCAAAAAATTTTTGCACATGTTTGTTTATTTATTTTATTACAGTTTCTTTTTATAAAGCACAAGTGTCCCATCACTTTTGTGAGACACTGTATATAACCAAATTCATTTATTAAATAACAAATAAAAAAGTTTAGCTAGAGACACTCTTATTAAATTATTGTGTATTTAACTTCCAAATCTGTTGTTTACAAAAAGAAATAAACGGACATGCGCATTAAAAAATTCATGATCGTCTGCAGACGACTTTTTACCGGAGAATAAATAAGTGTTGCCAGATTGGGGATTTTATCCCCATTTTGGGGAATTTTGAACCTCTAGGGGAATTTTTTGGGGACAAGTAAATCTTGGGGACATTTTTGGGGACTATGAAGATGTTTGGGGAAAAACTTGGGGAATTGTTATCACAATTTTAATTTTTACTTTCAGACATTTGCCAATACTCGATCTGTTTCAAATTCGATTTTGGTTTGGAAAATGAAAATAAAATGCAGAAATAATAGATATAAATCATTCTCTTTTGGTCATGCTCACCGTTTACATGTACTACAGATTCATCATGATCTGCAATATACCCCATCTGAGTTTTTAGATAAGTAATTCAGATTTTCCTGTCATCGCGGATAGAAACACAAGCACAGAAAGGCATTTCATTTAATAGAAGACAGGGTGGCGAGTGATCAGGGAAAAATACACTAAAAAAAGGTGTTTAGTACCAGCATTTTATTAAAAAGAAGTTTGCCTTGTTTAATCCTTTTATATGATTTGAAGTATTTTCTAAAAGAAAATGCTGGTGGTTTAATTTTTTTTGACTGCATTTTTCCCTGACCGCTCGCCACACTGAGATTTATACAACTAAAATAAAACTAATTTATAATTTTTTTTTGTTGTTGTTTTTAGCTCTGAATATACAAGCCAAATTCTGTTGCGATTAAATATTTATTTATTTATTTTTAATAAATGGGGAATTTTTTCAAAAAAATCTTCATTTGGGGGAAAAATTGAGTTTAAATTTGTTAAAAAAATTTTATAATGGAAAATTGAAAATTGAGAACTTGCCTTTTTGAGTAAAAATTGCGTTGGGGACTTTTTCTGAAAAAAGCACTGATTTGGGGAAAATTTTAGATATTTTGGGGAAATTGGTTTTCGACAATCTGGCAACACTGGAATAAAATAAAGTTCTAAGGTGCCAGAAATATGTTTGCTGGAGAGCATATGGCAGTTATGTGCGCGTATTGAAACAAATTTAAAAATTTAAACAAGAAAATCCTCAAGAGCAATTTTTAGCTGATATATCAAGAAAAAATGAGTTCAAGAGAATTATTGTGGCGCTGGCTTGGTGATGGAGAGACTTTTACATACCTAAAAATATTTTGTAATAATCATATTGCTTCCTTAGTACCTTTGATTTCCCTCCGATATTTCTCTCCCCAAAATTGTGCATCAATTTGATCAACCAATTTATTTATTTTACAATAATTATAATTAAATCTGTTAGTGATCGTATTATGTTTCTAGGATCTGATTAGGGAAAAGAATATTTTCTGCAGCCTAAGGAATACTAATAACAATTCTAATAAAATGATAACATTCCTTACAAAATACTTCCAATTAAAATTTCTTACAAAAAAAATATTCTTATCCAAAAAAAATTTAGATTAATTTATGCGTTGTGTTTTTTTTGACGTTATCAGATCCTTATGAAACGTTGATCAGCATGCACCTAGAGTAATTTCGACACATACTCCATAAATCATCACCATGCTTTGTCATTTATAAAACAAAAACATTTATTTGTACAACACAGATCACACATAATACACTAAATATATACATGCACATAAATAAATTACAAAGATACAAAATAATCAAATCAAAATCTATTCATTTTTTTATAGCTGTTGGCATTACTGCATAATTACATTTTATGCTTTGTAACACGATATTTTCAATATTGAATTTGATTTCATAAATTCGTGAGAAATCATCACCATAATTAATTAACCGGCGGGACAATTGGCGTGCAAGTGTTTCACCATTATTTTTTAGTTCGATCATATTCTATACTCGTGGGCAAAATAAGGGGAAATAAGTCGGTAAAAAGCATACCTTTTTTTAAAGTTGCTGACATCATAGGTAAATGCATACCCGGACCGATGAGTAGAAGTCCGGCACACTTTTATTGCTCATATTGGCGAAGATTATCACTCGAGCACGTTTGGTAGACTGACTGCCTGACTGCCTGACTGACTGACTGACTCGTAATTTTTTTTAACAAATTTTAGAAGCAAAAAAGTGTATAATAATTATTCTGTAGTCGAGTTATCCTTCGACCATTCACAGTTTTCTTTTTAACATATTTTTTTCCCCTTCCAGTCTCATTGGCTGTCCTTAAATTGACTATTAACTTGAACGCCCCCTAATTTTAATTTTCTAGGGGCTTCTACAGGCCTAGTCGTCAGAATGTCTATGTTGTTGATAACTATTACCACACACGCAGATGAGATTTCCCCTTTTGCCCTGTCGTAAATACACAATAATGAAAATGTCTCTGTTTTGTCATTTATTTATGGGCGTCCGTCACAGTCTCATTGCCGCTATAAATTTCTTGTCTGAGTTGTAAATCCACTGTCCTCTGTTCCTTTCTTTTTTTATAATTTATTTCCAATAGTTAGTTTTCTTTACAGAATTGTCTGGTTTGAGTGATGTGGGTTTTACACCCATCATCTATCCCCTGGGTCTAAAAAAAATGAGGTCTGTAGACATCATTTTTGTGCACACCACACTGCCGCAACTGTTGTATCCATGTTCATTGGAATTTTGATTCATTTCTGGTGAACACTTCCAAGGTCCGATTATCTTCACTTCTGTGTATTATTTCCCCATGCCCAAATTTTGATACAATAATTAAATTAATTCATTAAAATGCCAAATCATGTAATCAAAGCCAAGTATAAATTTGGAATAATTTATTTCTACACTAAGAAAGAAAAAAAAAAAATAACATGTAAAAGCTCCGAAAAATCTAAACCTGAATTTGAGATGTATTGGCACACTTTTTGTTTATTTTAAATGCATAATATTTTAAACACATAAAGTAAAATATGTATTAACCCAAAAACAAAACAAAAAGGATAACACAAATTCATAGCAACACCAATGTCATTAGCATAACATATCTGGATTAGTATCGAAATAGTAAAATATATATACAATGTTGAGAAACCCTTCTTTATGTACATCATATGAAATATCTAAAAAAAAACAAATATACCCTGTTGTGTATATTCTGCACTTCATAAGATTATTAACACAAATCATAGCTGAATGTTACAAATTTGAATTATGTTAAGTGTTGATAAAATGGGTAATGTTATATACACATTCCTCATCATTCTCGTGGAGGAGGTATAGAGAACATCGCTGCAGACACATGTGCTCAAAGCATACCTTATTGCTATCCATACGAGAAGCGAACGTTTTCTTAAATGAGAAAAAGAGGAAAAAAAAAAACGAGCTAGCGCGAAAAAGAGCGCATCCTATCAGTAGCGCGCATTTTGATTGACAGGTGCTAATGACGTGCTTATTAGCCTAACACCCTGAAACGGTAATGGATGGCTCTTCCTAGAAAACAAGTCCGATAAGCCACCCCGCTATAGAGGAAAACTTGTTTCTAACGGGAATAGCGAATGTTATGGTCCATGCAAGCCACATAGGTATGTCATTTTCTCGTCTTTTGTCTTAAAAATTATATTTCTTTTGCATGAAACTTATGTTAAACTATTAGAAACTAACCCGTATTAACTTATAACCTGCTACGCATGCCTTCCGTGTAAATTTTCACCCCTTTATTCTATAAAATTGACATATATTCGCTATAAAACCATGTACTGTGTACTGTTTATTTTGTATTTTCAGGGAAAATGGCTTCTTATAGACTGGCTGAAGACGCTTACTGTCGAAAATCTCATATTTCCCGCAGAATATATTGGAGTCTCAGAGAAGTATCCTAATGCAATTGCCTTTCAGGAAATAATACCGCGATTATGCAATCGTTTAACAATGTTCCTAAAATTATATTATGAGTCTGAACATTGCCTGAAAGATTTTAATATCCAATGCTAAAAATTATAATATCACAACTTGGAAAAAAAAAATTTTTCGAAAATCAATGTGCCTTTTCATTTCACTGGCTGATAATTGCAATTAAACTTGAAAAACTATAGTCAAATTTTGCCACCAGAGAAAAAAAATTAGCGAAAAAAAAAAATTCTTTTCATTACTGTTTGTGATATTGTTGATAAAAACTTTCTGCAAGTAAATCTTTACCATACATATCTATCTAAAAAAAAATAGCGGAAGAAAAATCTGATATGCTTCCTAAATGCTTAATTTGAGGGGGGGGGGGTTATCTAGCAAAACGTGAATAAAAAGGGAGTGAAATCCCTAAAATATTTTTTGTTTATAAATCTTATGCTACCTTAGAAGAGTCTAAAAGAATATTTCTAAGTATAAATGCTTTTAATAAATGCTGGTAAATGCTATAAAGTGTGAAATGAAGTAATATTAATAGAGTGTATCTATATACCATCCATTTATTTACCTTTTCTTGTTGTAGTTTGAGTATTTAAAATTTTAAAAGACACTATAGTATGGAAGGAAAAAAAAATACATTTTGAAAACAAAATTACTTAATCATTTGAAATATGTATTGACTTCTATATCTAATTTTATTACTAAAATGATTCAGCATGTCATACTGATTAAAATAATTTATCTTTTTTTATTTTTATTATTATTATTATTTTTTTTGTTTTTTTACCCAAAATTTACTATGTTGTTTAGAGTTAAATTGAATTTTTTTTTTTTTTTTTTTAATACTTAAATATTTGTATTTATATATATATATTAATTTGTACGGATTATTGACAATCGAGTATATACATTTTAGTGAATAACCTGGCCAGGTTTTAGAAATACTCTCTGCCCGCAGAAAGATTTCCTTATATTCATAAATATATGTACTCACACTGCCGTATGGTATCCCTACATGAATCTTTATATTGTTTTATTATTATTGTATTTTAATGCTTTATATAAATATTATTAAGAAGTGTGTAAAAGTGCAAAATCGATACCACTTACAATTAATTTTTTTTTTTTTTTTTTTTTTTTTTTTTTTTTTGCAATTGTACACTTTTTATAAAATATTGTTATGTTTCCATACGCCTATGTCGGTAAAAAAAAATATATCTAATAATATATATAGTGTCGTTTAATCTTCACATTTAAAAAAAACTTCCTAATTTATTTGCTTTTATAAGATTCCTGATAAGACTCTAAAATAATTTTGCGTCTGTTACTTATCCAATGTAACTAAGTATTGCCTTGTGATGAAGTCTAATTGTTATAACTTTCTTTTGTATACTATCCCAGAAGATCTTCTTTTGAAACTACGTTGCGTGAGTAATGTCATCATACTTATATCTAACGTGCAGCAAAAGAATTTGTAATACCTTTTATTTTCAGGCAAAGGTAAAAGAAAAAAAAATTCCTGTAAAATGTCCTCCAAAAAAAAAATATATAACCTTTACTTATTTATTTATTTATTTATTTATTTATTTATTTATTTATTTATTATTTTTTTTTTTAATATATATTTTACTCTGCCGATTAAATATTATTGGGAATGCTTATATCACACGCGTTTTCGTAAAATCCTAACCTTAACATTTTATCTTTTTAGCAAACCATCTTAAAATTGCCATGCGACTAAATCTGATATTCAATTTTATAGCTTTCTGTCGTGCCCTGCCTAGAGAAATATTTCCGAATCGAGAGCAACTCTTCCCCCTTCTTGATCTGGGGTGAGATAACTGTGTTTATTCCCCGCGACCTGTCATCCGCTCCATCCATCTCGTCAAGCGGAAAGTCTTCTGTTGGTGAGAAAACCTTATTTTTTTTTCTTTGAGTTCTTTATTTATTTATTTTTTTTTTTTTTTAATCCTATGTGCTGAGTTTCCACGTTATTTTGTTGTGTCAATAACTTGCCTTGCCATTGTTATCTGTTATTTTATTCTTGCGTACTTCGCCGAACTTCTTATCAAATTTCTATATAAAAGTCTGTATTTTTTTTTTTTTTTTTTTTTTTTTTTTGTACTCATATACATATTTTTAATCTCAATTTTGCATATGCGTTGTTTGTAAGAGTTATTTCTCTTCAAGTTGTTTCCACTTTATTTAAATATGCAGAATAAATAATTAAAGTTTTTTTTTTTTTATTTATTTATTTTTTTTTTATTGATTATGCACTAGGCGAATTTATTTTGAGCAATTGCTTCTGTCCTAGTCATCCAATGTACAATTATCAGTATTGTTTATTTATTTTATTTATTTATTTTTTTATTTTTATTATTTATTTATTTATTTATTTATTTATTTATTTATTTATTTATTTTTTATGCAACATGAAGTTCTGTGAAGTACCTATGTAATATTTAGTGTATGTAATGATTTTTTCGAGTGTGCCTGCACATTTCCCCAATTGTAACTCAGAGGGAAATAGTACACTCATCTTGCTATCCCTTTCCTTTTTTTTTCTCTCTATGTTGCTTGATTTTAAAAGGCAAGTTATTATATGATGTCTTAAAAACGCATTGTTTTCAAAAAGAGAAGAAAAAAAAAATTATCGACATAAAATTTGTTTCTTAAATACATGATACAAATCACTATATATTACAAATGCACTAGATAATTTTAAATAATAATTAGGGCTTATGTTTCTTTTTTTTTTTCAAATTTTTTGTTATGCTTCCCCCTCTGAATCCTCCTCTGCCGTATTGTCTTTCACGTCTATATGAGGAGTTGCTGCTTTAGGTGCGAATAGTAAATCGATGTTCCTTTTTATAGGCCGAGCATAATTACCTGTTAGGTCTTTTAGTAAATAATTATTGTTGCGTAATTTTTTTATTACTTCAAAAGGACCGTCAAACTTGTTCGCTAGAGCGCCCGGATTTATACGTTTTAAGTATACTATTTGTCCCAAATTCAGAGTAGGTGTATGTAGCAGGTCCTCTTCTTTAGCATACTCATCCTGCATGCGTGACTGATTGGCCAGTGCTTGTAGTTTCACTTCTTTAATGTGTTTCATTCTCTGTGCCACATAAGTTTTAGTTGAGACCTTTTCTGTGGGAATATGCGATGTAAACGGAGTTCTCAATTTTCTCGCAAAGAAAATGAGTGCGGGAGCGAATCCTAAAGCCCTGTGAATTGTGTTATTATAATGAAGTTTAAAAAAATCTAGCCGAATGTCCCATTCCGTTGTGCTTTTTGACATTGCAATTAGGGAGCTCTTCAGAATTCGGTTTACCGTCTCAGCAATTGCATTCGCCTTGGCTCTGTATACACTCGTAAAGTGTAATTCTATATTTAATGCCTTTGTATATTCTCTGAATAAATCACTTCTAAAATATTTTGCATTGTCCAGATATATGGTGTTGCAAATTCCAAAAGTACTGAAGTACTTATTCAGCACATTGAGAATTGTTTGTGTTTCTACATTTCTTAATGCAACCGCTTCTAAAAATCTGGAAGTTGCGTCAGTGATAGTCAGAATAAATTTATTTTTTCGCACAGAAAATGTTAGAGGTCCACATACGTCAATATGTAGTATACTTCCTACTTCCTGGTCTTTAACCACCCTTTGCACTGGTAATTTTATTGTTTTGTGATGTTTAGCTGTTTGACACGCTGTACAGTTCGCACAGAATATTTTGATATCTCTGTACATTCCATGCCAAAATATCCTATCCTTAATGGTGTCATAAGTTTTCTGGAATCCAAAATGGGGGGAATGCGCGTCTTCCATAATGGCTATTTTCAAAGAGTCAGGGGCAATGAGTAGTTCCTTTTTTTCTGTACCTGGTCTCAGAATTAATATTTTATCATCATTTAACATATATCTTTTTGTTGTTCGATTGTTTTGTCCCTTTTCTATTTTGTCAATTATTTTTCTTAACTTTTCGTCTGCATATTGTTCTGATTTAATATTGTCATTAGACAAAGCCTCGTTGACTTTAAATAGAGTATTGTGTAATTGTAAGTCCGTTTCTAAATTGCAAATATGTCGAGATACAAAATCAGCGGGGTTGACCTTACCTTCAATATGCTCAAAAATATAATTATATTCCGCCAAATCTGTCATCCATCTTTTGACTATGTCAGATTGCGCTTCTAAATTCATTTGCTGTGTAATGGGTTTCGAATCCGTCAGAATCGTGAATTGCCTACCCCATAAAATATGTTTAAAATGATTGACTGATTCATGAATCGCCAATAATTCAAATTTTATACTGGGGTAGCTTTTTTCTGCCCCTCTTAATTTTCTCCCAAAAAACTCGATAGGCAATAAAATGCCATTAGACTCCTGCGCCAGAATTGAGGATATGGCTAGCTTCGAGGCGTCACATATCAAAAATAATTCCTTGTTATAATCTGGGGGTCTAAGTGTAGGGTTTTGTATTATTGCTTCTTGTATGTTTTTCAACGCCTGTTCATGCTCCTCACCCCATTTGAATTTTACTTTTTCTTTTGTAAGTTCTACTAAGGGATGTACAATATCTGAATAATTTCTAATTAAAGATCTAAAGTAGTTTGCTAGACCCAGAAGTGATCTTACTCCCTTTTTTGTTTTTGGACGTACTAGGTTTTTAATTTTGTCTATGTTTTTTTTTGCTGGGGAATATCCCCATCGGTTGAGTTGGAAGCCCAGAAAATCTATTTCTTCTTTGCATATTTGCATTTTTGAAGGTTCTATGGTCAGATTGTGGTCAATGAGAGCCTGTAGAACTTGCTCTAAAATTTGTAGCATTTCTTGGATTGTATTGGTACCAATTACCACATCATCCATGAAGTATGCCACTTGGGACTTGTTGAAGTGTCCGAGCACTTTATCAATTAGTTCTGCGAAATAAGCGCTGCTGTTCTTTGTCCCAAAAGCGAGCCTTAAAGGGTTAAATTTTCCTTCCTCAGTAATAAATGCTAGTTTTTGCCTATCCTGTGGCCTTAAATTTATCTGAAAAAAAGCACTATGAAGATCTAACACCGTGTAGTACCTTTTTCCGCTGATCGAGTACAGAATTTCTTTAATATCCGGTATGGGAAAGCTGTATGTGTGTAGAATTTGATTTAATAACCGATAATCTATAGCCATTCTATATTTGGTTTCATTTTTCTTTTCTTTATTACTTTGTTTCTTTTTAACAAAAATTACTGGAAACGCATAATTTGAGTCTGATTTTTCAATAATCTTTGCTCTTAGTAAATTCCGTATCTCTGTTTTCGCATATTGTCTGACTGTTTGAGGTAGTTTATAAGGTTTGGTTTGTATCGGGTAGTCATGACTTAAATTAAATTTTGGTATAACTAAAGATGTTTGACCTAAAGTATCATATGACTTTGAAAATGCATGCGCTTTTCTCATGAGTATGTTTTTTAATTTTTCTCTTAGGTCTTCGGGTAAATGTGTTAAATCAAAGTCTGTCTCTCTTAACTCTGCTTCTCTTAATTTTCTGATCTCTTCGATATTTAAGCTATTTAATTCGTAAATTGTTCCTTGTTCAATGTCATCGGATTTTGTATCCTGTTTAAAATCTATATCTTTTGTTATTTTGCCTACATTTATCCCTTTATTCAACTTTATTCTTTTGTCAGTGTTATTTGCTATTATGACATGAATTCTATTATTTTGTTGCACTTCATGCAATGAAGTTTGAAATGTGAATTTCGAGTCGTCTCTCAAGGGTTCTAATAATATTACCTCTTGTTCTGCTATGGCATCATGACATTGTAAATTAACTATTTTTTTTGAATTTGCATTTATAAAAATTGTTGCTATGGTCCTAGCATACATATTTTTTTGCTTAGTGATGGGCTGTGTCTTTTTCTTGTTATCATTATTCTTTTCTTTTACATAAGACCCTGATGGATTGTTTTCTTGCCTATCCTTGTCTTCTGTTTCTGAAGTTAGATTATTAACTTGTATCCCTTTTTCCTTTTCTGGAATATTCAGTTTAATTTTTATATTTTTGAAAATAAGTGTTTTTTCTTTAAAATTCAAAATCATATTATTATCCCTTAAATAATCGTATCCCAAAAGCATTTGGTATTCTCGACCGAAATCTTTATTTGTGATGTAAAATGTACCTGTTGTAAAACTGCCCTTTACTCTAAAAACCAGTCTAATACACTGTTTAAAATAAATTTTTGAATTCGTTAAAGTTTGTATTTGTATTTGATTTCCTAGATATTTAAATTTTACATTTTTTTCCTTTAATTTATCAAAAATAGTGGGCGAAAGCAATGAGACCGCCGCCCCACTATCACATAACGCTTTAAATTTGATGTTATTTATCTCTAGGTCAATGATGGGTAACTGATTTTCTCCTTCATTTCTAACACTGGCAATAAATCTGTTTATTTTGCGACACCCTTTAAACTGAGACTCACCTGTGTCGCTAAAATATTGTTTATTTTCAGCGAGCCTCTGATTTAGTTTTCCGACCTTTGTTTTTCGTATCGTTTTTTGTTATTGAATGAACCTCTTTTGGAATGGCCTCTGTGTTTATTTTCCCTTTTGCTATTTTGTTCATTGTAATTATCCTCTTGCTCGTCTGTCTGGGATTTATTAAAATTGTTTTGATAGCCACCTCTTCCACGACCTCTTGAAGGCTGTGCGAACCCCTGTGCTCCTGTATTATGGTAATATTCCTGTGGATACATATAATTGTATATGGGGGGAGGGGGGGTAGGAAAGTGAGGTGCTATATAGCCATAGTTCCAATTGCCAAAATTATTGTTACCATTATGTCCCTGATACCCCATATTTTGGAATCCTTGTTGCTGTTTATAGTTATTTCTGTAACCTCTTGTGCGTGAGACCTGCGACCCTCTATTAATTTGAAATCTGTTAATATTCGTAGCCGCATTATCATTACTATATTTTTGTCTGAACCAACAATCTTTTGTTTCATGGTTTTCTTTCCCGCATACCTCACAGCATGTTTTTTCTCTCTCCGATCTATTATTTAATTTCAATTTAAGGTTGTTTATTTCGGTGACGAGTGTCTGAATTTGCTCTGCACTGTCTGCACTTAATTTATTTAATTTTCCCAATATTTCATTCTCTTTATTAACGGTAATGCTATTTATTTCGGGAATATTTGCTTGATTGTAAGCCTCTTCCAATCTTAGTGCGGACTTGCATGCTGCCTCAAAATTTTCGGGTGCATTTTTTCTCACTTCTAAACTAATATCTGCGCGGATTGCATCTAGGAATCTAGCCAATTTCATTTGGTCTAAAAATTTTGCGTTGCTGTTATCCTCTAATTTTTGACCACTTTTTTTTATATATAAATTTGCCGTAGCATTAAATTCATTTATAAAATTAGCTAATGTTTGGTCGGGTTTCTGCTTTAGACTGAAAAATAAATTCTGAGCACCCCCGAAATTACATTTAACGGAAAATAATTCCCTTAACTTCTCCTTGAATTTTCCTATGTCTGCTTCTAAAAATAATGATTCATCCTGCATGAGAGTTTCCCTTGCCGATCCTATGATCTTGGCTTTCAAAATTATTAATTTGTGTTCATCGCTATATTTCGTTTTGTCAATTAAATTATCAAATTGTAGTAGGAAATAATTGATATTAGTTTCTTTTTTACCATCAAACGGATAAATTAATCCTACTAAATGCTCTGCATTAGGAGTTGCCATATTTCCTATCCCAGAAATTTTTGATCCCGAATTCTTTGTTTTTTTTCTTTGTTTATCGTTTTTGTTCTCTCCCGAAATTTTTTCGTTTTTATTTAATAATATTTTTAATTGCCTTCTTGTTTTAACGCCACTTAAACGCGTGTTATTTCTGAGAGATTTCCTCGTACCTCCTTTAGTCATAAAATCAATTATCCTCAATTTTTTTAAATAATAAAACTACAATGATTTACTTAAAAAAATAACCAACGTGATATAAATATATCCACATATCTTATTATTATTATTTTTTTAATTTATACAGTTTTATCCACATGTGCTAACATAAAATATCAAAATATTTGATGAATTTTAGAATAAAATCCTTTCTATCATAAGACACATAAATACATAAAATTAAATAACAACCTTTCTTTTTTTTTTTTTTCAATAGTGTAAACATACATATATATACACTTTTTGTTTTTTTGAAAAATGTGCCAATTATCTCAAACAAAAATACACTTGCATGCCAATGTCTCGGTTTAGTATCATATTTATAAAATTTATTATGTGAAAAAAAACAAATTTTTATTTACTTTATTATTTTACGTATATATATACCAATTTTAACAACAACTCCTATTTTCTTATAATCAAAAGAGAATCTATCTTATCTCCAATCTAATTATCTCCTTTAAAATGTATATTTGTCAGAATCATTCATTCATTTCATTATCATTTTTTTTTTTTTTTCACAAAAGGAATTCAAGTAACCACAAAATTAATTTAAAAAAAAATAAAATTCAAATAATCACAATATTAATTAAATATTTACTTCTAATATGGCAGTAATAATATCTAAATTGAAGCTAATTAATATTTGAAAAATAATTTGGTTCTTTAAAGTACTCAAATTAAAAGAAATTACCACACTACTGTATTATTAAAGTACTAAAATCAACCAAGTTCGTTCTTTTAATCATTTAAATTAAATACATAAAAATAAATAATTAAGGAACTGGTATCACGGCAACCAATTTTTTGGGGGGTTGAGATGATGGAGAGACTTTTACATACCTAAAAATATTTTGTAATAATCATATTGCTTCCTTAGTACCTTTGATTTCCCTCCGATATTTCTCTCCCCAAAATTGTGCATCAATTTGATCAACCAATTTATTTATTTTACAATAATTATAATTAAATCTGTTAGTGATCGTATTATGTTTCTAGGATCTGATTAGGGAAAAGAATATTTTCTGCAGCCTAAGGAATACTAATAACAATTCTAATAAAATGATAACATTCCTTACAAAATACTTCCAATTAAAATTTCTTACAAAAAAAATATTCTTATCCAAAAAAAATTTAGATTAATTTATGCGTTGTGTTTTTTTTGACGTTATCAGATCCTTATGAAACGTTGATCAGCATGCACCTAGAGTAATTTCGACACATACTCCATAAATCATCACCATGCTTTGTCATTTATAAAACAAAAACATTTATTTGTACAACACAGATCACACATAATACACTAAATATATACATGCACATAAATAAATTACAAAGATACAAAATAATCAAATCAAAATCTATTCATTTTTTTATAGCTGTTGGCATTACTGCATAATTACATTTTATGCTTTGTAACACGATATTTTCAATATTGAATTTGATTTCATAAATTCGTGAGAAATCATCACCATAATTAATTAACCGGCGGGACAATTGGCGTGCAAGTGTTTCACCATTATTTTTTAGTTCGATCATATTCTATACTCGTGGGCAAAATAAGGGGAAATAAGTCGGTAAAAAGCATACCTTTTTTTAAAGTTGCTGACATCATAGGTAAATGCATACCCGGACCGATGAGTAGAAGTCCGGCACACTTTTATTGCTCATATTGGCGAAGATTATCACTCGAGCACGTTTGGTAGACTGACTGCCTGACTGCCTGACTGCCTGACTGACTGACTGACTCGTAATTTTTTTTAACAAATTTTAGAAGCAAAAAAGTGTATAATAATTATTCTGTAGTCGAGTTATCCTTCGACCATTCACAGTTTTCTTTTTAACATATTTTTTTCCCCTTCCAGTCTCATTGGCTGTCCTTAAATTGACTATTAACTTGAACGCCCCCTAATTTTAATTTTCTAGGGGCTTCTACAGGCCTAGTCGTCAGAATGTCTATGTTGTTGATAACTATTACCACACACGCAGATGAGATTTCCCCTTTTGCCCTGTCGTAAATACACAATAATGAAAATGTCTCTGTTTTGTCATTTATTTATGGGCGTCCGTCACAGTCTTATTGCCGCTATAAATTTCTTGTCTGAGTTGTAAATCCACTGTCCTCTGTTCCTTTCTTTTTTTATAATTTATTTCCAATAGTTAGTTTTCTTTACAGAATTGTCTGGTTTGAGTGATGTGGGTTTTACACCCATCACTTGGTGAAAATGATTACAGTCTGTGTCACAATAATTAATATTGAACTTAACACGATCGGCAAAAAGTAATATGGATAGAAAAATATAGGTATGATTTTTTTTCTTTCTGCTGTTTGGTTTATCATTATTGTTATTATTAGAACGATTTTAGTTAGCTTTTCAAAAACATTATTTATTTTGTTTATATAGAAAACTTCACCATCAATAACTTGGATCAGGTTATTAAAATTAGTGATTTTAATTGTGTTTTAATCTAATTTGTTTCTTTATTTAGAATATCTGGTTAAAACAAATTGTTTCCATAAATATAGCAGCATATGGAAGAGTATTATAATCAATCGTTTATACAATTACTAAATATTTTATGCTAATTAAAATATTTAATATAGAAATCCTTTTTTAAAATAAAATTATTTGTAAACATACTTTTAAAATTTTTGTATCAAGGAATGGTATGAAACATGGCATAGTTTTATTTTTTTTAAATTGCATCTGCTCTGAAGAGAAATTTATAAGAAATAGGGTAACTAAAAGAACTATCAAAAGAGATAGTGAATATGCAATAATAATAATAATAATAATAATAATAATAATAATAATAATAATAATAATAATAATAATAATTCTTTAATGTATTTTTCAACCTAACAAATATTATAAAATTTATAAAATAAGTAATCATAGTGGGTGAAAACGTCTCAGTTGATAAACATTCTTATTGGAATATTTTCAAAGTATAACAACTATAAGTCTGAATGAAAATTTAGAAGTTAATTAATCAATAAGAGTTAAAATATTTTAGTGTTTTAGAAATAACACTAAATTTTAAAATATGTATTACATGCACTATTAATATACATCATGATTAATATGGCTTTCTTATTTATAATTACCGTCTAATCTTGTAAATAAAATATTAATAATTTTATTTAACGTGTATGTGGTTTTATTTTAAGTTTATGGTCGGAAGTTTCATAGGGTAGGTATGCTAGCAATAGACAACCTTACAGAAATGGACCCCCTTTCATGTTTTTTGGTTCATAAAACAATAACTAATAAATATTTTGCTTTAATTATTTTTTCATAATTTCCATTAGCATGTATTACAATCTGGGCTATTTTCGACAACTTTTAATTAAAACAATCAGGAAGCAGAAAATAATGTTTCAAAGTTCCACTGTTTTTCAGTGAAAATCTTAATGAATATGCTAGGAGCTACCTTTATTTAATAAATTTTGGTATTCTTTATTATCTTACAAAATTTTAATGTTTTCTTTTGAATAGTAATAGCAAATTTTGAATTTTATATACTAATGACCATTTAAAAATGTCCTTTATTTTTAAGATTTTAAGAGGGGTGTTCATTATTGAGATAGTTAATTAGTCATTTTCCAATAATGAACACCCAATGTAGACAGTTTCAGTAATGTTTATAGTGCATGAAATATTTTTACATAACTGAAAACCTAAATAATCAAATTTTGTATTTAAATTTTACATGCCAAAATGGACACAAAAACAAAATTATTATTTAATTATGTTATTATTTAATGTGTATTTTTTCATAAATAAAGATGTAATTTTGGCAATCAATTATTAAAGTTATTTTAACCAATAAGCTTTTTTACACTCTAAAAAATAAATGTGTAAATTGGCTAATTTTACACACACATGTGTGTAATTTTCTAAAATTACACACTTGTAATACAATTTACACATTTTTTTCCAAAAAATACCTGTTTTTGTGTGTATTTAGCTTCTGAATTTAAGTGTGTAATTTGTTATCACTTGATAAACTCAGAAAAGTGTGTGTTAATTCTGAAAAATGCCTGGATTTACACGAAATGGAGTGTCATTCTAATTTAAGCATAATTATGTGTACACAGAAAAGTGTGTAAATTTCGGAAATCACCCACTTATCAAAAAATTTACACATTTTGTTCAAAGCATTAACTGTTTTTATGAGTATTTCGTTTATGACAGTGAGTCTGTCTGTTTTTATCAGTTGATAGACACACAAAAGTGTGTAAATGTAAAATATTATGTGAATTTACACGAGTTGGAGTGTTACACATAATTATAAATGTGCAAATCTTAAAGGACAGTGTTTAAGTGTATTAGAAGTCTGCAATTTCCAGGCCCGGCGCGACCCGAATGACATCTTTCTTGGCCCAGCGTGGGCAAGTGTAAAAATCATAAGTTCGGCCCGAGACAGGCCCGTTTATATTTTTACAGTTCAAGGTATACTGTATATTAGAGATGATTGCTGGAAGTGCATTTTTAACACTTTCCAACAAATTTAAAAAGTGTTTACTTTCGGTTTGTCAGTCCGTCTGGCCGCGCTCTAACTCTCGCAAATATACTCGGATTATTATGAATTTTTTTAACGTTATTGACGTTTCCCTAGCACAAATTCTATTGAAAATGAAGTTTCTATCATGATTAGTTTATTTACAGGGACAGTTAAAAAAATTCGATTACATTACGGCCTATGGGGAAAAATCGGTTCAAATGAATTTTAAAGGTATTACACCCGGTCAAACATATTCAAAATTATATGCATCTACGAAATGCATTAAAATATGCATTCTGTAAAATATGCAGTGAAAAGAATAGTTATAATTCATTTACAGAGCATAATTATTTCATTAAAAGACATAATAACTCAGGGGGGAATTGTTTGCGACACATTTTCATTATGGAAAAATATAATCAAATTGATATGTGTCACTGAAGCTGAATTATTTCACGCATAATATGAAATGCATAGCGTTTACAGGGAAACGCAAATATTTTAAATAGTATATTCTATCCGAAGAACTGTATATTACGAATGATGGCTGTAAATGAATGAAATGCATTTTTAATTATGATAAGAGCTTTTAAGTTATATTAAATGTATGCATATTATAAGGTGTTATAAATGCTAAAAGTTACATAATTTAGATATACAGGGCTACACAAAAGAGCTCGGAATTTACTAAGCTTTGCTCGGGAGGTTACTAAATATGAATGTAATTTACTTAAAAGTTGTTTTTAAATAAATTATGCATTTTTACGTTGAACTACATTTAGTTTACTAAGGAATATTTCTAGAATACAGATAAAATGAGTTACAGGGTCACGCAAAAAAATGGATACAGTGTCGCCTATGAATAATAATTTTTGGAAATGTGATTTAAGTAGTTTAAAGAGTATTTTTGTAAGAACTTAATTTTAGCAAAATATTGGCGTGTAATAAAGGTACTAGGTAAACTACAGGGCTGAGTAAAATATTCAAGTATGTTTCCATATATTAGCATAAATTGCTAAAAGAAAAATTTCATTAGTTAGGCGTTTTCTTGCTAAACTAAACTTCCCTATTCTATAGTATATCTATTAACCGACAGATCAAATACAGGGCTGTTCAAAAATATTAGAAGCCCGCATTTGCTCCCCTAGTTTTATTAATTATAAATTGCTCTTAATTTCAGAAACGACAAAAAATAATACGTTGGTGGAGAAAATTAAGCTTTCGCTGTGTGTGTGTGTGTGGGGGGGGGGGGTTCTAGTATGCTTTATTATAGTAATGACACATGTATACTTTCAAAAAATATTTTCTTCTCTGTTAGTGTTTAACTATTCGACTCTTTAAAAATAAATTTTGCTATTTGTCCCACATTTTTTGAATAAATTTAACATTTTTCATTATAAAATAAGATGTACAAAATGTGTGCTATGACATATGATTCCTAATTTAACTCCCCCCCCCCCCCCCCAAACACGCGCGCACCGAAATAAAAAAAATCTATCTTTAAAAATACATGTAAAAATACCTTAAAAAATAACTTTATTTCCCAGATAACCCATTTTATTTCAAGGAATATACTTTGCATTTATTACATGTGATACAAAAACGTGTGTCACTTATTATAACTGATGCATTATTGCTCATTAAACTGATTTTATATTTTCTAAAAGTTCACACATTTTTAATTTATGTGTCATATTATGACTAATACAACTTAATAATTTATATAAAAAAAGAAACTTTGAAGTTCATTTTAGCAAGAATTTTTTTTAATTAAATAAAAAGAAAAATGAAGTGCATAAAAAATTCTTCAAACTGAAAATTTTAATCAGAGCCACTCTCATGAAAATATACATTTAACTTTCAAATCTAGCATTGTATAAATAAGAACATCTGCGCGCAAAATTTCACCTGCCCTGCAGACGATCACAAGCGTGTGTATTTATTCTCTAGAATAGAAACAGACAAAGGACCAAGAACATTCAAAGTGTTCGAACATATTGTTATGTTATAAACGTATATAGTTCACATGAATTTTAAAATTTTTCGAGAATGTTACAAGAATTCATCCAAAGGATATTTTACATAACAGTCCAAAAAAGGTACAGTTTCAGTAATGTAGTTAATAGAGCTCATTAATGTCACTGTACTGGATTCGGACATAATTCTACGAATACGAAAGGATCTATTTATTTTTGGATTATCCCAATTTAAGACAGAGGAGAGTGATTGATAAGAAATAGGTAAGAAAAAATATTTTCTCAGCTTCCTTTTTTAGTTAATAGTTTTAGTTTTACTTAATTTCACATAAACATTTTATAAAAGCAATGATTAACATTAACTTAACATTTATCAATTCAATAAACTTTAATAAATTTAATTTTTATTTCGTTGAAATAAACGGCCGCATGCTAATGATTCATTCATTTAAATCAGATTTTTTTTTTCCTTTTTAAAACTATGTGGTTAAATTTCTTTCGATTTTAAAAGTTTGCGGTTTTAAAAGTAATTTAATCAATAGTTAACATAATTGCTAAACATGTATTATAACATCCCAATAATTTCAACGTTAAACAGAGTTTTTAACTCATAGTATATGAATCATATCACATTATAAAATGTATGAATATGAAATTTGTGATATGTACATCATGCATATGAGATACATATAGACTAGATGAGAAGGTAATAGACAAGATTCAATATTTTTGGTTAATAAAAAAATATTTAGTAACAGTTTAATTTATATATATATTTTCATAACTTCTCTTTACACGATTTAAAAGCTATATTATTTTTTATGCTCCCAATCGATCCAATCAAGATGCCGAAAATAATATTTCAAAGTTCCATCGATTTTCAGTGAAAATTTTAATGAATATGCTAAGAGTTGGCTTCATTTAATAAAGTAATACTGTAATTTTTCTTTCCTTGCAAAATTTGCATATGTTTATGTTTCGTTAGAAAAAAAGCTTTAAATTTTATGTACTTATGACTATTTGCAAAATTTCATTTATTTTTAAGAATTTAAGAAGCGTGTGTTATTGAAATGCTCAGTTATTCAATTTCCAGTACAGAGCAATCCAATGTTGACATAGTTAAAAGGGCAATTACAGTATAGTGTTCATAGTGAATAAAATCGTTAAATTTTATTGAAAATCTAATTAATTCAATTTAATATTTAAATTGCACTTACTATACCGTAAAACAAAAAAATTATATATAACTGCTATAAATTAATTTCGTGTGGTTTATAAAATTTTCACTGTTTTAATCGAAAAATATTTTTATTAACTCTACCTTGTATACTGGTTCGGGAGAGGGAGGGGTCGCTCAGTTGCCATTTAAATCTAATAATTCCCATTTAAAGAAAAACAATTATAGAAATAGTTAAAAATTAATTGTATTTTGTATAAACAATTGCATCGACTGTATCTGTTACCGGTAGCTGAGTGGCGCTCAACGTGTTAACTATTAAAAATAGAGGGAAATAAACGAATTTGTGCTCAAATAACTTTTTTTTCATGTTTTCTTTTACCTACCCACCTTTTTTTTACCTCCCAATGTATATAAATAATTTGATAACTATAATCATCCGACATTTAGAAGTTTAAACAATGTATCTAAAATAATTAAAAATTTTGATATTGTGATAGCTACAATGATTGATTTAAACAGTGAACAGTTCTCAAAATATTTACTTAATTATTGCTATTCTAATTCGTTGAATTTATTTGAAGTAATTATTTTGTTTTATTAGTATGCCTTCATTAAATTTTGGCTCTAATTATTCTTATAAAAATCTATTACTTTTGTGGGGTTCCATTACTGGATTCTTTATTCTTTTTTTATTGTGTCTTATAAAAAATAACCTGTATTTTTAATACACTGATATAAATGAAATTTTCCCCACATTTTATTCTAAAAATTGGATAGTAATAATTCTAATCCCTTGTACTATTTAGGATAGTATCGGTGTTATAGTAGCCTTGGCAACAGACATTCAGCCAGAAATTACATCTTTGAAAAAAAAAAAAAAAAAAAAAAAAAAAAAAAACATAAAAATTTCTCAATATAGGCAAAATAGAGTACATTCAGTTGCTGTAAGATATGGACAATTAATGACCTTTTTTTTTTAAAATCATGTATCAAAAGTTATTATTGGTTTAAATTTATAATTTCATAAATAAGCATGTAATATCGACAATCTATTATTAAAGTTATTTTCTTAATAATCAAAAAATTGTTTTTTTAAGTTTTTTTTTTATTGCTTGCAAATCCTTATGTAAAATGAATTAATCCTTTGTGTCATCACGTTGTATATCTGCAAACACAAGGAGAAAAGGAGAAAACACAAGGAGATTATAGTTTCAGAAAGAAAATAGATGAAGGAAAATAATTCAAGAAAATAGATTATAACAACAGAAATATGATAGATTACAATTCGAGACGACCCTGTTCCTTGATTAAGCGTAAAGGATTCGTGGTCTTGCTTTAAGATTACAAATCTGTTACAAAGAAACAAATTGGAAATTGCGCGTTAAAAAAGTAAATGAGATGCGTTTCGTACTATAACGAAGTTAAAAAGAAATATTCAGATTTTGGTATAATAGTACACAGTACTTCGGATACTGTTTAAGTAACCGAAATCTGTTCTTTGTCTTCTTTGTAAACACTATATATCTGCTTTCCATTATAAAATAAGTAATCTTTAGCAAATCTCAGCAACATAAATATCAATTTAATAAAATGTGAAATATTTTAATAAAATTAAAACGCGTCCCAAACAATGTTTCCTTCTTTACCATAATGTAATGGAATATTTCAGTATGGCCCTGTAAATTAATAAAAACTATTCTCTGCACTACAGATTATACAGAATTTATATTGTAGTATGTACTTCATAGATGCATGTCAATTTTATTATGTTCGAAAACGTGTAACATTATTAAAAGGCACTTGAAACTATTTTTATACATTGGCCGTTATGCAAGGGAACGCTTTTGACTGTCTCTGTAATTGAATTATGCATCTCATTTTCATAAAAATTGAAATGACTTGATAAAATTATGCAAGAGTTATGTATTTTAAATTTCAAACAATTCTGATAAGTAGTTTTTGCGTTGTTATATGCGAACGGACAGATAGACAGACGGACGGATTGAATGACAACTATAGTTATTACGTATTTACATAATTACGATAGCGTACTCAGAAACAAGTCAAGCATATACGAATTTGTTCTTCATGTAATTTTGTTTTGCTATTTTAAAAACTTTTTAGCAGTTTACACATCAAAGAATAAGGTAAATCTTTGTACACAAAAACCTGTGTATATTAAATATTACACAAAAATGTGTTTTCCGTGTTACGTAGACATATGTGTAAAAACAGAATATTCCACAAAAATCTGTGCATTCTGTACATAACACAAAAACATGTGTATTTTGCATATTACGCAACATTGTAGGTATTTTCCTATTGCACAAAAATATATGTAAAAAAAGAGTATTACACATATGTATGTGTAAAAATAGTGCTCAGAAATATGTGTATTTCAGTGCAATTCACACATTAAAGTGTGTATTTAAAGAGTTATCAGATAACTTTTACGCATTTGGACTTATCATCAAATTACACATTAAAATGTGTATTCTGAAATTTACACATTTGGCGCAATTTACACATATAGACATGTCGTTTTTGTATCATCGATTTACACTTTTGTGTGTAAATTTACACATTTTTTTTAGAGTATAAATATGTTTTTTACTGCAGGTAAACTTTGATGTAAAATTACCCCTTCTAAATATCTGCAACATGCCCAAAAGTCAATTGCTTTTACAGTGAGCTGAAAAATAAGATTTTATTTATTGTTACTATCTTCCAAAATAGCAATTGTTTCCAAAATATAATTTTTAGAA
>CAXHSM010000604.1:0-49000 GCA_964019185.1 Maratus speculifer
ATACTTTAGCACACCTTCGACGATATGGCACGACACTTTAGCATACAGTCGACGACCCGGCACGATACTTTAGCACATACTCGACGATACGGCACGACACTTTACACACATTCGACGATACGGCACGACCACACAAGAATTCCACTGGATACTCCGGCATTAACAGACTGCAACACGGCTCGCTGGTCACTGGTTTCAGGCGATTCTATCCCACCGCTGCCACCAATTTGTCGGACGTTCCCCTCAGTCCACACAACTTTGAAGAATGTCCGTGGTAGATATAGCTGCCACCACCGATATTACTAGGTGATATCGGTCACCCACTGTGAGATTGGTGTAAATGAAGACTTACGCTAGTAACCGAATTATCAGTTTATTAAGAATATATGTACACACAAAATACGCTATTTACAAATATATACAACTACAACTCGGATATAGGTGATCCGGTTCAACATTAAATTAGATACCGTAAAGATTGGTTGTGTACTATTCCAATTACACGTTCCACCTCACACTCAATACACGTTAAATTCACTTTTTTGGAGCTCAACCTTGAGTCTCCCAACACCAGTATACTGGGCCTGCACTTCTTAGCCCAGAACACTAAACACCAGGACGTCTGTGTCCTTTGCGCACCAGAAAACGCACACTTTACGCTCTTCCACCCAGAGCAACCTCTAGGTCCGAAACCTAGGTACCGACTGAATTCCCTGAGACAAACTTGCCCTCGCAACTCATGGGGTCACACAAATGCCAACCCCCTCTGGAGCTTCCTCATTGGGCACCTTCCCTCACTCCTTTCTTGCCTAGTGACATGCTGCTAATCTGCTCACCATGCGCATACTTCACTGACAGGTGGACATGCCTCTCAGCTATCTCTTTTCTCTAACACCCCACCTGCAAAGGATTATCTGGCAATTCCTCTTTCCACAAAGAAGGAATGTCACCTTGGAAATTCTGTACACAACCATACAATACTAGATATTCAAATAGAGAAAGAGTAGACATTACATTCTTTAGCACAGGTGCTATCAGATCCTGACAATAACATTTGCTGTTCATAAAAAAGAAGAAAAAAGTGGGGAATAATTATCTAATCCTTACCATATCTGTTATATTACCAATGATTGCCATAAAAAAGTATTTTCAAAAGGCTCTAGAGAAAAAAAAAAAAAAGATCTGATTTTGTTTTCTTTTATTGTGTATGTATGGCACGGCATAAAGAGAAGATCATACAAATGCAAACAGATTAATGCTTGTATGGAAAATACTATAAAAATAATACTAATGTTACATTAATATAATGTTAAAACTTGATTTATAACATAACTAATCTATCTTAGATAAAAATCTTTATCAAAATAAGTCTTATTTTTTTCTAAACAGAAACTTTTCCATTGTGAATATTAAGTAATGGCATTATTTAACAATTCAAAATGCATTATACAAAAATTTTAGCTGATTTTCAATTAAATGCATTTTTTCAATCATGAAAAATTATATTTGACATATTAAAATAATTTGATATTGAGTTAAAACAGCATTACTTAATCTATAGCAAATCTGGTCGTAAAAATTTACAACAAAATTAGTTAAAGAGTTAGAAATTTCATTAAAGAGTTAATGAAATGATAAATTTGCTCATTTCTTTTCTTGCATATTATTTAATTTATATTCATTAAAAAACTTTATTTTTTGATAACGCGGTTTGAAGTTTTCAAAATTTTAGTTAAAAACAAATAAATAAATATGTAATATTGAGAATAATAGTTATTCTTTAATAACACATGTGACCACAACTGTTAGTAGGAATGCAAAACCAGGAAAGTTGAAATGACAACTTAACTTTTCTGTTTCAAAAGCCTGATTTATTTGAAAGAGTTGTTACACGAATATAACAAATGTAATTATGTCTGAATACAGAGAAATGATCGAAATACTACTTTGTCTATGTTGTCTTAAATAAACTTAGAAAAGAAAGGGCTGTACTTATAGTTGTAAAGTTATAAAAAAATTAGTTGTAAAGTTATAAAAAGATTTTTTTTTCATTTTAATTGTGGTATTTAAAAAAAAAATATATGTTCAGCTTGAGATAAAACCCTGATTTCTCCAAAACGGCGCAAAACGAAATAAAATCATCGTCATGCATTCTGTACTTTTTCGATTCTATTCAGAAAACTCTTCTGTTATAAGAAGCATGGTAAACGGAAAAAAAGTGACCGGAAAAAAGTTATCGGAAAAAAGTGACCTAAACTACAAAAGCGGAAAAAAAGTGACACGGAAAAAAAGTGACGCGGAAAAAAAGTGGTAAGGAAAAAAGTTACAGGAAAAAAAGTGACAAGGAATTGATTTTGGGGATTTATTATTGATTTTGGGGATTCATTGGTTAAGTATGAAAGGGGGATGGGGGGGGGGAGGCTCATAGTTTAGGTAAATGGGTTTTTCATGCTGAATTAACTGTTTTGGTTCAATTTTTGGATATGCGTTCATCCTGAAAAGACGCTTGCCTGATTAGTTTTGAGAAGGGACGATTACCCCCCCCCCCCCCCCATCCGTCCTCAATTAGATGAATGGGTTTTTACGCAGAATTATCCAACGTGTGTCAAATTTGCATATAGGATCTTTTCGATAAGGCTTATGTATAATATAAAATGCCTGAAGAGATTCTAGGAGTTTAAGGGTTAAGTATAGAGGGGGAACGGGGGATAACCTTTCTTAAATTAAATTAATGGATTTTTACGCATAATTATCCGATTTGCTTAAAATTTTGGACATAAGTTCATTATGATAAGACGTATATTAGATTAGTTATGGGTTCTTCTGCTTATTATAAAGGGGGGGGGACGAGCAATTCTCCCCCTCAAACTAGATAAATATGTTTTTATGCAGAATTATCCCATGTATTTCAATTTTAAATATAGGTTCTTTCTGGTAATGTGAATTCCGGAATAGTTTTAAGGATTTAATGGCTAAGTATAAAGGGGAGATGGAGGAAACCCCTCTTAAATTAAATAAATGCCTTTTTACGCAGAATTATCCGATTTGCTTCGAATTTTGGACATGGGTTCATTATGATAAGACGTATTTCTGATTAGTTAAGGGTTTCTATTGGTAATTAAAAAGGAGGGCGGGTGATTACTATACCCACCTTAAATTAGATTAAAAAAATTATGCACATTTATCCGATGTATTTCAAATTTTGGATATAGGATCTTTTTCATAAAGTGAATTCCTGAAGAGTTTTATGGGTTTAATGGCTATGTATAGAGGGGGAACGGGGGATAAACCCCCTTAAATTAAATAAATGGCTTTTTACGCAGAATCATCCGATTTGCTTCAAATATCGGATGTATATTCATTATAAGAAGGCGAATCTCTGATTAATTATGGGGTTCTTTTGATAAATTAAATAGGGGAAGCGGGAGATTAATCCTCCACTCTTTAAATAAAATGAATTGTTTTTTTTCTTTCACAACTATTCAACGTATTTCAAATTTTGGATATAGGTTCTTCCTGATAAAGTGAATCCCTGAATAGTTTTAAGGGTTTAATGGCTAAGTATAGAGCGATGAACGGGGGATAACCCACAATTAATCAGGACTTCGCCTTATCATAATGAACGCCCAATCAAAATTTGAATCAAATCAGATAATTCTGCGCAAAAAGCCATTTATTAATTTAAGGGGGGATATCATCCGTTCCCCCAGTGTTTACTTAGCCATTAAACCTTTAAAATTATTCCGGGATTCACTTTATAAGAAAGAACATATATCCAAAATATGAAATATATCGGATAAGTGAGCATAATAACAATTTATCTAATTTAAGGGGGGGGGGAATAGTCACCCGCCCAAATTTTTAATTTTTATTTTTAATATTTTTAATATTTTATTTATTTATTTATTTTGAAAAAGATAATTGTCTGCATGATTTAATTTTGTCTTTGTATTTCTCCAAATAACAAATAACAATCTTTTCTGCTATACATCGGTGACACTCGTTAAGGTGAATCTCCGTCTGGTTTAACTATGAATGTCGACCCCTACCTGCACCCCAAATTTCCTTAAATTCGATTATATTACTGCTGGATGTTGTCTTTGTTAAACACATACCATGGGATTTAAGTATAACTGGTGGAAAGGGCTTTTAGAGGAATAATTGAAAGAAAAAAATATTATTTCTTTATTACTCTTTTTAATTTAAATTTAACTGTTTGGTTGAATATAACTAAAAGTCATGCACTTGTTATTTACTAATAAAAATGAAAATAAATAAATAAATAACATTGATTTTTTAATAGTGTATAATTATATACACAAAGAAACATCTCGCGGTTAATTCGTGCTCTCAAGTCATCAATGAGCAGTCAAAACTAATATTGTTACATAAATGAGGGGCTCATAACCATAGTATATCAATACCATTTCGGAAAAAAAGAAAGAGATTGTGCAGTTAGAAGGTGCTTATAATATCTATTTTATCTATTCCAACAGTGAACCCAACTTGTTTTCATATGCTTTCTCATATATGACATCTGTTTAACAGCTTAGTCCAGTGTTAGTCATGCTCTCACGCACAGAAAAAAATAAAAAGAATGATGTCCAGTTAAACTGCTGGCATAGAGCTCACAGATTATGCAGACTAATTGTATATTACAGTCTTATATAGAAATGCCTTTCGAACAAAAATATGGAAGAAAGTATCCACCTATTTTCTTTCTTTATACTTAATCATTGAAGCTCCAAAACTAATAAGGGATACGCCTTATCATATAAAAAACCTGTATCCAAAATTCGAAGCAAGTCAAATATTTCTGCATAAAAACTCATTTATGTAATTTAAGAAACGTTGTCCCCCGTTTCCTCCTTTATAATTAACCATTAAAACTCCAAAACTGTTCAGAAATTCAACTTATCAGAAAGAACCTACATCCAAAATTTAAAGCAAATCTGATAATTCTGCATAAAACTCTATTTAGCTAACTTCGTTGCTAGATGATCGCCCGTATCCCTTTTATAATTAACAAAAGAACAACACAATAAATGAGCGAAGCTTCTTATTCTTATGAGCCTGTATACATAAATCAGGAGCGGATCCAGGGGGGGGGCGATCGCCCCCCCCCCTAAACCAGTGTTGAATTCAGACTTTTTTCCGGAAGGGATTTCTGCGACTCCGTCAGAGACATTCTATTGCTCCGGAAAAAACGCGAATTTCATTAAAATGTCGCTAAAAAGCCCTAATTTTGTCAAAGTGTCGCGGAAAAAGAGCGAATTTCGACAAAAGATCGCGGAAAAAGCACGAATTTTGTCAAAGATTGCGCAAAAAAAAAAGAAGAAAAGAATTTTGACAAAGGATCGCTAAAAAAAGCGAATATTGACACAAGAACGCTGAAAGCGCGAGTTTTGCCAAAGTGTCACGGAAAAAATGTTTGCAAAAAAAAAAAAAAAACATTAATTGAAAGTATCGTGGAAAAAGAGCAAATTTTGTCAAAAGGTCGTGGAAAAAGCGCTAATTTTGTCAAAGGGTTGGAAAAAAGGAAGGCAAAGTATTGCAGAAAAAGTACTAATTTCGACAAAGAATCGCTGAAAAAGCGCTAATTTAGTCAAAGTATCGCGAAAAAAACGCGAATTTCGTGAAATTATTACGGAAAAAGCACGAATTTCATCATAGAGTCGCAGAAAAAAGCGAATTTCGACAGAAGTTCGCGTAAAAAACGCAAACTTTGACATAGGATCGCTGAAAAAGCGCTAATTTCGTCAAATTATCAATGAAGAAGCGCGAATTTAATCACAGGGTCGCGAAAAAAACGCGAATTTTGACAGTGGATCGTGTAAAAAGCGCGAACTTCGACAAAGGATCGCTGAAAAGGCGCGATTTTTGTCAAAGTGTTGCGCAAAAAGTTTGAATTTCGTCAAAAGTTCGAGGAAAGATCGCTATTTTTTTCAAAGGCTTGCAAAAACTGCTAATTTTGTCAAAGTACTGCGGAAAAGTGCGAATTTCGTCAAAGGGTCGCGGAAAAAATGCGAATTTTGAGAGAGAATCGCGTAAAAAACGAGAACTTCGACATACGATCCCTGAAAAGGCGCGATTTTTGTTAAAATGTTGTGTAAAAAACTCAAATTTCGTCAAAAGTTCTCGGAAAGAGCGCTATTTTTTCAAAAGGTTGCGAAAAGGGAAGGCAAAGGAACTCGGAAAAAGTGCGAATTTCGACATAGGATCGTTGAAAAACCTTGAACTTCGACATAGGATTGCTGAAAAAGCGCTAATTTTTTAAAGTATCGCGAATTTCGTCAAATGATCACAGAATAAAGGCGAATTTCGTCAAAGGGTCGAGGAAAAAAACGCAAATTTTGACAGTGGATCATGAAAAAAACGCGAACTTTGACGTAGGATCGCTGAAAAAGCGGGATTTTTGTCAAAGGGCTGCAAAAGAAGCGCTAATTTTCTCAAAGTATCCCGAAAAAAGAGCGAATTTCATCAAACGATAGCAAAAAAAGCATAAGTCTCAGAATCGCCCCTCCCAAAAGATTCTCTGGATCCGCCCCCGACATAAATTGAAACAAATCGGTTAATTCTGCATGAAAGACCATTTACATGAATTATGAGGGGTAGTTTCCTCTATCCCCCTTTTGTGCTTATGCATTGAATTTCAAAAACAAACTAGGGAAGCACCATTTAGAATAAATCTGTATACAAAATTTGAAGCAAATCGGTAAATTTTCCGTGAAAAACCTAAATTAACACGGGGATCATCCCCCCCCCCATTCCCCCTCTTTAAACTTATCCAATGAACAACAAATACTAGTAACGGAGACACCTCATTAGAATGATCCAACATCTAAGATTTGAACGAAATCTACTAATTCTACATGAAAAACCCTTTTACGTAAATTAAGGGGAGGGGCAATAGCTGCCATTCCCCTTCTTATACTGAACGAAAGAACTCTCAAAAGTAATCAGGGAAGCGTCTTATCATAAGCCTATATCCAAAATTTCATGTAAAATTGTAAAAAAATTATCACGAGTTATCCAGTTGGGTACGTATGTACGCACGTACATACATATATACAGAACGGACGAGCACATAAGCTCTCTGGCTTTGATAACCTGTGAGCTAAAAAATAATTTAAATTTGAACTCAATTTTTCAAAAATGAGTTAAGTTCAAACTTAACATCAAAAGGATTTCAAAGGAACAATATATATATATATATATTTCAATATATATTTATCTATCTCTCTCTCTATATATATATATATTAGACTTTTATCGACTAAATTTTCAAAATTTTGTGAAAAATTCTTTTGGGTATTCGATATAAGGTCTCCATTTCCATTTTCCTTGTCGACTCTGTGTGCGAGTTTGGTTCAGGAAATTACTTTTTTCTATAGTTCAGACCAAGATGGGCGACTGGATTTATTTTCCGGGGCAAGTTACAAGTAGTTACTAGTAGGAATGTGCTATATTATTGTTGAAATCTGAATAGGCAAAAATTTTCAGTCCCAGTTCCAATCCCCCACCAGTGGCCAAGAGGTTCTGACCTCTAAACTGGTAGACGGCAGGTGCTGGGTTCGAACCCAATCGCGGCCGTCGGCTTAATCGTTCGAAGTTTTCCGTGGTTTTCTTCGAACCTTGGATTTACTTGCGTGAATACGGATTAGGTTCCGTTAGAAAGACCCCCACGGAGGGCATCCCACCCCATCAAGGTCCTATATCCCTTGCGTAGATAATCGGACGTCATAAAATAAACCTAAACCAAACCCAGTTCCAATCCAGCACATTTGAATAAAAAAGTAATAGAAAATAATTATTCAAACTTTCGGGGAAATTTTCGAAATTTCTTGAGACGGTATATATAAAAAGAAAAATATCCATGCTCAAATACTCAAAATTTTAGGACACATTTTCAGACTTTTTTTAAGGATAAAAACAGGAAACTTGCTGACGTGATTTTTGAAAATATCTATAAACGGCCGTGTATTTTCATTTTTCACTCAATTTATTGCAACTTGATTTAAAAATAGTTATCTTCCCAGTATGACCCTTTTTCCGTTTTCAAAACTATCGCTTCAGGAAATTCGGTTTAAAACGCCAACTTTGACTGCAGTTTTGGCAATAGACTCTCCTTTATCAATAAATCGACAAACCACCTCACAATATATAGTTTCTCAATAAGAAAACCTGCGAATTTGATGTTTTCAAAACAAAAATCAATTTAAAAATAAATAAAAAAATGAACAACTTGAATTTGAACACACCTTAATGATAATTATTATAAATGACGCATAAAATGCACCGTATAGTGTTGATGTGTGCGGTTATTTTTATTTTTACATCGAGATATTGAAAGTTTTGTTTTATGAGAGGAGTTCTGATAAGAAAAAAAAAAAAACAAGTAAGAAAAATCATGCGTTGAGCCTAGATTATGAATTACGTTCCAACACTTCCTGAAATTTTTAACAAAACTTCCCTAATGCTACTGTCTATAGGCAAATATGTATTCTAATACTTTTGAAAAGCCTTGTTTGATCTGTGAATTGATGTAGATACTATAAAAAGGGAAAATTTGTTTAACAAGAAAACGCGGAACAGTTTGAAATTTTCTTTCAGCAATTAATTCTAATAGATGGAGGCATACTTATATACTTCTGTTCAGCCCTGTAGTTAACCTAGGACCATTATTATATGCCAGTATTTAACTTTAATTTAGTTTGAACTGAAACACCCTTTAAACTACTGAAATCACATTTCCAGAAATTATATATCCTTTCGCGACTCATATATGCAATTCTTTGAGTGGCCCTGTATATCATTTTAACTATATTCTACAAAAATTTCTTAGTAAACAGGATGCAGTTCAGCTTATTTAAAAAAAAACAACCTTTAAGTAAATTATGCTTATTTTCAGTAGCCTCGAGCTCCTTTGTATAACCCTGTATATCAACTATATCATTTATACATACCATATAATAGTATAAATTTAGTGAAACTTAAAAGCGCATATCATAATCAAAACGACAGTTTATGCTTCCATTAGCCATCATCAATAATATACAGTACTTCTGATAGAACATACTATTTTAAATCTTCGGTGAGTCCCTGTAAATCTGTGCACTTCGTAATATGCATGAAATATCTTATATTAGGCCTCAGCAACGTATATCAGTTTTACTATACTTGAAACAGTTCAATATAATTAAAATATGTCGCAAATTATTTCTTCTTTACTATTCTATAATGAAATTCTTTTGTGTGGCGCTGCAAATAATTTCTATACTTTTCACTTTATATTTTAGTGCAATTTGTAGATGAATATAGGCTTTAATATGTTTGACAGTGCGTAACATCATTAAAATTCATTTAAAACGATTTTTTTCCCATAGAACGTAATGTAACGAACAAATTTTGATTGTCCATATAAATAAACTAATCATGCTGAGAATTTCATTTGGAATAGTGTTCGTGCTAGGATATACATCAATAAAACCCAAAAATTTCGACAATCCGACTAAATTTTCGAGAGTTATTGTGCAAACAAGCGGCCAGATAGACAGATAAACCGAAAGCATAAAGACTACTTAACTTTGTTGGAAAGTGTTAAAAAATATTGGTCTCTCTCTCTCTCTCTCTCTTTTTTTACATTATTTATTTTAACTAAATGTGCAATTAACTGCATAGTACTCCGTTCAAAATATACTGTTTCTACTATATTTCTTTCTATATATTCTTTTGTAAACTATATTGAATGTTTAACTGTTTGTCGTTAAATTTACTCTAGAAATATCTGAATTATTACTAAACTCATTAATAGATTTATACGGTTTGGAGACTTAAAATTTTGAAAAATCCTGTATCGAAAAACCTTTTAAGACGGAATCATTTACGAGTAAAAAAATTTCAATCTAGATTCCAGGTGACAATCCAGCTTTTTACATTTTTCATTATATTTCATTTAAGGAAAGTTATTCATAAAATTAATGTTTTAAAATATAGTCAGAGGATTACCTAAATTTCATATCCTACAATTTTAAATATTCTTAGTCAAAGGGACAGAAAAGGGAACAAGATTTTAACATGACATTTATACATTTATTTTATTTATTTATTTCTTTATTTATTTATTTTTAAATAGAGATTTAAAAAACTTGCATTAATCACTATAAACATAGATAGCTAAAAAACAATTTCAGGATTTTTCAAAAATTTTGCTCTTTTTCTAAAGTGGGACCAAAAATGAGATTTTCATATTTTGTTTTTAATTTGAAAAAAAATATAATTGCTTATAAGATTCTTGCTTTATTTGGAGACAATTCTTCATAAAAGTTAAACGTGTGGTACACTGTAAAAAAAAAAAAAAAAAAAAAAAAAAATCTGCAAAGGTACTAAACTTTTTCTAGGAAACTGGGATTCCTAGAACTTTTCCTGTAAAGGTAACAGTAAAAATTCAAGTTTCAGAGTAGGTTACATGAATTTTTCTTGTTATCATTACATGAAAAGTTCTTGGAATCCCAGTTTCCTAGAAAAAGTTTAGCACCTTTGTAGATTTTTTTTACAGTGTAGAGAGCCTCTATTAAGTCCTCGCCTGTCGACATGTATTACGTACTGATTCTCCGGTAGGTATTTCGTCCTCACTTGCTGGTGTGTTTTATGTCTTAGCTTTCCGGTGTGTTTATGTCCTGACTTTACGGTGTGTATACGTCCTGACTCTACGGTGTGTATACGTCCTGACTCTACGGTGTGTATACGTCCTGACTCTACGGTGTGTATACGTCCTGACTCTACGGTGTGTATATGTCCTGATTCTCGGGTGTGTATACGTCCTGATTCTCCGGTGTGTATATGTCTTGATTCTCCGGTGTGTATATGTCCTGATTCTCCGGTGTGTATACGTCCTGATTTTCTGGTGTGTATACGTCCTGATTCTCCGGTGTGTATACGTCCTTGGTTGCCGTTGTATTTCACGTCCTGACTTTCTGGTATGTATTTTGTCCTCTTTTGCTGGTGTGTTTTAGGTCCTTGCTTACCGGTGTGTGTACTTCGTGGGTTGTTGATGTGTATTACGTTTTAAATTGTCGGTGCGTATTGCGTCTCTGTTTGTCGGTGTGGAAAAAAAAATATTATTTTTATTCTTTTTGAATCATCAGTTTATTTTGTTGTTGTTTTTTCTCTTCTAATTGTTGCAACGCAAGTTTAAATAGATATAAAAATAATTTTTTTTACCCTTTACTTCTAAAAGTAATGGAGTACCCCTGTTGCCAAAATTACATAATTGGTATTACAAACTACGATAAAAATAATATCTCAAAAATAAATTGAGATACAGCTTTTCAACAAAATGCATTTAAAAATACATTTTTTCCCTTTGTTATGGTGTAAAAATTGAAAATGTGCGGTATTTAGAAGCTTAAAAATTTGCAGTAGCGTAAATTTCAAAATTGAAAATTCATTTCTTTTAATTGTTGCACGCAAGTTTAAATAAAATTATTATGTATATAACTAAAATTAATGGATTAAATAGATCACGTAAAAAATGTGCCTATTTGTTTTTATTTAATCACACTAAATAATATTTATCATTTATTTTGACACTCGAAATGAAATATTTTTTACATTTATTAAATTATTATTCATTTAAATTAAGAGCTGCCTCTATTGACCATTTTGGTCTCCTTAAATTTATGCTAAGCTTTGCTGTATTTTACTTTTATTCATAATTTTATTTACTTGCGTACCTTCACTAAATCTGCAGATTCAGATACAGGAATACAATTAATTAATTAATTAATTAATTAATAATAATAATAATAATAATAATAATAATAATAATCAAAGTTAATTGAGATTTACAGAAAATAGACACTTTTTTTATTGAAAATTTTCGCGATTAAAATACTTTCTTCTTGTGTACATAAAAGATAAAAAAAACACTAAAATGAATTTTAAGATTAAAAACTGAAGATTATTATTTATACTTATAAAGAAACAACATGTAAATTGTATCGTAGCACGAATTTTTTTCACAATGTCCGGGGTTGTTTGTGTGTATCAACATAGTAAATGTCCTCAGTTGATTGTAAAATAATGAAGTCCCCAATTGATTGTGTGTATCAAGTTCACTGTGTGCGTTGGTCTACCCTGTAAAATGAGTAACTTCGTCGGTTTAAACACCAACAGAGTGAGTAACCTCAGACGCTTCGAGTAACTTTTGGAGGTTACTCGGAGTGTCTGAGACCTGAATTACGCGTTTTCAATAACCAGGATGCTAAATCTCCAGTTTTTTGAGGTTACTCGGAGAAGCGATTTATTGCCGTCATGAATACACACTGTGTGTAACATTTTATTTGCCACTGGTTTCAGCGCCATCTTATGGAGTTTATTTTGATAGCCTCGAACCCCAAAACTTTTACAGATGCAATGTCTTTCTACCAAGTAAGCTAAGGTTACTCGAAGATGCGGTATTTTGTCATATTCTACATAGCCATTTCAGTTACTCGATCGTGCAATCTTCTACCATATATACACAACAATATAAGTTACTCGATCGTGCGAATTTTAGCCCGTATGTATACACAGCATTACTGGTTACTCGATTGTGCAATATTCTACCCGTATGTATAAGGAAATATAAGTTACTCGGTGATGCGGTATTTTGTCAATTCCTACACACAAATATCTCCGTTACTCGATAAAGCTATGTTCAGCACACACAAGAAGTTTAATTACTCGATAATACAAAAATTGACCTAGTTATAAAAATACAAAGATATTACCGTAAAAAGATGTCGGGAAGGTTGGCTTATTAAAAGAATTTCGACAAGCACTTTATCAAATTGTTAGATTGTCTGTTACTTTTTACGATGAATAATTTCATCAAAATTTAAAAACTGGAGAAAATGTGAAATATATATTAATATTTGTTGGTAGTGTAATTAAGAAAATAAAAATAATAGCGATAAGATTAATATCTCTTCAGAGGACAGTGTATCTTTTCAATAATTTTGTTTATTTTTAAAAATATAGATTAAACGGTGAACTGACTACTTTTAATGTTCAGTTAACAGTGAACTAATAAAATAAACAAACAAACTACATTATTAATTAAAATTGTGAAAATGTTTTAAAAAATTGCATTTTAAAAAAATTCCTACTACATTTTTAAACACTAATATTTTGGCTTTTTTTCCCTTTGAGCTTTTAAAATATGTATTGCACGAGACTGCTCGTCGGTTTTTAGATTCATATAATATTACGTTTCATATAACATTTTTTACTGAATTATAAAGTGAAAAACTATGAAATCTAACGCATCTTTATATACTTAATAAAAAGCCCGAGGGCTTATCCCAGAAACGGATTAACTACCAACCGGGCCCCTAGGCTTGACTTTCTGAGGGCCCCCTTTCACTCCTACAAAGTGGTTTATACTGGAAAAATTAAAACACATGCTTGCTTCATTAACTCATAAATCATTGATGATTAAAATATAAAAGATTACGACAAAGAATTTCGCATATCTTTTGTCTTTTGTATTAATGTCCGACAGTGTAAAAGAATATTTTCTTGTTCTTTATATAAGGAAAATTTTAGCACCGGGCCCCTTTTTCTTCTGGGCCCCTAGGCTTCAGCCTACTCAGCCTAATGGGTAATCCGCCTCTGGCTTATCCCATGCGCAGATTTATTAGAAGTGTTTAAACCTCTATATCTCAAACACAAAAATAAATAAATAAATAAATAAATAAATAAAATTAGCATTTTCAAAAACAGTAAAGTGACGAAAGTATTACCATAGAAAAAAGTCAATAAACGCTTTAATTTACATGGGTAACTGCACCGGGCGTATTTACAAAATATACAATATCTCGCGATATTGTATTGCATTCCGTATGGGTAAAAATTCGGTGTCAAAATATTTCCAATTAAAAGAAGCCTTTATTTAATATATTTAAAAAATCGCCTTTTAGATCAATTTTGAAATAAACTCAAATTACCATTTCATAACACCTTTAATGTGAAATGAAAGCATAAAAAATAATGCATGACATACTTGACTCTAAAAAATATCACTTTGATAATCTACACATAAATATCAATTAAAAATGTTCTCTTTCTTTGATTACTGAGTAGAGTTACTCGAAGAGTCGCTGTATTTTATTTTTAACTCTGTACACAGTTTTCTATTCTAAGTTACTCGATAATGCAATCAACAGCCTGAATGCACAGCAATATTGATTACTCAATGGTAATGTATTTCACCAGTTCCTACAACACAATTATTTCAGTTACTCGATAATGCAATCTTCTGCCTGTATGCACAACAATATAGTTACTCAATGATAATGTATTTCACCAGTTCCTACACACAATTATCTCGGTTACTCGATAATGCCATTTTCTATCCATTCGTACACATTTACGTTACTCATTGGTATGGTATATTACCAATTTCTACACTCAACTATCTCAGTTACTCGATAATCCGTCCTTCTGTTCATCTGTAGACACTACAAGCTAAGTTACTAGATCATACAATATTTTATCTAATAATAAAAACACAGAGCTATTATGGTAAAAACTGAAGGGAGGGGGGGGGGATCACTTACAAGAATTGAGTATTGTGTAAAATCGCAGCGTGGTCTGCAGCTACTAACTTGAATATTTTTTAAAATCAAAATTATAAGAATAAATGTGAATTAAAGGAACAATTGTAGATAAATTTGTAACTGATATCGTATTATAGATTAACATTTTTTGTTTTACTTTAAGAAAATAATTGTATTAATATTAACATTAATTTCTCTTAAATGTAAAATGAAAGCCTTAATGGTAGACCATATGATATTTTCATATAAAAAATGTCAGTAAGCACATGATATGAAATTATTAGGTTTATTTATACAATGAACTTAATAATTAAATAAGTACTTATGTACTTTTCTTTAGGTACTAAGTATAAAAGTTAAATGGATATTCTATAGAAAAAGAAACACGATTTTTCAATAAATCTTTGAAAAATGTTACTGTTTTTTAATATCAAACAGAACTACTTTTCACTGGTTTCGATAATTTACTAATAATATCACTTTGTTTTATGTATGTCTCTTCATCTGTATCGTAAAATTTCAAACTTTCGCAATACGAGTTCAGAAATTTGGTTTGCTATCCCCAACATGTTTTTTATTTATTTTATTTTATTTTATTTTATTTTATTATGTGATTTTTAACGGCATTATATAATTTTCATAATCTGAAGAAAAAAAAAGAAATTAATTAATTTCCGTAGTAAGAGAAACTCATAAAAATTATTTATAATTTTAGGAGTAACTGGATTTTAGATGGTTTAGATTCTCCTGATACATGTCGCAGCTACCCCATTCTTGAAAAAATTATGGGGTAAACGATAGATACTTGATGTACGGGTCTACAAAAAGTGCGCCAACGGTAGGAGGAGATCATAAACTGCACTTACAGCTTCGACCATATCTCTATGATCTGTGCTCGAGAGGCAGTAATATATCATTACATTGAGGAATGCCTTAATGATTTTTTACCCACAAACTCTTCTGTGTGCAAATAGAAGCATGGTAACTTTTGGCGACAATAGTCACAGTACTTATAAACATCTGGTCTGCATTCGTAGTACATCTTATAAGATACTCAGTATATACATATAAAATAAATAAATAAATAAAATGAATCACAATTTCTCAAGTAGTGGATTACAATTTTTGCAAAGGATTTCCATTTTAAATGGAACCGGTGCCCCAAATTTTGTTAACTCTTTCAAGGTATTCCATGGATTAATTAACACACACCCTTGTTATTTTTTTTTTTTTTTTTTTTGTAACTCATAGATAAAAAGCATTTTTCTGTTTTTATTGACAAAAAATGTTGAAAATTCTTAAAATTCAAATTATCATAACTCGGTAAGTTTTATTTGTACAAAAGTGAAACTTTTATTGTGTTATTTATTAGGACTAGGAGAAAGTTTTACTAGTGCTTAAATGTTGTAAATAAATAAATAAATAAATAATTTCTGTAACTTTATAAAAAAATACATTTTTTTATATGCGTTTACCATGAAATGAAGCAACATTCGATTGAATTCTGAATTAAAACACCTTCTAATTTAATGTGTTTTCGAGCAAAATTGAATTCAGAAATGTGTTAGAAAAAAGCTTCTTTAAATTTGAGAGCAGCTTTAAGATTGACTTCAAACCCAAACTGGTTACTCTCCAGAATTCATATTTGTTTGTACTTGCATGGCTGTTGCATGAGAATGACATATAATGATATTTAGAAAGTGTGAAATCAAAGGATATTTCCAATTTTCATTAAAAGCAATTTTTCACAAAATGCTGTTTAAAAGCAGTTAGAATTTGAACTAAATTCTAAGTGCTCTAAACTGAATTTTTAGATGTTATAATGCTATAAATTTTCATCAAACAACAAGCGCTTATAATTCAGCATGTAATTCAATGTATAAAAATGATTGAAAAGTTACTAAAATTTAAGCCAATTAAATATCATATCTGTAAATAACATGCTTTGGCAACAAATTTCGAGGAAAACTCTTACAATCTATATTATAAAGGCCAAACGTTTATGTGCGTAACGCATACATCATTTCATGAATGACAACACTTTGAAATTTGAAATGGAATTTCGGTTTTGCAGTTTTTGCTATTTAAAATTTTTAAGTTTCTAAACATCACATACTTTCAATTTTATACCAGATTATACTAGCGCTCCTGAAAATCTTTGCTGAATGACCGCAAATCGAAATTTGTGTATAACGAAAAAAATGCGCTTTTCTCAAAATCTATGTATTCTAAGGATAATCGCTATAGTTTTCCTGGAACACATAAATTAGAGTCTAGAACCTCTAATTTTTTCATTATTTTAGATTCAGCTGATTTAGAAAAATAGGGGGGGGGCATATTTACGCACTTAATTTTCTTCTATATCTCTGAAAATATAGTACCTAAAATTAAAAGAAATGTATTTTTAAGTTCACCCTTACGAAAAAAATTTTTTACATACTTGACAATCTTTTTTCTATATTATGTTTCATGAATTGTTTTTAACGGGAGAAAATAAGGTTGCTGCGTGAAATGACACTGGTTTTATTAAAAAAAAACAAACAAAAAAAAAAAAAACAAGCATAATAATCATGTTTATGCAGTCGTTCTAGTTACATATTTTATTTTTAACATTGAATCCAGAATTTCCACCACCACATTTGTCCGAAGAAAAAGCACGCTCATAGAAAACACAAATTGCATCATTTTACTTTATCCATTTTCTGCTTTTTTTTTTCTTTTGCTGTCTTTTCATTCGGTTTACTTCTAACTTTTTTATTTCTTTTTTTCATATTTATTACAGGCAATTTTGCCATGTGAAGTGCTTTTTGTGAAGTGATCCTGTAACCAATTTCACTCTAGAAGACGGCCACATTTGCTTTTATTTTCATATTGCAAAATGAGACTGGAACTATTTCTGAACCATTTAAATTAATTTATTAAGCATGGAACTATTTAAATTAATGTTTTTCCTTTTCTTCAAGCAGAGCACCCACAGATGTCTAAATACCTGCTGACCAGTGGACGGTATTCACATCATTGCTGTGTTTAAATTAACAAAATAATAATAATAATAATAATAATAATAATAATAATAATAATAATAATAATAATAATAATAATAATAATAATAATAATAATAATAGTAACGTTCAAAAGCTTTATCTAATCCTTAACAAATAATGTGTGTCTGTCATGTTAACTATATTCAGGTTATTTTTGTTATATAAGCGTTTATATTTCACTATTTTCAATTAAAAAAAATATTAAATTAATGAATTCGCATTAATGGAAAATAAAGCTAACCACTGATAATTTTAATAATAATACATAAATAATTAATAAATAGATTAAATTAAATAATTAATAAGTAATAAATAGATTAAATAATAATATAATTTTGCGAAAATTAAGATAATTTTATTAAATAATAATAAGGCTATCCATTTTTATTATCTTTTATCTTAAACTCATTTCAATGGTTATGAGCTCCCGATTTGCGTTTCTTTCAAGCAAAAAGTAAATGTGTCGTCACATTATATAGCTCCCAAATTAGAATACTTGTCATTAGGATGCGTTTAAATTCAAAAATAAATCTTAAAATGAGTCATTATATAAGCGTAATTGATTTGAGATTTTTTCTTCAACTACTATTTTTGTTAAATTTATTTTAGCTATAAGGATTGGTTCTATAAGAATCTCGTCGTTGCAAAAGCTGTAGATATTATTAAGAAGATGTAAAATAAATATAATCTGATTTAATAGCTTAAAAATTGACGAAGTAATAGATATTTTTTCCCACCCCACTTTTTTCTTTCGTTTTTAATTTTATTTTTATGCTTATTTATTTATTTTAATTGTTGGTTTTTTTCCCTTATCAGTAAGAGTTGGCATAAAAAATATAGCAGTACAAAAGTTTTAGATAATATTACGTATATTTATAAAGAAAATTATTTGGATTACATATCTTGAGAATTGACTTGAAGTTATGAATTTTTTTCTTCCAAAAACACCCTTTATTTCGCCCATTTTTAAATTCATCATATGTCTGTCATACATAAACTTCTTCGCTAATATAAACATTTTATCAGCAGAATTATAGAAGTTATCGAGCCCATAAAAAAGTGATATATATGTGTGTGTGCGTATATATATATATATATATTTATATTGGTTATGCAAATTCCAATTGTATTCATTTTTTTATTTTATTTAATTTTTATTTTTATTTTAAATTCAAATGTTTTATTATATAGCCCTTATTAGTGATTGGAACTAATTTTTTTTTTCGTGGAATCTCTTTTTCCTTGTTCTTAATAATCCCCATATAAATTTTAAAGCAGTTCCGGTTATTAGAATTAGCTACAGAGAGCTCTAAATAACGTCAGTTTAAGAAAAGAAAAAAAAAAAAAAACACCCTGTCTGTATATACCGGGTGTCCCAAAAATGACTGGTGGATTTTAAAATTCAATAACTTGCAAACGGTGACAGCTATTTAAAAAGTTTTTGCAGGAGGGTTATGTAAAATGTCAGGAGTTTTTTACCGTAATTTTTTATTTTAGTTCGCATCTCAAACAATAGGTGGCACTGACGGCGATTGAGGGCCAGGTGATCAGTGCTGAGTGAAGCGTTGACCTGGCCTTCTATCGCCGCCAGCGCCACCTATTGTTTGAGATGCAAGCTAAAATAAAAAATTACGGTAAAAAAAACTCCTGACATTATACATAACTCTCCTGCAAAAAATTTTTAAATAGCTGTCACCGTTTCCAAGTTATTGAATTTTAAAATCCATCAGTCATTTTTGGGACACCCGGTATATATATATATATTGGGATCTGAGGGTAATTACTGGTGTAGACCTGCAAAAATGTTCAGAAATTCCAGCATGAGAGCGATCGCAAAAGGCATTATTTCATTCAAAATCTATCTAAAAAGAGGAGAAAGAAGTCTTCAAAGTAAACCGTTCATAAATAAAATTGTTATACATTTATTTTTCACAAACTAGTAAAAAAAAGGAAGGGGGATCTGAAATTTGTTTTTGTTTAGATAAAATTTAAATAACACAATATTTTGTAATGCTGAAATGACATCATGTCTGTTTTATTGTTCTACATTTGATAAATAAAAATTGTCATAAATACTAAAATCTGGAAAAAGTATTCCTTTTGTGTACTTCTAAACACAATTGATATAAAGTATTAATAATTAATACCTGAAACTGACATAAAATTGTTCCTTTCTGTTGCAATTAATAAAAAACATTAGTTATGCCTATTTATTAAATTTTCTTTGTTCATACGTTAAACAATGAAAATAAAGCATTTAGATTCTTTATTATATACTGCCTTACTAATTATGAATACCTTGGAGTTCCGTTATGTTTAAACACGTTATGTTAATATGTATATTACCTGATAAGCCCAGGGTTCTCCCAAGTGGGCCCCACTTGAAAAAACCCAATAAAAACCCATTTTCGGGTTTTTTCAAATTTTTAAGTTTTTTACAATTGTATCATTATTTAATGTAAGGTATGAGAATGCAAAGATAAATGCCAATTTAAATGTATTTCAAAAGAATCAGATTTAAGGGAATTTCAAAGCATTTATAAAAAAACAGAAATGAGGTTGTAAAGAAGAAAGATTTTCATTACTGTACTTTAAAATGCATCCTAGTGCTTTAAATCTTAATGTATATACTTGAAGGTAGCCCTTGAAACTTGAACCCCATTCTATTTGCTTGCATTGTTATAGCTTTTAAGAATAATCGTTCTATTTGTTATCCTGCTTCAATGTATGTTTAATAAAAGTGTTATGCAGTAATTTTCAACTCAATGACAGAGACAGATTCTAACAAAAAATAATATAAAACATAAGTTTCATATAACATAAAACATAATGTAAAAGATATGTTTCCTTGTGAATTTTGTCAGTTTTTTCCGTTTTTTACATTCAGCAAAAACTATTTCTGCTTCAATTAAACAATACTTTTCTAAATGTTTCCTTGTGAATTTTGTCAGTTTTTTCCGTTTTTTACATTCAGCAAAAACTATTTCTGCTTCAATTAAACAATACTTTTCTAAATTTGATCTGGTTTGGAGCAAATTTAGTCTTGTAGTATATGAAGCATATTATTCAAAAATTTTCAAAAATATTATTATAAATTTCCTAATTAAAAAAAAAAAAATTGTGTCTGATTTTTGAATTGAAGTGTATAAAATTAGCATGTTTAACTTAAGGCAGAATTTTTGCGATTTTTCCCATCCCAAAAAACTCAAGTGGCCTTTTTTCTAAAAAAATCCAAATGGGTTTTTTCAAAATTTTAACTTTAAATTATGTAAGGCTATATATTTCTTAATATCAGTATACCATTTAAAGCCTAGCTTCCTCCCCTTCCAAGGAAAAAAGAAGTTAGGTCTCACAATGACAATTTTTTTAAATGGTGGCAGCTATACTAAACACGAAAATTTGTTTCAAACTACAGAAATTTTTTTTAGCAATGTACTTAAATGCAATTTACATCGAAAAAATAAAAAATAATCACATTGACTATTGACTTCAGGTGTCCTATGCAAAAGAAATTCTTTGAAAATATTCAAATTTAAACGAGAAATCTGAAAACAGCCTGCCCATTGGTTTAATGTTATGGATCTGGTGTTTTCAATTGAGTGAAGTGTCCTTTTTTAACTCTGTTATCAAGTAATTTTTACCATACACGTTTCTTTTACTGTTGAAGTAGAGAAGAAAATAATATTTCTGAATTAAAGAGAAAATATTGAATTAAATAAGATGCTAAACGATAAACTATAATAAAAATATCGAATCATTTTCGACATAATATACTTATATTATTACTTAGAAAGTTAAAGCGCCTAGTAAAATTGCATATTTGCATCATACCAATGTTGCCATTTCAAAGCCTGTTCGTTGAATAACTTTAGGCAACAATGTAGACAAAAACGGTAAACACTTTACTTGGAAAAAGTTGTTGCATTATTTCTTTGCTACAAGCATTTCTATACATTCCAGTAATTATAGTTTCACTTTTTTCCTACTCTCAGCAGTTTTTCACCATTCTTACGGAGGTCCTTTGCATGCTTATTGTTACTGATTTCCATAAAAATTTTCATTTTACCAGTATCTGTTCTCCTAACTTACTCTCATGTACTTAATTCATGCGAAAACACGCACTTGAAACAGCTAATCCTCATGAAGATTTTTTTTAATATATTGTTTGCGTTTCAATATTATTATTCTATTTTTTTTTTCATTTTTGGCATTTATGGCTGGGGTTCTTCAATAGATAAGCAATTTTTTATTTTTCCTATTTTGCTAATAGATTTTTTTTTTCTCTTTTGATACTAACACTTTCGGAGCCGGGTTTGAAAATTGCGGTATACTGACAGAAAAAAAATTATGAAAAATAGTCGAATATTTAAAAAAAAAGACAGATTCTTCGGAGATTAATCTTGGCCATCAAATACAAATAAATAAATAAATAAATCATTTAAAAATACGGAATTGCAAACGAGATATTAAGAAAATATTTTTTCTAAGAATTTTCATAAATGAATGTGCGTGAAGGGCTCTTAAGGGAACTGTCTAATGTTCACGTGACTTTTATTACTTTTTAATGACAAAAGAAAAGAGATATCACCTGCGTATTTTTATATTATTTTTACTTATTTTCAATTACATGCTAAATTTTTTCTGCATAAAAAAATGAATAACACGTCTTGAACGACAGTGAGTACCTGTAGGTGTTTGTCCTGAAATTCCAGTCTGCAGGCGATTATTCTCCGGGTTCACCAAATTATGAAAGGGCATAAAATTATTTATCACTTAAAGTAAATTTAGTTTAAAAAGTGATTTTTGACAAAATGTCCGTCATTTCAACAAATCATCATATACTTTTGCTTCATTTTTAGGGTTTCGTTCATCTGACGAAACCCTATTCGTCTCTGTTCGTTGTCTGTTTGTCTGTCCGTCACAGAGTCGGTACACGAAAACTACATATGCTAGAGAGTTCAAATTTTGTGTACTTATAGCTGAATACCTGTTGTCACACAGCAAATCATAAAATTTTGAAAAAAAAATATTATTTTGATTAAAATATTAATTTTAATATCATCAGTTCATGATTTTTTTGTTTTCTAATTACTCCATTGCTTTTACTTTTAAAAGAAATGGAATACTATTGTTTCTACAATTACAAAATTGGTGCTAAAAACTACAAAAAAATCAATATCTCAAATATAAATTGAGTTACAGCTTTCAAACAAATTGCATTTAAAAGTACATTTTTTCCCTATACGATCGTATAAAAATTGAAGATGTACGATATTTACAAGTATTAAATTTTGAAGCAGTATAAATTTCAAATTGAAATTTCATTTCTTAATTGTTGCAAGCAAGGTTAGATAAAATTATTTTTCATCTAATTATTGAAAAAAGTTTAATTGATATAGAAATTATTATTTATCTAACATAAATTAATTGATTAAATAAATCATGTGAAACATGTTTATTTGTTTTTAGTTTAGTAATTAACTCCACTGCAAACCGCGTTATATCATAGAGTAAAGAGAAAAAAATAATCCTATCTCATTTAGCATTCTCCATGACATGATATGGGGGAAAAAAAAGTGATAAATTTTCATACTGAAGTTTGATAATAGGGGTACATTTTATTTTTTATTTATTTATTTTTTTTTTTTAAACTATTGATTTTACAAATTTATTAGTTTCGCATCCGGGTGTTATTTGATGCGTTGATTACTAAAATCTAAATTTAAAAATCAGATCACTTCTTTCCAATTTATGAAAAAAATAAATTTTTAAACTTATAAAAAAGATGCTTTTTCGCACAGAAAAATGACGTGAATTTGTTAAAATTTGGAAAACTAAATGATCGCTTTTACACTTTGATATAGTTTAATACATATAATACGAATTTTATAAATGTAAGATAGATTGAATTTTTGTTAAGGGGAAGGGCAATATTGTCTTTTTTTCTTAAAATAAGCTGTTTATTGCATTTTGATTTTTTTTTTTTTTTTCTTATCACTGATGCAAATACTATTTCTTGAATTTTTATTTTTTTTAACTTATCACTGATGTAAATACTATTTCTTGAATGTTTTATTTTATTTTAATTTATTTTTTTAAACTTAGCACTGATGTAAATACTATTTGTTAACATTAAATATTTGAAAGAGTGGAAAATTCAAGGGGAGGAGAGGGTCGTCTGAGGAGGGGCTATTTTCGCAATTTCGTTCAATTTGGGGAAAATAAAGAATTGATCCTTTAAACTTTGTCACATGATTTTTAACACATAATGAGAACAAGCGTAAAGACTTTTCAAAGAGATATTAAACGAAACCCTATGAGCGATCTGTGATCAAACTTGCCCACTTGTTTTTTTCTTTTTACCAGTTTAAACAAATGATCATTCAAAATGATACTTTTCATTGGTATAAGCTCCAAAAAAAATTATTACCTATTTTTTTTTTTTCGAACCCATTACCGTCGAGTTTCGTTTACACTTTTTTAATGTATCTGCATTAGTTGATTCCAGTATTTACATAATTATAATTTTTACTCATTTAAACTCTCAAAACTTTAGATTAGATAATACGAATATTTCATTCCTAAAAAACTGATTTTCACATCTGAAATTTGTTAATTTTTATATCGCAAATTTTCTTGCCAACTAGCTTTAATGAGTTAATGAAGAAAATCAATGGAAAATTTCTTCAAAAAAAGAAAAAAAAATTAAAATAAGTAAGTTTCTAGAGAAACAAATATAAAATTTTATCTTAATGTAAAATAACGTCGAACTAGCATTTTTACAATTAATGAACAAAATAGTTGGTAAAGTACTGACGCGATGCCCTATGACCTATACACTTGAGTACTATAAAAAAATTTAAAAAATGACACAAAGATTTCTAATTTCCCTTTAAGAAGTTTCATTTTAAATTACATAAATTAAAACCAAAACCAGGAAGTAAATTTCTGATTTTTGTTGATACAACCCCAACAAATATTTTGGTTGGAATGACAAAATTTTGGTTTGACTAACGAAATGATTTTGTTAATTCAACCAAAGTTTGTTTAAAATTTAGTCCTTTTAACCAAAATTTTTGATTGGGGCTATATCAATTAAAATTTAGTAGTTTTAGCAAAACAGTTTTTTTTTCCTGTGTGTGTGTGGGGGGGGGGGGTACTGCAAATCTGAAATAACTATTTGAATCAAGATTTAAAGAGATAGATAAATTTTAAGCATTCAATTCATTTTAGTATATAAAAAGACTTGGCCTTCGATACAAGAATTTAACCCTGCGGAAAAACTAAATTCAGTTTTCTCCCTCAAAAAAGTTCGAAACAGTAAGAGAATTCCTTTCAATAAGAGTTGTTCTATTTATCTAATGTTCACTAAAAACACCAGGGCAGATATTTCTCACCCCCTTTTTGAGTGACGTGTAATCTTTACCCCTTTGTCCAGTAGTTTGGGCAGTGCAGTAGAAAACTTTTGTGTCGCAAATGCTTTTTGATGTCAACACATGGGTGAAAACTTGTATTTGTAAAGCTTATTTCGGCTCGTTTCTGTTTTCAAACATATGGGAAAGAAAGATTTCCACACACACACATATAATATATACCTATGTAGATCAGAATAAGCAATCTAAGTAACTTTTTTTTAGTAGGATGATGAAATAGCGCCAGTAAAAATTCTATTAGCTTAAATACTTTTTAAATCAGAAGATTATGTTTCATTTTAACTATTAAACTATATTATTTAACTATTACAAATGTGTGCTCCCTCCATGCACTGTAAAAAAAAAAAAAAAAAAAAAAAAAAAAAAAAAAAAAAAAAAACTGAAAAATTGCTAATTTTTTTAGATTATTAGAATTTTTCATGTAACCATGACAGCAAAAATTCATATAACCGAATCTGTTACATGAATTCTTACTGTTACAGTTATATAAAAAAATCTTGAAATCCAAGATTCCTAGAAAAAGTTTAATAACTTTACAGATTTTACTTTACATACACTGTATGAGTTTCTTTACAATTGTGTTATCTGTAGTGATCTTTTTTTTTTTTTTTTTTTTTTTTTTTTTTTCAATATTAGACTAACTATGTGTAGAGAATAACTTCATCCAAATAGTTAGAAAAAAATTACTCAAGTATAAAAGCTTCCAAAATATTTTATGACATGGAAAATAAATTACAAAGAATAATTGCGGAAACTGCAAGGGAAAAAATGTGACTACACACACAAAGAGAAAAAGTTGCATATTGATATTTTATTTAACTATAAAAATTTAAATGTTTAAATTTTGCAATAAATATGGAGGTAATAAATTACTCCAATCAGTTAGAAATACTTTTAAAATATTTGCAAAATTGCTTTATGTTAATGTTTAAACTTTGATGGAATTTCATATGTACGAAAACTATAAAACTTTTAGTTTTGTTACTTTAAAATTTGCAACTATATTTCATTTCTTTTCTTTTTTCTTTTAACAGATGTACAATCATTCATATTAATCAAATTTACATATATATGTATATATATATATTTATATAATCCTTAAGTTGGCCGTTTACATACATATCTATCTATCTATATATGTATGTATATGTATATATATATATATATACACACACACAATCCTTAAGTTGACCGTTTACCTCAAAAACAAACAAAAAATCAATTTAAGTTTTTCAATATTGAATGAAAACCTCTTTGATTGCGAAATTTGGATAACTCACTCTTACAGTAATTAAATCGCGAGATATTGTAAATTTTGTTAATATACTCAGCATAGTTCCCCACTTAAATGAAAGTTAGCACTTTCTCTTTAAACGATTTTCTTTAAACGATTTTTTTCTCTTTGTTCATACTTTTTTCCTGTTTAAAAAACGCTACGGCTTTCTTTCTTTCTTTCTTTTTTTTTTTTTTTTTTTTTTTTTTTTTTAGTAGAGATTTAACAGATAGAGAATTTTTTTTTTTTTTTTTTTTTTTTTTTTTTTTTTTTGTACGTGTTCTTATTATATATGTGATAAATCTACGCATGGAATTTTATGGAATATTTTAATGAAAACATGTAGATTTCATCTCATTATACTACATATATCAATGAAACAGTTATAATTAATGTCATATTAGATTTAAAAGCACATGCGTAGTCTTGTGCAATAGACATTTAATATATATATATTAAATGTCTATTGCACAAATATATATATATGGACAAAAATATTAATATTTAGAAAAATAGCAAATATTTAAAAAAAATCGTTTTTTTTTTTTGTTTTTTTTTTTTTAATTTAAAAAAATGTAATCAAATAATCAGGAGCAGTATCAAGCATTGCGTAATCATATCTTTAGTCATTTTTACCAGTCCTCTTTTGTAAGGAAAAATATGCAAATGCTAGACTTTCTCCTTCTTCCCGTTTGCTTACATCAAATTTAATGACAATCTAACCTCAACACTGTCCACAATAACAATTTAAATAGAAGTTGCGATATCGACAAGGTACGACTAAAGCTATGGGAGGCTCCGCGGCATCATTCTGGATCACCTCCCCCCCCCCCCCCCCAGTCTTCTGTCTATAGATAGAATTTTTTTGTGAATAATGTAGAAGTGGCTAAATATATGTCTAAATATATATATTATATAGTATGATAGTACTAAACTTAATGTATATATGTATTAATTTTGTACAGTACTGGATATCACAAAAAGATAGCCATAAATTTAAGAAAAAGTACTTGCAGGATAATTGTAGAAAAAAATGATAGATAGACTGACAAAAGTATCTCTTTATAAACTTTTTCTTTGCCTATTCACATATGTTATAAGATGGCTAAAAGAAAATATTACAAATTGGTTATATTTACTGGGTTTTAACTTGCCATGCTATGAGGAAAACGTTACTAAAATATCTCTTTTGAAAACAATAGAATAAGAAAAAATTGTTACAATAACAATGTAATTATAAATTTTCTAATGTAGTTTGTTTTTCGCATAGATAAATCGGGAGGGGGGGGGGGTGACAAAAAATGATCACTCTTATTTTCCTAGATGTTTGAAAATATATGAATTTTGATCGCTTTTGGCTAATTTAAAACATTTGGCACTTTTTAGTGAAAATTCTAACTACCCTCATGGGGGCCCCTAAAAAGGGGGAGCCTGGGACAATTGTCTCGCATACCCCTGGATAGGTCGGGTCCTAGGTATCGAAGGAAAACAAAATCGGTTTAATACATTATTACTTATTGTAGTAAATATTTCATTGAATACAAAATAATTTAATATAATATTATTTATCGCATAAAAAAAAACTTTTCAGAAATACAATAGAAGTAACTTATTAAAGCACATAAGTAAAAATTTGGAATTTCAATGTAGTGATGGTCTGTAGCAATTTTCTACAATTTAAGTTTTTGTTTACTCCATATCATTTTTCTCCATTTATTCAACATCCGTAGAATGTTCAACCAAATCATGTTATTTTGCCTTTCTTTGTTAAACCTTTCCGGCACGGACAAAATCTGTTATTAAAATGAGAAATTATCAACTGACACTGGAATTTACAAACAAATTTCTTAGATATTTTGAAATCCTTAATTTAAGCTTTTATTGTAAAAGCAAAATTTTATCAAAATAATATTGGTGTCGCTTGCAAGTTTGGAATTAAAAATCGGTATCCCAGACCGGGCACAAATTGCCGAAAAGAGTTAAACTACAGCTATTTCGTTATCTAATGCTTACGTAAAGTGCCGCACCAACGGCCGAGAGGTTCTGACTTCTCAACTGGTAGCAGGTGCTGGGTTCGAACACAATCGCGGCCGCCGGTCTAACTGTTCGGAGTCTTCGTGGTTTTCTTCAATACGGGTTAGTTTCCCTTAAAAATACTCCCCAAGAAAGGGCACCCCCTCCATTGGGGCTCTCCCTCCAAGTATATTTTCCGCTCCCCCCCCCCCTCTCCACAGAGTACCAAAAATGCCGAAATAAATTAAAAATCATTCTCAGGTGATGTTATTTATTAAAAATCTGCTTTTTCTAAAATTTTGCCAGAAAGGCTGTTATAAATTGTATATTTCCTCTCCTCGGGGAATGAAAGGGGGACAAGTTAAAACAATCATTATATTTTTGAAAAGAAAACCCCATATAATTTTTTTAATACTTGTAGAAACGAGATCTAAATTTTAAACTAAATATGAAACATTAGACAGACTTTAATGCATTTAAAAAGCAACTAAATTTTAAAAAAATAATAATAAATAAATAATAAAAAAATGATCAGTTAAAAAATATCAATTAAAAAATAATCAATTTTAAAACTTAAATGCTTTTTAAACGTATTCAAGTCTGCCTAATGTTTCATATTTAGTATAAAAGATTATACTATTTTATTTCAGACTTTAAAATGTGCATGTATCTTTAAAAAATATAAAATATTTATCACGTAACTTATAACTTCCAATTTTCACTTTCATTTTTCAACTAAGTTTAGTATTTTTTAAATGTTTGGAGGTCCTTTTTGTAAAAGAAACTTGCTCAAAATAGAGCCTTTATTCAGCAAAGAGAGTATTTTGTCCAGTGGGGATTTTGTACAGAGGGGATTTTGCCCGAGGGGATTATGTCCATAACCCAGGAAAGACTGGGAACACGTAAACAATTTACATAAATATATTTTTTTCTTAACTGATTCAATTTCTTTAAACAAAAACTACTCAATATAGTAAACAGAACTTTTTTTTACACATTATAGATTCTTCTTTAAACACCTGCATAGTTCTTAAATTTTTTATCTTGTTATAAATTTAAAAATTGTTCACATGTGCCCGACCAGTGGGGAGTTTATATATTTATCTAATTTCTGAGAGATATGTTTAAACCTTTAAAAACTAATCTGGCCTGTTCCGGCTCTGTCATTTAACTTCTGAGGCAGCTTGTTGACGTAGAAATAAGAATGGAAGGTACAAAAGGGATACTTTTCGACCCGGCATGCGGGATTTGTCGTTATAGTCCGCGATCGCTTTGTTTGATGACAGTGATGGAATGGTTTTGTAGTAGCCTCCAGGTTTGTCATCTGAAGTGATTCTATTCAGACAAGCTGCGTTTTTTTTTTACTCAGTTCTTTTTTTGAAGAGAACTATATTGTTTGCGGATAATTTTTATTATATTAACTAATATTTAGATTTTCATATTTCTTTTTTTTTCCATTTTTTGTGACGATCCCCCCTCTTTACGACTGAAGTATCGAAATGTTAAAATAAAAATTTTTAATTTAGTTTTGTAATCAGTATTAATAAGTTGCAACCCCCCCCCCTAAACACACACTATCCAGAATTCCATATTGCCCGCCCTCGGACCTATAAAGCTATATCCGAGAGAAAAAAGTTTTTATTCAACAATGCTCACAAATCATTTTAAATTTACGGTAAGTTTAAGATGGATCTGAAAGAAGTAGAAGAAGAAGAAGAAACGTTACTTAGCAATACGAATTCTGGCAAATTTACTGAATCACTTTAACGTAAAATTGTAATACAGGAAGACATGATTACCGAAGTCGTTTAAAATAAAAAATATTTTATCAATTATTGATCGATCGAATACACATCGAGTTATAAGCGCTTGTTTTTCCATGACGACAGTTTTTCTTTTCTCGGGTGGCCAAGTCAGGAACTTCTGTTCAAAACGGCGACTTTTGCAATATTTTCAGAAAGATATTTTATATTTTCAGCCCCAAAAGAAAAAAGAAACAGTTCGATTTGAAAGTTTTCGAATAAAATGATCTGCCGTTTTTATCCGAATAGAACAAAAATGTTTAAAAAAATACGTGATTCTATGAGGAATCACGAAAAAAAATCGCCCCGGAAAAAATCTCCCCACAAAGAAAGGTAACCGAAAAATAAGGCTTTTTTTAATTAAGATTGAAAAAGCCCATAAATATGAATAACAAAGATTTGATGACTTTGATTATGGCAATTATAATTTCAAGTAAATCACGTGCTAATCACGTGTATTTGTACTGGAAACAATTACGGCATTATATGCATATTGTTTAATAGTAAAACCTTCATATGAAATAAGGTCCTACTTCCATGATTATCGCAAGGGCAAACGAGGAAGCTGCCTCAGCTACCCAAACTCAAATTTTGGATTTATTATTATTATTATATTATTATTATTATTATTATTATTATTATTATTATTAATGCAAATTGTATCTACAAAGACAGTTTGGATGCCCTCATTTGAGTCTTCACTTCAGGTATTGAATATTGTTATTCAGTCATTGATAACTCATTACTTATTAGGATACAAACCTACATTTCATTTCGTATCATTTTTAAATCCGATTTTTATTTGTGTAATATAAACAAAGAACGAAAAAACTCTTAAACGGTGAAACTTTTTTTTTTTTTTTTTTTTTTTTTTATTGGGTCGCACAAAATAAGAAAATAGGAGGGAAACAGAGATATGAATGTTAAGACTGTTTTTAGATACAAAAGGACAAATCTATGACATGAGTTTTAATTTGTTTTTGTTCGGAAAATCATGAAACCAGCAGGTGTTGATGTTCAGAAACTATCTAATCCAATTACAAACTCGTGGTTTTTTTTTTTTTTTTTTTTTTTTTTTTTTTTTTTTTTTTTTAACCCGATATATTTTTTAGAAAATAATATCAAAAGGGGCGTTTTGAATTAAATTTCCTCGCGAAAGATGAATAACCACACAAACAGGGGTAAAAATGTGTTTGTCACTTGATCAAAATCTCTTATATCTAAACCTTTTTCGTTATCTATCTTTTGAGATGAGGGAGGGGTTGATTTTAGGGGAGGTAGCAAAAAAGTATGAGATAAAATCTAGTGGTGTTTGGGAAAGTCGGAATGTGTGTGAAAGGAGGGGGGGGGGCGAAGGGCTAATTTAAAATAAAATGTAATTTATTGATTCTTTCACCTCTATTCTTCTATAGCTTACATGTATAAGTAAAGTTGCTTTTGTCTTCATATATATTTTTTAAATTAATAATAATTAAATCAAATTCAGCTTAGAATTATTGTTAAATTCAGCTTGGAATGATTGGATTTTCTCCAAACAATTTTTCTGTTATTGCTAGTCAAAAAGAAATTATTGCAAACACTTTTGCACAATGTATTCCCAAATAATTATTATTTTTCCAATTTCCGTATCCTCTTTTTTATTGTTATTTTAAAAACTATAAAAGCTTGTTCTATTTAATTATAAATTTTTATTTTTTATAACTAGAAAAGTATGCTATGTAGCGTAATTTTTTGAAATAGTTATAACATTCTTATATTTTCATGGTAATTTATGTAAAAAAATTTTTGCTCAATACAACTTTCTGAATTTGCAGTTAGGAGAGATAACATGTTATCTTGGCATGTTATCTTATATACAGTTAAATATGAAGAAAAAAATGATATTACAAATAAATAAATAAAATAAAATAAAGTAAATAAATGCTACACTGCTGATAAAATATTAGGAACTTGCTTATTAACCTTTAACTTTCAAAAATTAATTTAGTACACATGACAAGTAAAATTTAAATTTTATACTTATTATTTAAAAAAAAGGAAAAAAAGTGTGGAAAATGACATTGAAACATTTTTATTGAATTAAGAAAAACAATTTTGAAACGTAACTAAATTATTAGACTTGAATTCAGTGTCAAATCTAGTAACTCTATTTAGACGACTATTATTTATCTTTTTTTCATACAGGGAAACAGGGGAATCTATATTTCTATGAAATTTATATCTTCTATATTATTTTTCAAATAAATTAAAATCGAATAAACTCCAAATCAGTTTAATAATTGGGTCTACAAATGGCCCAGTCGAAACACGTCATTGCTTATTTCGTGAAATGGTGCTTGGACTGTCACACGCGCTAAAATATAATGATTACAAAAAATATGAAGCAACCATTTTCTTCAAAGATTTAGATTTATTTTTCTCTCTGTGATATAAAAAAAAAATGTTTTCATTCATAGAAAAAAGCATAAAAATCTTCATAATAAAACTTACTAAGACCATGCAAAGTAACCTTTATTTATTCAGGATAGCTATTACTTTCCTTTCTTGCAAAGAGAAAGAATTTTTTTTTTTTTTTTAATATTAAGAATATTTTTTATTTAATTGTTATTACAATGTTTGAGTATTTATTTAAAACAGATAATAAGCCAAGGCTAATATATATATACATACATATAGTAGAATGTAATTTCATTTAAGGTATAGCAATTTTCTTGTTATTACGTCATAAATATTTCTTTTATGAATATTTTTTAAACTATTGATTTTGCAAATCATTGTAAAGACTGAAAAGAGCACTGGCTTTAAAAAGAGGGACAGACATCACTGATACTATTATGAAAAGACTAAAAAAATTATGAAGAATACCGTACACATTCAAAATCAATTTCATCTACAGATTTTACTGATACACCAAAATGTAAAATGTAGAGACAAAACAAGAATGTATTTTTTAATCTTATCCTATTGCATACTTGCCAAGTTTTACACATTAGGTGTAAAATTTACACATTTGGGCTGTTTTTTACACTTAGGATATTTTTTTTTATATTTTTTGGATTTTTTTTTCCAAGCTCCATTTTCCCCCGTAAATTATGAATTGTTTTCTAACTACTTTTAATTATAAATACTTAAGGGGGTATATTTAAGTATAGTGAAAAAATAAGCTTGTTTCAGTATTAAAAATCATAGAATTTTTAATTTGTATTGTGTATAAAAGTTAACTTCGTTTTAAGTAAATTTTGCCTGTATTCTATACTAATAAAATCCGTGCGCCTCTGTCTGTCTGTCTGCTTAAAGCGATTACAGTTCGCAACGCGGGCGAGTTGGAAGTCGCGAGAGGTGTCTTTCGATTGGAAAAATTCCGGGGAAGTCATTTCGGGCATTTTCGAGACCGTGCGACCAAAATTTAAAAAGTTATGAATTAAAAACCCCTTGGGAATCGGAACGAAAAATGTCTCAATTCCCAAACGGAGCACCGAAGCAGAACACTGCGCCACCTTGCAGTGAAGGACATGAATTTTTCCCCTTTGGCTAAAAGAAGAAACAACCGAAAACATCTTTTTCTACCGGCGCTAATTGCATTTTTTTCCGCATCAATTTTTTTGATTTGCCGTAGAATATTTACCGTAGTTTTTGCTAAAATATTGAACTTAGAAATAAAACAGGACTATCGAAACTTTTTTCTGCGCGTTTTTCTTAAACCATCATTCAGACAGTTTTTAAAGTAGAAAAAAACTGATTACATATTCAGAATCTGCGTAAAAATCTGCTTCTGATGAACTAAAAAATACGAAAAACATGTCTTATGGGCGCGTAGTGCCCACCGTGCAAAACCAAATATTTTTAACGGGACTATGGGCGCGAAGCGACCATAGCTCCGATCCACAATCTTTTTTTTTTTTTTTCAAGTGCACGTGGCCCACAGTGCGAAATCACATATTTTTAACGGGACCATGGCTCTTTAATTTACTTTTTTTTGTGCTTGAGGATTCGAACACCAAGACTTGCTTATTAAATGATTTTTTGCCTATTATATACTGCCTAATACCGAGGTTAGTTTGGAAAAAGTGGCCCAGCTAGCGGGCGTAGCTCGCTAGTTTTCTATTAAAATTTGAGAATTGAAGATATGTTTAAAAGTAGTGATGCCATGGAAAATGGTTTGCCCAAATAACTGAAGAACTAAATATTCAGAATTCTTTTCGGTATTATGATTGACAATGTTTAAAGTAAAGCAAACAAAGTTACTATTGTCGTACTAAATGTCCTTCATGGACTATTTTATAAAAAATCATTAAAAATATCATTCACGTATTGTTTTACACATTTGAATTTTCTCAGGTTGGCAAGTACGCTATTGTTTTAAGAAATAAAATATACGATTATTTTTTTTTTTTTTTTTTTTTTTTTTTTTTTTTTTTTTTTTTTTTTAATAGAAAATTTGATGTAACTGAAAATGAAATCAAGATTATCTATAAAAATACTGTTATAAAGAACTTATATTTAACATCAGAAACTATTTTTGAAAAAAGTTTCTCTAAAATAAAGTACTTAGTTAAACAATGATAATAGTAATAATAAAATACACTTCTAAGTTAACTGGTGGGCATCTCGAATTTGTGTAATAAACTTTATCCAGAATATAAGAATCGTAAAAAAATATATACATTTATATATTACGAGCTAAATAAATACCTTATTTATAATAATAATGATGGTATTAATAATTATAAAATTCAATAAAAGTGCTAAGACAGAATCTCTGTTTCTCAAAGTTGGTAGATGGTTATTGCTGGATTTTAACCCAATCATGTCCATCGGTCTAATCTCCGGAAACTTTCTCGCTTTTCTTTGTGAATCTTGGATAATCTTACGTAAATATGGGTATGGCTGCCTTACCGATATCAACATGGAGGCTTCCCCCCCTCTTTTTGATATTTATATTTTCAGTGATATCCTTCGAACCATGGATTAGACTCCAACATCTGAGACCCTCCCCCTCCCCTGGCGCGTCCTAGCTGCGGCCCTGAGTTTAGTAAAGAAATACATATAAACTTTAGCTGAAAATTCGCTTTCAGCAATTTCCGCTATTAAGGTGAATGGTATGTGAACTCTTTTGTACAGTTCTGTATATGAGGTATGGACTTTATCATGCACAAAAACAGTTAAATTTAAAAGAGCAAGAGATTGAGAGCGCACTTCCCGCAATTATTATTTTAAAACAGTACTATAAACGGTTTCTTCAGTGTGTCCCTGTAAATGAATGACAAATGCTATGAATACCCTGTTCTATCATAATCATCTTCTAATGAAATTCAATGATTTAAAATTAGTTTCAATACACCTGAAATAAGTAATATTATTAAAATTTTCTGTAGTAATCCTCTGCAATATTTGCAATTTCCGACCATACTCCATATCATAATGTAATGGAATTCTGTTGGGTGCCCCTGTAAATGAACTATTAATCTCACATACTTCACATACAATATCAAACAAGAATTATAAAATGTACAAATATAATGTTCTTTCAATATAAATAAAGAAATATTCCCGAATCGAAAAATCCCCATCCCCCTCCCTCAGCTCCAAGAAATCTGAAAAGATACGAAAGCAACAGAAAATTTTTTGCAGATCTACACCGATCATGACCCCTAGACTCTAAAGTTACCATAAGTAAAAAACTTATATAGGCACGATAAGTTCTATAATTCTACTCAAATATCCTCCAAACTAATACATAAAATCTTGTTCAAGTTCGTTAATGGACAAAATCGGACCAAGGGGGTCGAAAGGGGAGAATTTTGTAAAAACAGAAAAAAAAAACCCCATAAATTTTTAATGAAAATAGATATTGAGTCAGTTTAAAGTTTATATTAGTTCTAAAAAAATGGGCCTAATGTATAAGCATGGCAAATTTTTGATAAAATTAAAAATGGGCTCAAGCAGCGCAAAAAATAGGGTTTTTGGGAGAAAAAAAACTCAGATATTCGTCAAATCTTATGATAAAAATCAAATATCAAATCCAATTAAATTTTTTAGAAAAGTTCTTACTATTTTATAAAACTTTTGTATTTACAAGTTTTTGATAAGAACAACTCTCATTGCAATAAATAAATAAATAAATAAAAACGAAAACAAAAAGGAGGGAGTGAACAAAAAAATCTGTAACTGCGTCAATTCTTAAGATATCAAATCCGATTAAATTTATTTTACATCTTCTCAATAACATCTACAACTTTCACCCAGAAGGGTTTTTTAAAACCAATCATTATAGCAATATAAAATTTAAAAAAAAAAAAAAATAGGAGTGGAAGAAAAAATCTCAAATCCAAACAGCCTTTATTCTGACTCATTTTTAAATTCATTTTTGAATTTCAACGGACACATTTTTCATTTTAAATGTATCCAAATGACAAGTTTTCTTATTTGGAAATTATGTAATGTGATATATTGGCCAGTTCTTTGATAAAGGCAGAATATAGTTGTGATGAAAAAATGCTTTGAAAATGGGGCATTTTGAACAGAATTTCCCGAGACCATTGTAATTGAAAAATTGAGAAACTATTCAAAGAACAAAATAGCTTATTTTCTGCCTCATTTTTTAATCCATTTTTGATTTTAACGCGCATCCAAATGACAAGGTTTTTATTTTTTTATTTTATTTTTTTTTTTTTTTGGGGGGGGGACTATTTTATATGACGTATTGGGCAGTTTTTTGATGTATGTAGAATATATTTTAAAAAGATGCTATCAAAGTGGGCATTTTGAACATAATTTTCCGAAGCGAAAGTGATTGAAGAATTGAGGATTTATTCAAATAACAAATTGCTTATTTTCTGACTCATTTTTAAATATAATTTTGCTCTCAAACGCATTTGTTTGACAGTTTCTCTTATTTAGGAAATATATAATGTGCCGTGTAATGGTCGATTTTTTCACACTGTTAGAATATATTTGAAAAAATGCCGTCAAAGTGAGCATTTTGCACTGAATTTCTGTTAAGATGATTCTGATAAAACAGTTCTTATAGAAAAATGAAGTTAAAAATTCTTCAAAAGCAGCCAAATAAAATTGTTAAACTAGATTTATGTCTAATCATATTTTATTTTTGTTGGTGAAATGCGCACTTAACATCGAAATCTACCTCCGCCTATAGGCCAAACCGACAAGGATTTTAATTTAACCACTTTGTGACAAATTCCATCTACTTCTTAGATATGTTGGTACTACTTTTTCTGACTAACAATTTTTGCTTTATTTATCACTGATATTCCGATGGCAAATAAGGTAAAAAATGTTTTGAATGTTCAAAATGTTTTGAAAGAGCGAAGATTTCGGCTATATTACGAATGACTTAAGCCAATATTATCTTTCATAAATTCTTAAATCGAGGGCCAAATTCTTTATGTATGTTAAAATTAAAAAATGAAATACATAAAATTCTTTGACATATTTAAGACTTTTGTATCAAAATCTAAATGATTATTTCATACTATAACATATACAATATTTATCATATATTAGATTTATAAAATTGGATAAACAATCTGTAACGAAAAAAATATATATATAAATTCATAAATCTTTTTTTTTTTTGCATATTTTACTTTTAATCATAAAATTATAATAAAAAAATGTTAGTTTCTGCGATTTATAAACATATAAAATGCTATAATTTGATTAAATAAATATTTTTTTTCAAATAAAAAATAAATGAGCATTTAAAATTAAACAAATATTGAAATTTCTATTTTCTCGCGAAAAGACCTTTAAATTTTAATGAAAGAGTTATTTTAAAATGATCCTTTTGTTTACTTCTATCGATTCTAAATACTATATAATTTATTTCAATGAATTTTGTAAAGATTTCTTTATACACACAATTAATGAAAGATTAAATCATTAGCAAAAATGTTATATGCAATTTCATTTCTGCAAATAAAAAATGTGAAAACTTAAGATAAAATACTTGCTATATTTTTAATACACAAATAAAATTACGTAAATATTTTGTGAATGCAAAAACCACTCATGTATAATTCAAAGTATTTTTTGAATCTGTAAGTCTAAATCAATATACAAACACAGCTTCAATAGAAAACATATTTCGTAGTTTTTTGGTCTCAAGTCTCAAGAGTAATTTTGACACTCTCAGTGCAATACATTAATCCTTCTACTTACTGACAGTCATTGTATTTTCACCCGCCTTCCAAATTCCAAACAAAGCAAGCTAGCTATGCACGGAAGTTTGTGTGTGTGTGGGGGGGGGGGGGGATTGCTTTGAAAATGCATGAGATACTTGGTCATCTGTGAGCAGGTTTCAATGAAAGGAACTGCGAATATTTACAAGAATGTTTATCGGGAAAAAAAATGAAATATTATAAAGTGAAAATAAGTAAGATTTGGGGAAGCTAAGGGGGGGGGGTGGAGGGTAGACTTAAATAATTCGTTAAATATTATTGCTATAAAGTAAAAAAAAGAAAGAAGTAATTAAAAAAAGACATTAAACTTTTTTAATTTGTTTGAAAGGAACCGTAGGGAATGGGGTGTTACTATTTATTAGAAATCAGCTGAAATACAAAAGATTCTTACACCAGAATTTAACATATTTATTTGCTCATTATAAATTTAAAAAAAAAATCTTTTTTAAAATGTAAAATCTAGACTATAAACCACCCCTTCCCCAAGTTTAACTTCTTTTGCTTTTTTGAAAGAAGAGTGGGAGAGGGGAGGGTTTACAATTGTATTTTTACAATAGTTATCAGCAATAAAAATTTATTTTTTTAAATATTAGTAATAGCTATCTCAATTCAAAGCATAATAAATATAATTGTTTTAGATATGAAGAAATCATTGCAATTTTGGAAGACATTAAATAGAAACATTTGCAAAGGTAATATTGTTTTATCTGCTTCTCTCCGTGCGCTTTTTTTTTTTTTTTTTTTTTTTTTTTTTCACCTACCTGCCAAAGATGTGTTTGTGAAAGTTTTAATTTAAAATCAACTTGTAAAAAGGAAATATTTTTATTTCAGAAAAATTATAGATATTGGAATTCACATTATTTTTCACAAGGTTAATACAAAGATCAAAATCACAGGATGATTATTGGAACTTTTATAAACTGTTCATATTTACCCCGACTACACCCAGAAAAAGGAATTTATTAAAACAACAAAACATGTTTTGTTCAGTATATTGTGATTGTTTAAAGCGAATTTTTTAATTACAGTAAAAAATCACTTTCTTGCTGATAATATATATATATATATATATATATTGTTAACACTCTTACAAATTTTTAATAAAATTTCATGAATTTTATTTGAGTTTTACTAAAGTCTCGTATTTTTAAACTGCCAACAAAATTTTGTTGTTTTTTCAAAATTTAAATTGATGTGCATTATCATAGCTCTCTCACGTAATTTTTTTAATTAACTTAAATAGCTACAAAGGATTAACATAATTTTTAGATAATAAAAACTTTTCGAGTCTATTACGTTATTATGTATTTCGGATGAAAATTGTAAACAGACAACTGTAAATATATATATATATATATAAAAAAAAAAAAAAAAAAAAAACAATATTTTTTTAGTTTATTCAAACAAAATTTTAAAAGATATTTAGATTATTTTCAAAAGATATATATCTTATTCTTCTTGAATATAATATAAATAGCAAATAAACATTCTAAAAACATTTAAACTCCCGAATATTACGTAACTTGGTCGTAAAGGCCAAATACTGCATAGATACAAAATATTTAGTGCATTCTATATACATTTAAATATACTTATGTATACGCTTTTGTGAAAAATAATAACTATAATAATAATTCCGAGGATTTTTGATATAAAGTAGTAATACAAATTACATTGACCAAGTATGACAACTTCGGATAGATTGCGAAAGTTTTTTGGCAGCTTGTCTTTAATAAGGCGTTACTTCGAACCCTGTGCATTTACAAATTATTGATAGAGCATATACCTGCTTGTAAAATACAAAAGATGCATTTAAAGTGTTTAAAGATTTTGAAAAATATTAATTATTCAGATTAGTGCACCATTTTCAGATTAAATATTATATAACTTCATTATTCACTATACTATTTCAAATCAAATTTGTGTTTCCATTGCAACATAAAATCATATTTATATAATTTCTGTAAAAGTGATTTCTTGAAGTAACTGAAATGTTTTGACATTATATATCAGTATTGAAGTAAATGTCGATTCTTAGTTAAAAATAATCTATTTTCCAGTGCTGACCATCCCCCCCCCAAATCCAATGACGCAAAATCCCCCCCCCTCAAAAAATCTTCATACTTTAACATTGATCCCCCCCCCCACCCCCCGCTAAACAGAATATCAATTATAAAATATATTCTACTTATAATATAATGCACATTGAATAGATAGCGAGTTGAGCATAGCGGAATGAGTTCTTATTGCCCTTATCTAGAATTTAAAGAAAGAAAACACAGGAACATTTATGAAAATTCAATGTTGAAAAAATTTCAAAGTGATATTAAAAGAATCAAGGTTTTTTTTACAGTTAAATATATATATTAAGAATTCAAAATTCCCCCCCCCCCAAAAAATGTACTTTTTCTCAAATTCCCCCCAAAAACTAAAATGTATGACGCATCTTGCGTCACCAAACCCCTCTCTGGGCACCCCTGCTATTTTCTATACATAATTACGTTTGTTACGTTTTATTTTATTTGTTTTTCAACCAGTTTATGAATGTAATGTTGATTCGTTATGATTTGTATATTTCTCTAAATTAAACACAAAATCTCTGATTCGGAATTTATAACAATTGAGATCAAACCGATCTATTATATATGAATCGCATTGTTGAACAAAGGTCTAGAACAACAGAAAATGAATATTTCGTCAACACTCGCTGAATGCAAACAAAGACAGATGCGAATATATATATATATATATATAATACCATTAAAAGTAGACAAGATTCATATATATATATATATATATATACATATATATATATATATATATATATATATATATATATATATACATATATATATATATATATATATATATATATATATATATATATATATATATGTATATATATAAAAATATTTATATAACGTTGATTTTTTTTTTGTCTTAAATTTTATAGTGACGAGGAAGAGAATTATCTTAGTCCATTATAGTAATCAGCACTAAACACAGCAGGTAAAAATTACCGTTCTTCTGAGTAACAATTATTATTATCTTAGTTCGAGGTTATGTTACTCACAACGCCATGTGTGTAAGCTGAACCAGTTACTCGATCTACATGCAAAACATCTCCTGCTGTTTTATTTAATAAAAAATAATGTTACAAGAAAAATATAATTTTTAATACAGTTATAGCTTTTATTAATGTGAATACGTATCAGTAAATTGCATTTTTACGGTTTTGACCACAATTTCTAAGGTTACTCAGAACGTATTGTGTAAACACGGTTCCTCACTTTACAGGGTAGACCAACCTGTGTGTGTAAGTGTGTATCAATGTCCCCATTTATATAGCAAAAATACATATTGTGAAATTTTGTGAAATTCTGCAAATTTGACAAAAATCAAAGTTAATTCATATTTAATAGAGTATAAGTAACAATTATGCACCGGAAATAAACTTCTAAATCCGTTATTTTCGAAGTCCCCAATTGGCGGTGTATACACCAAGTCCTGAGTTTGCACGTCTTGCCAACCTGTGTGTGTGTGTGTGTGTGTGTGTGTGTGTGTGTGTGTGTGTGTGTGTGTGTGTGTGTGTGTGTGTGTGTGTGTCTGCGATAGTTAGCGAAAACTACGGTACGTATGAAGCTCAAAATTTTTCTGAGAGTAGCCCAATATCTCTCCTGATGCACCTGACGCTCAGAATTTCAAAATTCTATTTATTAACTGAGTGATTAATTAAATTCCAAACCTCACTCTCATAAAAAATCGCTTTTTTTTAGCTTTATTCCTTTTCATTCTCTTATGGTTGGTTGGTTGTATAACATTTTCGTAGAAATAATTTTAAAAACTGGGACTGACCTTTAAAATTCATAGACTGGCAAACTGTCAGTTTAAATGAGGATTTTTTTATTACAGCTGCTATACGCCATGGAGGAAAAAGATAGGTGGTGGCGAAGTAAACGGAAAAAAAGGTTTGCAATATGAAACCATTTATCGCTGAAATTTTAATGTCTCAAAATAAAGCACGAGGAAGGAATTTTGTATTAATAAGACGGATTGGAAGAAATGAATTACAGCTGAAGCATATTTTACGAAGAAATAGTAATTTTTTTAAAATGGTTTTTCCTATTATATTTGTTAAAATAAATATTTGCTTTTAAAATAATTGAAATTGGAAAATTAAAAATAATTAAATGTCAAAACAAAATAAATAAAATATTGAAAACATATGATTTGAAGTAAAAAATTGTATTACTAAAAGTTTTCTCTTTTTTTTCAGAAATTTTTAATACTTTATAACGTAGATGAAAAATGTTTATGATTTAACAACATATTAATAATTCCATGTCAATATATAAAATATAGTGATGAAAAGATTCTTTTAAAATCATGCATGAACACTTAAATAATAATATTAATCTAAAATCTAGATTTCAGTGTGCAGACGATTTTAAGACATTAACGAAAGAATGTTGATTTTTCAAACAAAGTCTTAAATGATGCTTCTATATTGATATTTCAAAGTCATATGATAAAAATAATCAAATAATTCTTGCCTATGATTGATCTAATTGTATCTTTCATGCATTCTGATCGTGTACAGGCAATAATGGCACAAAACGTTATTTTTTTAAACGAAATTTTAGTCATCTATTCAATAACAGTTTAAAAGGTAAAAAACAAAGACAAAGAAATGCTGGTTTAAACCAGTTTGAATTGATCGGGGTTTCAAAGGACATGGTTTTGTTAGTGCTTATTTGGACTTAATGTAGCGGATTTTAGAGTTACATTTTTTGCGTCACCCCAAGACATTATACTGCCACTCTATTAATTCCTTTTTACTACATGGTTTTACGCATATTTTTGGCATTTCGAACATTAGAATGTATGAATCATTAGCTATGTTGCTGTAAAAAACATTACACAACACTTTTCTATGAGTTTATTTTTTTAATCATTTATTAAATTTAAATGGGTTCTATTCAATTTAAAATTGTAATATGGCTTTAATTTGTTTTTAAAACAAAAATAAAATAGCTGTTTGGTGTACAATTGTTTGTATCCGCAAACAATTCATTCACCATAATAAATTATCAAATAGCAAAGTAAATTATCTATCAGAAATAGCCATAAAAAGAATAGTAGCAAAACTGATTATAACCTTAATGATTAGACTAATTTAAACATAACCCGATCCCAACCAGAAAAAAAACAGACCACACTCCGATCCGTGATACACAAAATTTCCGTGAGTATAAACCCGACCCCGATCTAAAAATTCTGTTTGGAAAAACCTATGGATTTGATAACTGACCCGAACCAAATCTGAATCCCGCAAAAATGTTTAAGTGAAGCATAACCCGATTCAAACAAAGAAAAATAATTTTCGTGAGTATGAAACCTGACCCGAACCTAAATATTTTCTTGAAAAAACCCAGAAATCTGACTCGAACGAAATCTGAAACCTATAAAAATATTCCAGAGAACTATAACCCGATCCCAGCAAGACAAAATACTTTCCATGGTCATAAACCCGGCTCAAACCTAAAAAAATCCCTTTGAAAAATCCTGAACTTTGACCCAAACCACATCTAAATCTGACCAAAGTATTCGAAAAAAGTATAACCGGATTCGAGTAACACAAAATAATTTCCGTGGACATGAACCCGATACGAACCTAAAACTCCCATTCAAAAAATACCTGAGATTTGAATCGAACCAAATCTGAATCTGACAAAACTATTTCAAAGAAACGCAACCGGATCCAAACATGACAAAATATTTACATGGACATGAACACAATCCGAACCCCAAAAAAAAATTCTTTGAAAAAATCGCAAACTGAACGAAATCTGAACTTGGCAAAAATATTCCAGTAATGCATTCCTTATTCGAACAAGACAGAATTATTTCCGTGAACATGCAAGAAGACCCGAACCCAACAGTTATATTTGAAGAAAAAACCCGAAATCTGAATTGAACCAAATCTGGACCTGACAAAAATATTGCAAAGAACTATAACCCAATCCAAGCAAGACGAAATAATTTCTATGGACATAAACCCAACTCGAACCTAAAAATTTCAATTTGAAAAAAACTGAAATTTGACCCAAACCATATCTAAATTCAACCAAAATATTCGAAAGAATCATAACTGGATTCGAGTATGACAAAATAATTTCCGTTGACATAAACGAGATCGAACCTAAAAATTCTATTTGAAAAAATTTTTGAAATTTGAATCGAACTAAATCAGAACCTGATAAAAAATATTTCAAAGAATCGTAACCGGATCTGAATAAGACAAAAAATTTCCATTCACATGAACCGAATCTGAACCTAAAAATTTCTTTGAAAAAATCACGAAATCTGAACTGATCCAAATCTGAACTTGAAAAAAATATTCCAGTGAAGCATGTTCTTATTCGAACAAGGCAGCATAATTTCCGTGAACACGCAAGAAAAATCGAACCCAAAAATTCAATTTGAAGAAAAAGCCGAAATCTGAATTGAAACAAATCTGTTCCAGACAAAAATATTCCAAAGAACCATAACTGTATCCGAGTAAGGCAAAATAATTTCCATGGACATGAATACGACCCGAACATTAAAACTCAATATAAAAAAAACCTAAAATCTGAACCGAACGAAATCTGAACCCGACAAAAATGTTCTAATAAATCATAACCAGATCCGAACAAGACAAAATAATTTCCATGGACATGAAACCAATATATGGTTTGGTAACATTTAGGTTGCAATTACATTGCTGTAAGTCTTTGATTATATTTAATTTCCTGTTAGGTTACAGTTAGGTCACGGTTAAATTAAAGTTAGGTTAAAGTTAAATTGCATTTATGTTATAGTTAGAATAAGGATATGTTACAATAAAGTGAAGGCTAGGTTACATTTATGTTACATTTAATTTACGGTAAGGTATTGTTAAGTCAAAGTTAGGTTACAGGCAGGTTATGGTGACGGTACAAAAGTTTACGGATAGGAATTTATCCATAGAGTGAGCATTACGCATGATTTGATTAAAAATAACACTTACTTTTGTTAAATGGCTCTGAAATTATAATAATACATACCAACATTTTAGCTATCAGCGAGTACCGATTTCATTTATGGTATAGTCGTATTTAAGAGTGATATAATTAGTTTGAAATTCAAAATATTTCACTTGGTATTTTTATGTGAAAAAAAATAATTAGTTACATGACTTAACAGTAATTTTTGATAAATATAAACACTTTAACACAAAAATCACGCAGTCGTTGGATACAAATTCCCTCCCGCGTTTCTCATCGCTCATTTTGAGAATTTTTAGAGCTTAACATTAGCTGTTTTTTAAACCGATTTTTCACACAGTCAGTGGCCACGTATTTCAGACAATGTATTTTTGCATGTTTCGAGTTAATGATAAAATCATACAAATTTCAAGTTCGTTTAATATTGTTAATACGGACCCGGGCAACGCCGGACGGGTCAGCTAGTATATTAATAATAACAGTAAGGTTCATTTTTAAAGCTTTTCTTTTAAAGTGTTAAAATCAGCAAAATTCAATAGAGGCTCATGCAACGACGGACAGAATGTAGAGAAATACACTAACAAAGCCAGTGGGGCCCTCAATCATAAGTTTATAGAATAATTCCAGGAATATACATATATATATATATATATACAAATATATATATATATATATATATATATATATATATATATATATATATATATATATATATATATACTAATGAAAAAAAATACTTTCGCTGTGTGTGTATCTGCGATTGCTAGCGAAATCTGCAGCACGTATGAGGCTGGAAATTTTTATGAAGATAGTTGAAGGCCTCTTGTAATGCACCTGAGACTTAGAATTTCAAATTTTTAATTATTAGCTTGGTTATAAATTACAAATCACAAATTAATGAACACTGGTGATAGTCTAGGAAATAAAACAGAGAGAGAGAGAAATGAAAACAAACAGACAGAACTATCTTTTTACGGCTTAATGCTATTGAAAGAGGTCCATCCTTAGCAAAAAAATGGCATAGAATTACAACAAAAAAATCAAAAGTGAAATTGTATGGTTTTTTGCCTACGGTAAAAGTCATTCTATGAAAAACCATATAAATATTAAGTGTATAATAATTCTTTATGGCACTGTATGTTAAATAATAATAATAATAATACTAATTTTGGTGGCGTCATCTTCAAAAAATATGGGAAAGATAGCTTACTAGTGTATTTAGAGCTTGGGAATGGCTGGGTTTAGTATGGTTTGGTTTATTTGGTGTCGGCCAATTATCTACATTAGGGATATAGGCCCTGGGGGAGTGTCCTTTGTGGGGGTCTTTCTAAGGGAATCTAAGCCGCATTTACGTAAGGTTCGAAGAAAACCACGAAAGGTTAGGCCGACGGCCGCGATTGGGTTCGAACCCAGCACCAGCTGCCTACCAGTTTTTAGACCTTGGGAACTGCTGGATTTAGATCTAGGGACTCCAGATTTGTAGGAAGGTTTCTTAACCAACCGGCTATGTGAAAATGTTGAAATAAGCTTATAAGAGATGATATAAAAAAAGCGTTTCGGTAAACCATCATCATTTGTCGTTGGTTCATGAAAAAATGGGAGTTGTAAAGTTTTTTTTATTGTTTTATAAACATGTATTTAAAAGTTAATTTGTTATTTTGATGAAAGGAAAAATGTTTTAGCGAATACTATTTAATTATAAAGCCAAATAATTAAAGGAAAAACTAATTTTTATTTATTAAAATTAACTTTTATAATTAGAAAGTCGGTAGTAAATAACATTTAATTAAAAATGATTTGATAATTTAGTATACAATATATTTTTAATGATTTTATTAGTATAGCATATTAATTCATTACTTATGGGCAATTTTTAATTTTAAAATAAAAAAAATATATATATTACTATTTTTTTAGATAATTATTTTACGGAAATTTTAAATCTTTCTTTAAAATTTTAATGCTGAAAAGATTGGTGGATTTTTTTATATTTTTTATAGATTGTAAAATATTTTTATACTTTTCAATAATTATTACGGTTAAATAAAATAAGAAACTTTGATGTTGCATATAAAATGAATATAAAATTTAAAAATAAGTTGAATCAACGTTTGAAATGTATTTTTTTTTCTTTCTACGATTAGGTCCATAATGAAATATATTTTTAATGAACTATTTCATAAATTATTTCGATGATTCAGATATTTGTAGGTCCTTTTAAACATATATTCAAAAATATTTTTTAAAATAAATTTAGACTAGTTTTGATATTTTTCTTATTTTAAGGATATGTCTGGGATATATTAAAAATCATTTATTGAATAAAAATTTCGAATTTATTTGGGATGATTAAACATGTCATTTGCCATCAAAATCACATGATAAAAATTCTCAGAACTATTTTTAAATTTAAAATTTAAACTTCATTTAAAAAGTGGGGTAATTTAAAATTATTATAACTGAAAATATTATATGTAGAATTTCAGTTTTTTTCAGTTAAATATACACAAGCAACAAAATTTTAATTTTGAGTCAACCTTTTAAAAAATATTATTTAAAAAAATTAAAAATATTTAAAGTAAACGTTTTAAAAAAAATAGAGTAACTTATTTCTAAAAATAAATGTAACTTATTTCAAAAGTAAATATTTTTTTTTCCAATTTCCTGAATCAAAGTTTAAATAAAATAATCAAGAAAGACATATTCCAAGTTTAAAGCATTTATCTTTAACGGCTCTTGTGTTAATAACAATTTAAATCTGAGAAATATAAAAAAAAATCCTCATGAAGAAAAACGCATTATAATGAAAGTCCATGATAATAATTGCTTAAAAACTAGGTTTTGAAAATAAAACAAAACAAAAAATAAATTATTTCCTCTTCTAATATAGAAACACGATTTAAACGTTATTATAAGTATAATAAAACAAAAAAATTTTAATGTATTTTTTTTTTAGAATGTGTTATAAACTTTCTTAGCCGCTGTTAGAATTTTATAGGGAATATGACAAAAACATATCTTTGTTTATTTATCTCATAAATTTTTTTATTAATAACACATACTATAATTCAGTCTTAAATCAGTCAAGATTATGATTGAATTACAATGACAATTATTACACAGTGATAGTTACTTATGACAGTTATTAATCAGTCAAGACTGACTCAAGTTGTCAGTGTAAATTATAAAGCAAACAATATGCCTTTATGAATAAACTTCACTTAACCATACACTTTTCATGTAACCATTAAAATCTGCAAATTTAAAAGTATTCTAGAAACTTTTTAAAATGAAATCGCGAAATTGTTTCGAATACTTTTTAAATAAGTTCTCACATAACAGATGATTATTCAGAAAAATTATAATACCATACGATTTGGTAATAAATGGTACAAGATATTATATGATTTTACCATGCTTCATGCTATGATATAGATACAAATAGAATAGTTTATAGATACAAAAATCAATGTATTATAAACTTTGAAAAGGTATTGTACATTTTACAGGGCTGCAAAAAAAACCCGGGTTTTTTATAAAAAACCCAACCCAAGTGGGTTTTATTGGGCTTTATTGGGTTTTTTCGGATTTTATTGGGTTTTT